>VWZO01004371.1:151214-258800 GCA_013396975.1 Bucco capensis
TCTGTGGAGACATTCAAGAGCTGCCTGGACACATTGCTGTGTGACCTTGTCTAGGTGATCCTGCTCTGGCAGGGGGATTGGACTAGATGATCTTTCTAGGTCCCTTCCAACCCCTGACATACTGTGATACTGTGACTGAGCAGGGAGGGGAAACTCATCAATACTTATTAATAGTGGGTGGCAGGAGGTGACTGGTCTTTTTTCAGTGGTGCCCAGTGACAGGACTAGAGGTAACGGGCAAAAAATAGAACACAGGAAGTTCCATCTAAACGTAAGGAGGAACTCTGAGCATGGTGGAGCACTGCAACAGGCTGCCAAGAGAGATGGTGGAGCCTCTCTCTCTCTCTCTGGAGATAGTCAAAACCTGCCTAGACAACATCCTGTGCAATCTGCTCTGGCAGAAGAGTTGGACTAGGTAATCTCCAGAGGTCCCTTCCAACCCCTAACATTCTGTGAAAGCATCTACCACCAAAACCAGCCTCTTAAACAAAAATTAACATTAACATTAATTGGCAGAGTTAGAGCAAGTACCCTCAGACTGGATTTGGGGACAAAGGATTTTGTTCTGAGAAGAAAGCAGGCTGTCCAACCTTTTCCTTTTGCTTTCACACTGTAAAAACATTGGCTGCCTTGTTTTCCAACAGCATAGTCGTTCATTCCTCACCACACCCATGTACCTTTTCTCTTACTCATAATTCATAATCAAAACCTTAAGTCACAACAGACTTTCTCCATGACTCCCCATGAAAAGCAGCTCTAACCTTAGGGCATTAAAAAGAAATATTACAGGCCTGAGTTTTTTTTTTAGTTCATAACTTTATCAGTTTATATTTAAAAACCTGAAACAGCCATGTCCACCTCTGGGAATAACTTACATCGGCACTGGTGGAAGGCAGCATGAAGCAAAAAGAATGAGGTATGTGCATCCACATTAGTCTTTCAACTTGTGTCAGTGTTTGAAGCATTGGCTACTCCTCTCCCCTCCACATGCTCTTTGTTCCATGTTGTGGGAATTCCCCACACATGACAACTTGATTGATTTTTAGATGGGCCTGAGCTTGTAAAATTACTTCAGGGGAACTGCATAAACATCCACTATATGGGACACAAACAAAGCTATACCATACTAGAACTACCAAAACATATAGAGCATGAAAACAGGCTTTTTGCAGCAAGTGTTTTTGCCTTATGGATTGGATCCACTTTGACTGCACTACCCTGTCTGCTGATGTAGACAGTTACTTAAAAAAAAAACAACCACCAACCAACCAACCCCAAAATCTAAAAAAAAACCCCATATATACGAGAAAGGGTAAGCTTTCTAAAGTTGCTGGGGTTTGGATTTTTTTTCCTTACCTAGACATGTGAACTTAGTTTTTAAAAAAACTAACAACTCTAACAGAAAATTCAATACAAACCTGGTCAAACCAGGACAACTTGTAACTTGATTTATGAGTCCAAACACCAACTTGAGAGTTAATATATCCTTTTTAAAGGTTATCTGTAAAAACAGCCAATAAAACCTGAATTTTTAAACTCTGCTTTACCACTTTCAAAGAAAAAGCTAGGGCAAAACCAAAACAAAGTATGTTAGTGCTAGACACAATCCCAAACACTACCATTTATACTGAAGTTTAACATTTCCAAGGTAAAGAAGTTGATGGGATATACTCTAAGTGCACATCTTTATCCCTAAACCAAGTCTGACAGAACACATGAATACAGATGTAAGAGAGAAACTTTCACAGCTGAAGCTACAGAAGATATCCTTATTTGCTGTAACAGTAAAGGAATTTCCTCGAAAGGAATCCCACAATAAGGAACTTTTAAATGATTCCTGTACCGACATATTCCTACATATGTGCAAGACAATCTCCTAAAGTCACAGCACCTCCCCTAATTTTATTTATTTATTTATTTTTAAAACTCATGTTTACAGTGTGTCACTTCCAACACAGGGCCTAAGCTTCCCAAAAGTCAGCCCCTGAAATGGTGTTTCAAGTCCTTATGATTTTCAGGGAGGCAGAGCTTGCAGGGCCAAACCACTCCTAAGCCACAAACTGATGTTGAGGTCACACCGATGAAAAATATTTATCTATGCCAACTGCTCCATAAAACACTTTTTCACTTTTTACATGCAATTTCCCTGCATGATCTTGATTTTCATTATGCATCATAAAACTGGTACTTCTGAGAAGTGTCTCAGTCTGCAAAAGCTTTCAAAAGTTTGAAGTCAATGTATGAACCAGCAAGAGTAAGCAATTAAACTTTTATTCATGATCATTTACATATGGCTAAAAATGTTCACCACAAAATGCAAAATTTCAGTTATCTTGTATTTAGTAGTGAAAACAGTCATCTCCTCATAGTAAAGCACCAAGGAGCACGTCACAAAGCAGTCAGAAACAGAATCCACAGATCAGTTTTTCCCTTAATGTACATGACAAAGTAGCTGATGATTTTATAAAAGTCTAAAACTTCCAAAACAAATTCTAGAGTCACCTGAGCGCTTGGCAGGAACAGTATTACTTAGTTGCAGTTATGTTTTTTTCTGCCTTTTTTGGAAAAAAAAAACAAACAAAAAAACAAAAGACCCCCACCCAAACACCACCAAAACCCACCAACCTACTTGCCAAAAACTAAGATAGACATCACTGGCCAAACATTGAAAAACTCAGGTGAAATATGGAATCCAATGAGAGCCAAACAGAACAGTTTGCTAGAAGGAGTATCAACAACAACTATAGGAGCAGATTTCAAAATTAACATTACAGTCTGACTGGTAGGGCCCAAACACTCACAGGCACCTAAATGCACTAGTCCACTTGGCTTTTTACACTACATTTAATTAGCATTTAATCCAAACAAACTACATTTAAGAAGACATGATTTTTTTTTTTAAGTTAAGTGGAGCTGTGTACATGGACACATACAAGTACACAGTTTTGGTAGTCATTTAAAGCTGTAAAATTTAGATGTAAAGAGAGTCCTATGGACCCCATTACAGATTAAACTGAAATAACCAGCCTCAGTGTTACATACAAAACAATATTCATTCTAACACAGAAACCAATACAATTATCAAATAATTCATTAGAGAGTAAAACTGTTATACAAAAAGAGAAATGCTACCTTTTTATCACTTCAGAACAGCAAATAAGAAGGCAACATTAAGAAAAGTGCACAGCAGCAGAAAAGAATTTTTCAGTTTTCTGAAAGAGTTGAATTTTTCTTCAGACATCAGGCTCTTGTCCAGAAACATATTGGGTTAGGATTGCTTATATTCTCTCCCAGATCAGTCTCTTCTTGCATTAATTCTCAGTAAGGCGCTTACTCTGACATGTAGGAACGATACATTAGGGCCACGATAATTGCTGCTATTGCTGGGATCACCCAGTTGGACCAGGAACTAGAAAGAAGTTTTTGAAACAGTAGTTTAGAAAGTGACAGACAAGAAGTTTAAAAATACACAAAAAATAAAAAAAAGACACTGCTTACAGAAGTTCTTCCTCCCTACTCCAACAAACACTTCAAAGTTAGGGCAACAGAACACTTGGGCTGACCAGTACTCTAACCACATTAAAAAAAGCTTGAACTGTTAAGACTTCGTACTAGAGCTTCAGAGAAGTTTGCTTACTAGAGAAGCATGAGACTCTGAGACACATTTAAAGTCATGGCATGCTGCCCAGAGTATCATTCATTCAAAAGCCATTTAAGTAGTAGCACCACATGACAATTTCAGGCATCCGAGCTCCTCACTCTAAGGGGTATGGAACAGTCCTTTGAAGTTTCAGCAACAGGCAACTGTCAGCAGGATATAACTTTAAGTTTTGATCCAGTGGTGTTGCAGAGTGTTTTTCCCCCTCCCTACTCCTACAGATTTTCCTTCTTATAGACACAATCCCCTTACTTCTGTTAGATGCAACAGTTGTAGCAAAAATGAGGTGTCCATGTGAGTACAAAAAGTCAGCAAGGGCACCAAGTGTCTTCTATTCACTCAATAGCCTCCAGAAATTAAGGCTTGTGCAACATAAACAATTTAGTAGATACCAATAAATAGCAATGGGGGGGGGGGAAATCTAGCTAGTAAGCTAACATGCTTATACAATAGCACAGAGGATGCCAACTTGGACTTAAGCATAAATTTTCATGCACCATCCTCTGACATCTAAGCTTCCAGCAGATAAAAGCAATAGTGAGGAACTTAAAAGTTTGACATCAGGTGTCATACTATACCTGGAATTAGACTGAACAGTGGTAATAAGAGGTTCCTAGAAAGTAAAGCATAAAAAGGTATTTACATCAGGCAGACATCCTTCTCCATCTTAACCAGACCCTCAATTTCTCAAAACTCATTAAGTGATACTGATTTAAAATCAACTCATTGCACTCAGAGCAAGCATTTGCCCAGAATTCCTACAGCAGAATAAATTTACACACATATTTCTTGTATCAAACCTACATGAAGAAAGCTACTAATTTACACCCACAAGGCTTAGTAAACTTAGGTTTTTAGTGTAGTGTTTCAGATAGCGTAAGAGTCAAATTATTATAGTTGCTTTGGATATTCACTTGGACTTCTTGTTCAGTTTCCATAGAAAAAGGAGCACTACAGGATCAAATCTCAGTTGCATACATGTGCACAATTTAAGAGAGTTTGAGTATTAGTAATTGCACCTTAAGCGCAATTTAAAAGATTCAAGCATTAAAACCGTACTTAAATATAGTAATACAAAATCCATCACTGAAAAAGTGGTATAAGAATATTTGCAATTCATTTAAAAAGCAAAGGATTCCTAATATTCTCTCATATGTTCAAATAAGCTGCTTTGGTAAGCACCCAAATCATCACCGGTTTACATGTGACAAATACCATGCTTGAAAGCGTAAGACTCAGTGATTCCACCTATATTGGTTTTATGAAAATCTCCACGAAAGACTAATCCCAAAGCCAAGCAACATGGAAGAGTTTGTGCCCATGCTATTGAGGCTAAGACCTTCTACAACAGACTTGCCACATCTGGCTCCCCTCACACCAAGACAGTCAGAGAAATATGGCCCAGCACATCAAAACCTGTTTTTAAACAGTATGACACTGCACATGTACTTTAAATATGATGCAAGGACAAGAAGGCCATTTGAAATCACAAGGCCTTCTGACAGCTTCTAGACAGTCAGGGCACATGGCTTGATTTGTCACCTTACCCACCTAGAGTGCAGCGAGAAATGAAACTGTCTTAGCTACATCCACATGTACTGCTGGAGAAAAAGTGCTCCAGCTTCCTTCTGGAATGATGGAAGACACAAACAGTGTAGAAAACTATGACCAGCACTAAAACAAGTGAATATGCCAAATAGGAGTGTAGTAAAATGTCACTGGGAGACATCTTAACTCCCAACTGACCACGCTTTGGTCAAACGAATATTCTAAGTACTTCAGTTTAAGTTCCTGTGGGCTTGATCAAGGGATGTACACTACAACTTGCACTGGGCAGTCTGTTCCTTAGTTGCACTTATGGTTGCTGCTCTTACAGCAAGAGTAAGATCCTATTCCTATTTAAAAATAATCTTAGACTATTTCCCAAGTGCACTGCTGTACTGTTTAGTCAGTGGCCAAGCAAACATCCTCTATAAACACAGCAGTAGCAACTGTACAAGTTAATCCCTGATGCACTCGTTCCTTCAAGGGACATCTGATTTTTTTTTTAAATTTGGTAGTTGAGTGCTTATTCTATTTAGGGGAGCAGAGGGGGGAGAGAAAAAATTAGTCATTGACAAAGTCAACAAAAATCTGCTGAAACAGTATTTTCACCTTGAACAGAGTTCACAACTGCAAATTAACTGATCCGTAATACAGCAAAAATGCCTCTACATTCTCTGTCTACTACTGTTACCAATGTATAGTTAAGCATCACTCCCCCCCCCAAACACTTACTAGTTTAATCCATTCTGTCTATAAACTGTTGGGTTTTTTTCCCCTTAAACTGAACACTAGAAAACCACTGACTGATTCTAGACTCACCTTTATGTTACAGTGTAATGCCATCACACTTAGTAACCTCTTGGCTCAAAACCACACAAATTAAAGAAAAGAAGAGCTAACAGAATAATTTGAAGCCACATCTACAGGTTTAAGAGATTTACAACCTGAAACACTACACTTAAAATCAAGGTAAATTATTTTTGCCTTTAGGGGTGTATCATTTACAGACAGACATTGTCTCTAATGCCTATAAGAAACAATATGCCATTTCAAGAAGCACACTTACTGTTGGTTTCTGAAGCTTCCTTCTATCATCCTGCAGGAAAACAAGCAAGAAACATTTAGACAAAGTCCAAAAACATTTTAAAAAATTATCACTATATTAATTTTGCAGTTTATTGTTAATGTGTACCTATTTTCACCTAGGAAACAGACTTGCAAAAGAACAGATGTCACTGTATGATTTTGAGCTACCATAAACAAGATCACTTCCTTAAATAATACTTTCCAGTATACAAAGAAGTAGTGAAACCAGAGTCTCAACATTTCATTATTTCTTGTGCCCATTATTTTGCATTTCCCTTGTCTCTCAATAGTATACATAATCTCAGCTTGTACAACAATTCCAGTCATATTAATTTACTCTACTTATTCATATTACTGAGCAGTCATCTAACTAGTTCTGGTCCAATGTCCACCACAATGGTCCCACATTCTATGGATTTTTCATAAACTTACATAATTTTACTTGAAATAGTCACATTCATTACAAAAAAGCCCAACAGTACATGATCTTGATAGTTCAATGTAGTGTCAAGCTGTTTTGTTTCACATCAAATGAAAACAAGCACTTGTCAAACAATGAAAAACTGAACTGGTTGCCAGGTTAAGAACAACTTTACTGGTATCAACTGCCATCTGAAATAGATAAGCCTGCAAGGTTACAAATGTACATCATTATTTCATAATAGAAGCTGCACTTTTAGTATTTATCAAGAGAGGACCTAAGACAGACATAAGATCAGGAATCGTACTGTGGAACAGGCTACTTAAGACACTGATATTTACCTTAAATGCAAGTAAAAGCATATACAGATAGAAAAGAGAAGAGACAGGGATGGGCAGCAGAGTAGAGCAGAGCAGATGGTGACACTAGCAGTCTAAATGTCTAACAAGTGGTTTTCAACTATTAAGATGCAGAAGAGCCTAAATGAAGTCTATCTGAAGGAAGCCAAGCCAGTAGCTTTGCAGTTAGAAATAAAGCCTTCAAAGCTTGAGGCAGCAGAAAGGTGCTTGAAGTAACAGATGATCCAGTGGGAGCTGACATAAACAACCCTAACAACTACAAACAGAGAACACTGATACAGCACAAAACAAGGAGAGCCAGAGAAAAGAATGATAGAGCAGACCAGAAGCAAGATGTTCACAGTAACCATTTTCTAAATATACATATGAAGAGCCAGCATTGCACTTTCATATGCAGATGGAAGCCTGGCATATGTATTTACAATGATGAAAGAATGAAAGCAGATGTTAGTAGTCATTCTACATATTGACTCAAGGTCTAGACACTCTGACGTATCAGTTACCTTCAGGGCTTACAGAGTGTCATTATAAAACTCACAGGGTACACCAGAAATGGAATCATTCCATATTCAGTTTAATCAAGAATTAAGCTGTAAATTTTTCAAAACAGCAAACTTTTAGATGTGATTATCCTGATACTACATTAATCAAATCCCTGCACATTGGAGGAATCAGGTCCAGATCCATCCACAGCTATAGGTATGATATCTAATGAAACTAGCAGTACTCCTTTATTTTTGAAGTATATTACCAGGGAAATAACTAGATGCAAAAAGACTAAACAGCAAGTACTGGTATTCCCACACACTCACCGGATGAAGCTCTCCAACAATAAAAGTATCTGACATTGTCCTTGCATCTGAGGAATGGCCAACGTCTTCAAAGTTCTCAGTAGCATCTCCTCCAGCTTGCTCCCTGAGGACCTCTTCACCACCTGGGTGCTGCAAATTGATGAGTTTGAATTTGTTAATGAAAATAATTCCACCTTCTATAAAATGGAAATTCACTTCCAGATTTCTAAGAATAAAAAGAAGTTTTCCTTGCAAAAGGACAGCTGCTAGACTTCTTAGAGGAAATAAGCCTCTCTGAATAACTAGAGAGCTTCACATGCTCTCTGAAGCAAAAAACAAGGAAGGTAAGTATCTACTCCATCAGCAATGGAGCAGTAAGAGGTATTAACTCCAGCAATTAAAACATTCAGAACATGATGGAAATCAGTCAGCCTTTTAATAGCTCAACTATTATCTCGTTACATTCCACGTTCTCAATTCTGCAGGAAATGGGTATTTTTACCCATACAACTACACAGCACAATAATAAAAGCCAAAAGGTGTAAGCTGCAGCAAGAACATTGCAGGTAGATATAACAAAAAAAAAAACCAACAACCCACAAGAGCAATCAAGCACTGAAACAAGTTGGCAAGAGAGCACACGGAATACCCATCCTTTGATGTTGCCTAGAAAAGGCACTAAGGAATCTGACCTTCAAGTTAATTCCTGTTTTAGTTGGGATTTGGACCAAATACCCTCAAGGGTCCTTTCCAAAATAAGTTATTCTCTGTTTATCTAGTAAGCCTTCTACTTTGAAACTACTTAAGCACAACTGAAAGCTCATACAAGACACTGGAATGGCAGCTCAGTTGTAGCAGACAATGAAATCCCAAACCCACATTGCTGATAAAAACTCTTTAGATGGAGAAAAGTTGTTCCCCCTTATCTCCTAATACCTCAACGCACCATCATTCCCTTAACCTATACCCCTGGCTCTTCACTGACTTTATTCTTCCCCAGGGTACACTTTTGGGATTGCATGCAGTTCCACATATCCATCCATCAAACAACTCTGTCTAAACGTACTGCAAGACATATCACACCATCTAGCTCAATGAATTTTCTTAGCCTCAAGTTACTTATTCACAGAACAGATAAGTAACATGCCATAAAAACTTACCACTCAACTTTTAAGTAGGGACAGCACACAAACATCAGGAATGATTAGGTGAGCAAGTTGAAAACAATATTACCACTGCCTTGAATTAAGGAAACCATGGAATAAATTCTAACACTTTAGCAGTTACAGAAAAAAATAAGGCTTTTGGTTTTAATGCTTCTGACCACAGGATCTAAAATTATGAAAGTAGGCTAATTTTCTACCATTTTGAGTCATTTTGCCCAAGTATAGCTGAACGGAAAGACAATGTTTAGACAGTAGAAGAAATGGCATAAACATTTCTACTAGCCTAGTCAATTTAGGTTAGCATTTACTTCAAATCTACATATTAACCTACTATCAATCCTTGTCTTCCAAACAAAATTTGTTCATACAGACCAAGAAGACACTATTACTGCCAGTTTCCAGCAGTTCCAGAACTCCAAAAGTGGAATCTTTGCATTAAGGCAGTCACTTGTTTTAGTAGATTAAGAAAGGGTTAAAAAACCCCAACAAACAAACAAACCACAAAACAACAAAAACAACACAACCCACCACTTTATTTTAAAGATCTAAGATATCCCAGTTAGAAGGGTGAGGGATCCCTACCATGACTAAGCAAAAGCAAAATTAAGCAACTGATGGAGAGATTAGACACAGCAGCTGAGCCAAAAAAGGTTAAAAAAGTGCATGCAGAGTAAAGATTACGCAAGCAGATGAGCAAATATGGCATGCTGACCAAAATCCTGCCCTTGAGTGCATTCTGATAAGGACTCAGGGAAAGGGCTGGACAAAAGTTGAGGGAGCATTCAAGTTCAGTGCCTTGAAATGTATAGTATACTTAAGAAGCTGAACAGGCTCTCCCAGATATCGACACAATTAGGTCTTTATAGAATTCCTTCAGTGACATGGTTTGGAGCTTTCTTTTGTGGTGTTGGTTGTTTGGGGTTTTTTTTTTAACATCATGCTAAAGAATTGCTCTCCCCAAAACAAACAAAAAAATGCAGCATCTTCAGCAGAAACGAAGGCAAAACTCCCTGGAAAACATGTTTAACAAGCATTACATCAAGGAGCAAAAGGCATCAGAGTTAAACTACCCATAAAGCAGTAGTAGCATGTACTCATACTCATGCATTGCCATGAACCCAAACCCTACTGAACCAAGTAGATAAAACACTAGTTACTCCAGCAAGTTGTCAAGATGACATAGTTTACACTAGTTCTTCCCAAAAATTCACCAACCAACCAAGTGGATACCTACCAGGATAACTGTATGTGCAGGTTGTTGACTACAGAATGATCATGTAGTAACTTGTTCCCAAATCCCTCCCTTGTGTCACTACAAAGCACTGAGGCACTCCAGCCTTTTCTATAGGATGTAATTTTGGTCTAATTAGTAACTGATCCATCTACAAAACCGTAATATTAGCATCACCACAGTGACTGTGACAAACCCTCTCAGTGGCTATCACGTGTCGGCTGAAGGGGACAAACTCACTCTAACCTCTACAATCATAGCTGGACAACTGATAGTACTTTTTCTTCACATCACCAAGACTAAGGTAGAGAGAATCACATGCAGAGTTCTTAATTTAAGCCATCTAGCAGATGTTACTAGTAAACCACTACACATACATAAAAGCACTCTGTGGAGCTAAAGACTCTTCTTTTAGATGGCACCTCTGCTTCAAGATGCAAACCTGCAAACCCTCTGCAAACAATTAGCACATAATAAAAAAAATCCATGAAAATACCTCCTTCCCTAATGAAATGGAGCAACTATAATGTCTCAAAGGGCAAGAAGTGACCATTCTATCAAAAGCTGAACATTCTCCATGATTCTCAAAAGTTTGTTCATACAGAGCCTTTGTTCACATTTCTATGTGGTAAACAGAGACTGCTACTTTAATGAAGACCCTCTGGATAGACCCTGGAACTGGAAATCCACAAGACTCTACAGATAATTACTCCTAAACAGGAATTCTGGTGATACAAACAACTAAAGTGGTTTTGCAGGAAAAAAAAATTGTGGTTCAAGGGAAATGAAAAAGCTTTTGCTGGCAAGTTAAGCTAGTCTAGTTCAGTCCTAGGACATTCCCAATGTAATAACATAGATATTTAAGTTACATGTGTAACAGAAGTCTGACAAAGCCAGCACTAGTACACAGCATAGACTAATTCCTAATTAGAAAGTTTTAGATAAAACAAATAAGCAGTTAAATTTACCACTTTCATCTGGGTCAGAAGTCTGTGATTACTTCACCCTGAACACCTATCACCTCTTCTCCCCTTCACTACAGTCATGCAATTTTCTTAGTGTCATAGTTCAAGACTCTATTAAAGTATAACTATCTTAATTCACAGATCCTGCCCCTTCAACCCTTCCCATCATCAAATCTAGGGTCCAATTTAACTTTAAGAGAGATTAGCAAAGGTCTCCACCAGTGGCAATGTCAAATTCAAGATCTGCATTACAGGCAATGAGAAGCAGAAAGGGGCAGTGACAGAGCCAGAAAGACCTGGAGAACCTCAGCTTTACTACGCAAGACAGACAGACAAACACTTGTTTCAGAGCACTTTTGTGTAGTCTGAAGAGTCCTCTAATTTATTTCTTTCTCCTACTTAAATTACAGGACAGAAATTCTGTAGTCACATAACATTATAGGAACCTAGGAGAGTAGATCTCTTTATGAGAGCTTATTTTTAAAATATATCATTAGGGTTTTAGATGATCTGCAAAAAGAAATACCCAGTACCTGGGTGTCCATTTCCCCACTTAAAAAAACAATTACAGCTTGCACTGTCTTGCGTAACAGTACTAAGAAGTGTTATTTTTCAAAACATTTTCAAATCCTCCTGCAAGCTTCATCAGACCATAGGGAAGTAATAAGACTGGGTTAAATACTTAAACTGCAAGGTTCTGCAATAAAAATTCACATGGCACATACTACGAAGCTTCAAAATGTGTTAGTACTGGCAGCTTTTGATGTAAGCTATTCATTACCTTGAACATGGAACCTATTATGCTACTCTCTCCACATTATCATCATAATGGATGAATATAACTTATCACAGAGTGAACATTTTTCATTTTGAGAGAGTAAAATGATGTTTTTTCTGCATTTTATGGGATCAGCATTCCTAAACACATTTTGTAGGAGCTGTCCGTTCCGTTTAGAAACAGTGCTAGGAAAGCTCAAGTTCACACCTTATGAAAAACCCATTTTCATTGGCAATTAGTATTTTCAACAAGTTAATATTTTCAATAAACTGAAGTAACCTAAACAAATTCTGTATTAGATGAATATTAAATACATACCATAGTTAGCTTCTAGAACAAGGAATTTCTCTCAGGTAGAGAGGGTTTCTAATCTCGTTAATTCTCTGCTTAGCTTAAGGGATCCAGCCAAGTTCCCACAAAAACCGCAGTGAAGGCTCTCAGCACAATGGGAAGCAGATCAAGACACTGATAATTTCATTCTTATCTTTACAGGCTCAGCTACTCTTGTTTAGTTCAGACTGATGTCAAGCCTCGCTAGTAGAATTGCTTTATTAAACTATGAAGAAATACTACTAAGCATTACCAACATACTTAATCCATTAACTGACATTTAGTATTATTTACTTACTTATCTGTAACACAGATACACCCATAAGATCCTGCTTTTGAGTACACATGCACTTCTAGTAGCTATTTTCCCTTAAATGATGAAAGACCTGAAACTACGAAAAGGTTTCCTAAGTTTTCCATAACACTGGTGTAACAGCCTTTGAATGAAACAGTGATACACAATTTTCTGGTCTCAAGAACAGTCTTTCATGCCAAGAGCTTATCACTGCACATCAAGTGCTGAGGTCTTCTGGATTTCCCCTCCTATAGGAGATACTTTGATAAAAGAAAATTCAGAGATATATATTCAAGTTATAAAGGTTTTCTGAGATATACCATTTACAAAAATAATAATATATATATGAAGCAGTTGCTTGAATTTTCATCTTTATTAGCCCCTAGGATAAGGTGTCAAAGTGCACAATCCTTTTCTCCTCCAGCATTTCATCTGTATTTCAAAGAATCTTTTTTAAGCCTTGTCCTTAGGAAACCAAGCTAAAATGGTCACACTACGCAATGCCTCCACTCCTTTTCAGCCTCACCACTCCCAACACATATATACATTACCACCCCTAATCCACCTACTATCCAATTTCAATAAAGTGGTTCATAGAGGCTGATGGTTCTCCAAAACTAAGCAACTAGCACTAGTATTTTTTTACTAAGCACCTAGAAGCTTTATGAAGGGACAATGATAGAAGAAATACAAGAGCCAGCAGCATAATTTCACTTACTAGGCATGAGAGTATCCAGGGTGTCTTTAGCACTGAAGCACTGTAAAGTTTTTCTTACTGATTACAAAGTCGACTATAATTCCATAGGTTAACACAGTGGCTGGAAAGATTGCTTGTCAAATTAAGCAAGGAGAGTGGTGAAGAAAGATTCCATTCCCACTTCACTCTCCAGTATAACGATACTTTTACTATTTAGGAAGAGCAGGAATGAGGTAATGCTTTAGCAGTGCATCCTCTCTAGTACTACTGGACTTAATTTACTAGTCCATATTTAATTAAAATATTTTAAGCTTTTCTACTCCTGCAAGGAACTGCAAGAAGTAAAACTGAGTCTGATCAACGATGATCAAACTAACTGCTAACGATCTCCATTTCACCAAGAAACATTTACCATACTCCAGAACACACCAGCAAGAGGCTAGCTCAAATTTCTCCTCATCTGTCATATGTAAATGCCTCAGGTTGTCTGACAGTGTCAAAAGAACTAGCACATTACTTGATAAATTAACCCGGTATCAAAACCTCTTTTAAAAAAAAAAAAGTAAAAAAGTGTCATATTAAATACTTTAATCCAACGGCTCCATCCTGAATATCATTAACATGACCAATATGACAATACTCAAAACTTTCCTTAGGAGTGTAGCTTCATTTAGATACACTGTTGAAAATATTTATCCAATTTCATTCATTTATTATCTCAGAACATGGCCCAGAGATTTCAACTCCACGACTGAGACCTATTCTGTTGAAAGCTGTTTAGTGTGAGACTGAAGTTTGATCAGTGTGTACTAGTATGCATCAGACATCCTACAGCTGTCCATGAAACAACTATTTAACTGCTTAGAGACAAACTGAGATCTTTTGATATGCTGCTGAATTAGTAATGTTGTCCTGAAGGCTGAAATTAAGACCTTCTTGGAGAAATTCTCACAAAGTACTGCCTCTCAATATTTACTAATTTCATCACATATACAGAAAGAATAGGCTGTCAGCTTATTTGTGCAACTAAAATCCAAAAGCTCAGTAGATCCTGGATTTTTTGGTCAGGTGTGTGTTGAGTTGCCTTTGGGGGAGCTTGAGGTTTGGATTTTTTTTTGTGTTAAGTTCCTCCCCCAATATGGAAATGTGAAATTTCGAAGAAAGCAAATATAACTCCCATCTGTAAGAAGGGAAGGAAGAAGGATCTGGGAAATTACAGGCCTGTTAGTTCAGTCATTCAGTCCCAGGGAAGCTGATGAAGCAGATCATCCTGAGTTCCATTATGCAGCACATGCAGGACAACCAGGTGATCAGATCCAGTCAGCATGGCTTTATGAAGGGCAGGTCCTGTTTAACAAACGTGATCTCCTTCTATGACTGGGTGAACCACTGGCGGGATGAAGGAAAAGCTGTGGATGTTATTTATCTTGATTTTAATAAAGTGTTTGACACAGTTGCCTACAGCATTCCCCTAGAGAAATTAAGTGCTCTTGGCTTGGATGGGCACACGCTTTGCTGGGTTAAAAACCGGATAGATGGCAGAGTTCAAAGAGTTGTAGTCAATGGAGTTAACTCCAGTTGGCAGCCAGTCACGAGAGGGGTCCCAAAAGGCTCAGTACTGGGGCCACTCCTGTTTAACATCTTCATCAATGATTTGGACCAGGGGATGGAGNTACTGAAAGGGTTGTCAGCCATTGGAACAGGCTGCCCAGGGAGGTGGCTGAGTCACCATCCCTAGAGGTGTTTAAAAGACGGGTGGATGTTGCATTGTGGGGCATCATTTAGCAGGTTGATAGGGCTAGGACAAAAGCTGGACTCGATCTTCAAGGTCTCTTCCAGCTGTAACTGTTCTGTGATTCTATGCTTATACAATTATTAATCAAGCAAAACTGATCAAGTTTCCAAGAATAGCTACTTCAATTTGTCAGGGTGCATCAAAAACTGCAGGGCTCTCCTCCAAGGGCTTCTATAATTAAATTGGCCTTGCCTGCATAACCAAACAAAAATTTCCAAAAGTAAAGGATGAACCAGACCAGGGACAGAGCTAGATGAAAAATAATCAAGGAAGAGTCAGTAGATCAGTTTCACAATCCACCTTGCAGAAGAAAACCAAATAATTTGTGCTGGCACACAGCTTAAGAACAAAGTATTGCCTGTGTCAACACTGTCTTTAAAAATTTGTTTGTTGACCTCTTATTTGCAAAACGCTGAATTAATAATTCAAATCTCAAGTTTTTACAACCACACACACACAAAAAAAAATCAAGATAGAGCTACAAAACTACAAAGACTTGAATCCTATCATGTTGCTATCAATCTCAACTGTTTTGAAAAAAACAACAAAATAACCCAAGTCCACCCCAGATCTTTGCAGACTGGGAATAATGGGAGTGAGGGAGAAAACTCAAAATACTACTAATAAAGCCTAGCTACATTTAATACTGGAAAAAAAAATGCTCAGTAGCTGCATTTCCACATGTCTACAGAATATTTTATTCAAATAACTAAAATGCTTCTTTATTAAGCGTGACTATCACTGATAACATCAGTTGTTCACAGAAAGGTTTAGGTTGGAAGGAACCTTTAATACCGGTTCCAGTCCAACACCTCTGCAGTGTGCAGGGACATCTTCAAGTAGATCAGGTTGCTCTCAGATCCCTGTCCAACCTGACCTCTTTAGTAGCAGCAAGTGATCAAAAACATCAATTGTCAAGCGGGGAAAAAAAACAACGAACCGAAGGCATTTAGCCTGACCGCTGTACTCAAGTACTCGAGCCGAAACTTTTGCAGCACCGCGCTGCACGCCCATGCCGACTGCGTTAGGAGAGTGGCCTGAGCACAAAGCCTCTGGGGAACTTCGGATTCGACAACAGCAGAAGGTTTAAAGGCAGCGAGCAGCAACTAGCAGCGGATTACATGCCAGCGGGGGCCTGCACACTCGGGTTTCTCCTACCCGAGGACAGACCGACGGGCGCCCAGAAACCGCCCCCTCCCACCAACTTCCCTCCAGCCCCACAGGACTGAGGCCTGAGGCTGTCAGCTGGCTGCTCCCCACGAGCACTATTGCTACAGGCCCAGGGCGTTACCCTGCTGTGCCGCACCCGGGGAGGCCGACGAGAAGCCGCGATAGCCAGCCCCCGGGGAACCAGGCGATCAGCTCGTACCGCTCCACGGGACTTGGGAAAGGGGGAGCCGCAGGTACCCGCTGCGTTCCGGCAGCTGCGTAGCCGCGGGCGCCTCACCTCTCCTTCCCCCTCTGCGGGTACCCACCCACCTCGTCCAGAAACTTGGTGACATCGTAGATGCGATTGTGCAGAATGATCCAAGTGCTCTGGCTGTTGTTGTGCTTCTGCACCTCCTCCAACCGGTAGTATCGGCCCCGCCAGGACTCGCTGCCGGCGTCGCTGGAGCCCACCATGTCTCCTACAGCACCACAGTTCTCACCGCGCACGACGATACCGACAGACACAGTCCCGCCAGCCCCGCAACAGGCTATAGCCCCACACGCGCGCTGACCACAGCCCAGCCGCCAGCCTATCACCGCCCGCATCACCCTGTTCCCCTGCGCCCGCCCTCTCCCTGCCGGCTTCTCATTGGCAAAGAAAAACGCTTTTCAAAGGAGGAGACAGAAGTGGCCACGAGCGAGGGACCTCATGCTTCGCTCCTTCCTCCCCTCCGCACCGCCCTCCACGTGACCCCGCTGTGGAGCGAACGGCAGCGGGCAGGGGCCGAGGGCTTCTTCCGGGCCGTTACCGGGTGCAGAGCTCGCAGCTTCTTACACCACAGCAGGAGAAGGGGGTCCTGGTTTGGGCTAGAGCAGCATCAGTCCTGTTCAGTGGTTTCACTTTTCAGCTCAGTCCCTTCTACGTACCTGCACTTTCTGAATTAACAGCTTGTTTTCACAGAGAGTGCCTGCTTCTAGCAGTGGTAACGATATTTACAGTTACTACCAAAGACTGCTATGCAGAAAGGCTCTTGCTTATACTTGCTCCTATGGAAACCAAGGTCACTGCTTGATCCTGTGTGCCATATTGGGTATGGAGTAAGGAACAGGTCACACCTGCAGGGAGGAGCAGACAGGAAAGGTGAACCTAAACTAAACTGACCAACAAGGGATTCCATCCCATGTATCTCACTAAGTACAAAGTTAAGGGATCAGGAAGCTAAACTCCTGGGTTTGATGTTGGAATTTTGTGTATATATAATTTTCTTATTAGTATTATCTTTTTATTGTTAATTGTTTCATTAAAGTAGATTTTGGGGGTTTTTACCACGCATAATCTCTCTCCCTTACTCCCCTTCTCTTCCCTTTTGGGAAAGGAGAGGGGTTAATAGCAAGCATGTGTCATTTGTCTAGTGGCCAGCCCAGCCTCAATCCATGACAGATTGATTAGCGCTCCAAGTTGGGCTCCAAAAAGGACTGTGGTGGTTTAACCCCAGCCAGGAGCACAGCCCCACACAGCTATTCACTCAGTGAATATACCCCCCAGTGGTATGGGGAGAGAACTGGAAGAATAAAATTTAGAAAACTTGTAGATTTAAATAAAGACAGTTTAATAGGTAAAGCAAAAGCTGCACAAGCAAGCAAAGCAAACCAAGGCATTCATCCACCACTTCCCATCGGCAGGCAGGCCATTCAGCCATCTCCAGGAGCAGGGCTCCATCACACTTAACAGTGTCTTGAGAAGACAAACGTCCGAACTCCAAATGTTCATCTTCCCCTTCTTCCTCCAGCTTTATATGCTGAGCATGATTTCATGTGGTGTGGAACATCCCTTTCGTCAGCTGGGGTCAGCTGTCCCTGCTGTGTCCCCTCCCAGCTCCTTGTGCTCTCCAACCTACTTGCTGGTGGGTTAACGTGAGGGCAGAAAACGCCTTCACCCTATGTAAGCACGGCTCAGCAACAATGAAAAGAAGGAAAAATCCCTATGTTACCAACACTGTCCCCAGCACAAATCCAAACCACAGCCCTGTACTAGGTACTGTGAGGGAAATTAACTCTATCCCCGCCAGAACCAGCACAAGTTACCCTGGCCGATCGTTTACTTCCATACCTCTTACCCCCTCGCTGCCACCAGTTTTCTCCGCAGGAGCGGCGGCATGTACCTCCCGTGCCAGCAGGGCGCACTCTGCCCCCTCCTGCTCGATGTTCCGCCACGCCAGGGACTGGACGGGCAGGTCACACAGGCGCCCGCCCCAAGTAACCCTGAACGCGGTCCCGGAGCTGCGGGCGCCCGCTGTGACCTCTCGGGTTGAGGGTCGAGCAGCCCCTCAGCCGCCGCTTGTGGGGCGTGGCTCTATGCGCGGCACTTGCTGGTGCTGAAGGCGGGAATAGGTCCGCGGCCTCGGGGCCCAGCGTAGCCCGTGAGGGAGCCCGGCGGAGGCTGCGGGAAGAGCGTCCCTGCCACAGGTGCTTCTTTACAGCTCTTCAAACTTCTCGGCTGCGCAGGATCCCCTCGCCCTGCCTTGGGAGAGCTCTACCACGGGCCGAAAGCCCAGACATCCCGGTGACCCTTGCCTGCATTGCTGCCAGGTGGGCTGAGGGCACCAGGAGCAGCACCTGTCTCCTCTTGGTGACACCGTTTGACCACCCTGTTACCCTTTCAGTTTTGTTTAAGCTAAAGCTGGTTCCTTCTGTTTGGCCTTGAGTATGTTTAATGGCTTTGTTTGCTTGTTGGGCCAGAATGGGTCCCACCATCCTCATCACAACAGTGTCCCAGGACACTACTTCGGTGCCTCAGCAGCAATACCCCCATGTACACCCCTCCTTCAGTGTGATTTACAGGACAACAGTTTTTTGTGGGATTTGTTTACAGCACAGCTGAAGTGACATAAAATTCACCCAGTGTGACCTGAGTGAGGCCCTTTCTCTCAAAGCTGGTGCTTGGGTAGTTGTTTTGTACCCTCTGTGTGTGCTTTTGGTCATCTCTGTGCAGGACAGTGTCATTCTTCCTTGCTGAATGACACCACAATCTTCAGACCCCATCTCTAGTTCATTACACTCACTCTGTTGGGAAAGGCAGCTACTGTGCCTCACAGCTTGGTGTCGTTGTCAGCTTCAGTAAGGAGGCTTTTCATTCCATCTTCCAGGGCATTGCTGAAAATAAAAAATAACTCTGCCAAGCTCTGTGATTTACCTGACCTGACAGAAAACCAGCCATAGCCATTCTCTGACTGATGTTGTTTTCAGCTTAGCGGGAGCTCTGTGGTGGTTTCAAGTTCAAGTGTTGTGATTATTGGTACCTAAAGATATAATTTCTCCACACACATTAAGTTCTCCTACTTGTACAGAAGGCAGCTGGGTTTATTTCCTATGATTTATCTGTGTCAACTGGAAGTTCTCTCTTTAATCTCTCCCCTGAAGGGAGAAGCCATTTACAAGCACTCTGTCCCATTAGCTTTTAAGATGACTGGGAAGATTTAACTTACACTGAATACAGTGAGTGGTTCCCACAGGGGAGTTGGCCTCAAACATCAAGCAGATCACTGGAGCGTTGCAGCATGTGTTTTACAACATCTTTGCCACAAAAATCCCCAGTTGACTATTTAAGATTATTCTAAACATTATGAAAGCTGAGGACCCAGACTTTCTTTTCTGTGTTTGCAAATGGACAGTTTTTTTTTCTCATTCGTTTAAAATGGTCCCTTCTCTTAAGCTGTAGCTTTTGGAACTCTCTGATAAAGTGGTAGTCTTTGCTGGCATTTAAAAAAAATTCATGATTGCTAGAAAAAAAGAATTGAAAAGTGTTTTCTTTTAAGGGTAAGAAATGAGGAAACATGGCACTTTCTTTTAAATTACAGTTATAAAACACTGACCTTGTGATTTTTCTGGGATATGACTGAAGTTAATCTTTTTAATGTGTTTTACTGTAAACAAAACAAAGCAAAATCGAAACAGCAAGATCATCTTTGACATTGTTCGTCAAAAAAAGTGCTTCTAATTTTTTTATCATGATTTGGAAAATTGCTTTTCAGGTGACTTCATAAAATTTAGAAACAAAATATTTATTGCTATCTTCACAGCGCTGGTAAGACCATTTCCGAAAACTATTTTAGGGTTTGGAGGGGGGGAGAACTATTAAAACAGCTTTTTCCGGTGTGCAGTGCTTGTTCCTGAATTTTCATAACAAGTAGACTTTCTACCTGCCTGTCTTCCCTTTAAACACTTTGATTGAGAAAGGTGCTATAGTTAAAAAGTGTATTTTCTTTCAACAATGAAATGTTAGGTGTTCTTTTTGTTGTAAATTTTATAGATTATTTTACATTGAGCCTAGCTTGTGCTGCAAGACATAAGAGCATACAACAGACATTCCAGAGGCCAGGTAACAGCCATAACTTCATATTACCCCACTCACATGAAATTTATTAGGACTATGTCAAAGAATCACATACTCAGTCTGAAACAGTGGTTCTTTGTATCCTTCTTTACAGTGCTTTTTAGTAAACTCAAAAAATGTTGGAGCTGCAGCATATCTGCTCAGTGGTATGGCAGTGAACATATATTTACTCTCTATTCTAACTTCACATGAAATACCAGGTCATGTGTGCTTCAAGATAATGACTGTGGCCTGAGCCCAAAATTGGCTTATACTCTTCAACACAAAATGTAGTCAATAATTTCTCTTATAAGGCAAAACAGGATATGAGAACCACTTTATGTCTAATCACATTCCACTCCAAATACCAACTATGTTTTCTTCATCTTTTGATAAGTATATAGGAGTGTACTTACTAAAAATTGCCACCAAGACAAAATATTGTTCTTCATACATTTTTCCTTGGAGAGCAAGAATGGGACAGTGAGTTGTCTGTGTTCATTATTAATGATACAGCTGAATGCAATTCTGGATTACAGCTTTCAGTCTGGTGTAAGACTGCACCCAGTTCTGCACAGGTTACAATACAATCTAGGCACAGTCTGAAAATCACTTGGGGTCTCCTGGGGCCCCTGGTGCGATAACTGTGCCGACAGCAGAGGGAGCATTAAACTCATTGCCCATGGTAAAGTGTGGGAAGTGATACCCATGTACCTATAATCCTTATATGGGTAGGATGAGCTCATTAGCCTTCTGGCAGTCATTCTAGGAGAGGGACAACTCTAATTCCAAACCCGGGCAGATGGAGCTCCTTTAGCTCTGTAAGGCCTTCCATCTAAGAGAAGGACACTCTAATAAAACCTATGTCCTAAGGACTTCGCTGCTAGCATCCAAGCTTGCTAGGCCCTGGCAGATGAACCTTAGGACTAAAGGGTGGGTCCAGCTCTGTGCATGCTGTGTCTCACCTAAAAAAAATCCATTGTGCAGGCTCGAGGGTGCTATCCACTATCCTTTTTTTATCAGTGTGCTTGTCAAAGGCGCTGATGAGGAGCATGTATGGAGCCCTCCCTGGATCTTCGTTCGCAAAGCCTAGCCATACAATACAGTCTTCACCTGTCACTTAAGAAGAGAGATGAATTTAAGCAGGGAATACACAAGTTCCCTGCAGCACTAGAAAGGGATCCTGGTGTGAGGAAAAAGGAAAATATTTCCAGTGTGTGCCTTTGTGTTTCTGTGGTTTTCATTCTCTCCAACAGACTGGCCATCGTCATTGTGTAACTTCATAAGGACATCACTGTTTAGCTCCTGGGAATTAACCTTTCTTGCCAGACAGGAGGGGACCAGCATCACAGAGGGATTCCTTGGCTCTTGGATATACTCCAGCCCCAACGTACACTGAGAAGAAGGTGGAAAAGATGCTTTTGTCATTGTCTTAATATTTTCACTCTTATAAATAATTATATTTTCAAGTATAATGCATTATTTATAGCAACAGTAGATTGAGATGTCTCATTTAGTTGACAAAATTGTTATACTGCCTACCTGATCTTAGTAAGAGGATAATTGATTATCCATTTACCTGATACCATATACTTATAAAGTTCTGTAAACTAATATCTACCTTATAAAATCAATTCTATTGTTTCTTTTAAGACCCAGGTGCTGCTTTGGAGCAATCTGCAGTAGAACATGAATGACACTAGGCACCAGTCTCTGTTCTTTGTCAGTCTGCCAGAGTTACAAAAATTCTGTGCCATTACAATAACACTGAGTTCTCAGATACCGGAAACTGAGGCAAGGAGTACACAGATAAAGACTTGCAGGTAAAGAATTTTGAGGGTTATTACTTTCAGAAGCTGCTGGCGGTTGTTATTCAAAGATTTTGTTAGCAGTACCAGAATTAACTGTAACAGAATTAGCAAGTTTTTCTCAGCAGCAAACAGTATAAAATTGTTCAAAACAGGTGGGATTGGGGGGGGGAGGAACTTGCTGGCTATTGGGGAAAACCCATACATTTCTATTATGTTTTACATGTCATCAGAGAAAATAAGAAGGCCACTTCAAATTAATAAATAGTTTAATTTGAATTCTATTCACTTTGCAACTGAATCTGTGTTCACTTGCCAAGTTGGAATGCATTAGGTAGGTTGAGAGTGAGTGAAAATACTCAGAAAGCATATGTATGCTCCAAGCACACTTGGGGAGTTCTGGGCATGTGCTAAAGGTAGTCTTTCTCTTAGACAAGATGGGTTAAGAGCAAGTAACTTCGACTAGTCCACTGTATTATGCTGAACCACTGGAAACTGATTAAAAGTGAAACCTATTATGTTTGCAGAAGCTTGGGAAAATAAGTATAAGCTAAGAAAATCAAGAACAGAAAATTATTTTTTATTTCTTTCTAACTTTTTTTTTATAGACAGTTATTATTCCTGCATCAAGACATCCTTTCTGCACCTGTTATTGGAACACTACACCAAATTTCAGTTGTAATGGCGGTCAGTATCACTGTGTAAATAAGTATATGTAGTTACATACTGTTGAGGATGAGCAGAATGCACCTCACTCAAAAGAAAGGAGCAGCAATATGTTTTATTGAGGTAAAATAAAAATTTGACAGAGTTCACTAAGTTTGATGGAATTTAAGAAAGTTTTAACAGTGGTTTGCCAAGGTTCAGTAAGTTTGATGGCAAAGCTCATCTTATTAAATACAACGGAAAACTGAGTTAGAATGATTCACACAAGGACCAGAGAAACAAAGAGTAAAAAAAGACCCTCCTGTTGAGTCATGAGGTTCAGAGTGGACCCCCTTGCTTTTAAACTCCTTTTTGGAGGCTAGGTGAGACTGGATCAAATCTTAGTCTCAGACTTCATCAATAGTTCATGCGGAATGGAATTACCCATACAATGTTTGCAATACTTAAGCAGCTACATGATTTAGTAATGCTTCATATCATTAAGTCAGCATGCTATCCATCACTTAACAAGGATCTGTTGTGGGTCAGAGATCTCTTTGCCTTGGGTAAGGAAGGATCTCTTAGTCTCAGGTAAGGAATCTCAAACCATGAGAGGTGTCCCTGCCTATGGGGACAGTCACCTGGCATGCAGACCAGCTGCCATTCAGAGAGAGATTCAATTGGGCCTGTCCCGACTAATATTTATAGGGTGCAGTTGTTGGCTGCCAGTCAATAGCATAGACAAGACAAATGTCTTCAGTTTAGCTCTGATATCTTGTTCTGTACTTTGTTTATCTTGTACTTTTGGGTTTCGACACCACCTTTCAAATTATTTTTCAAGACATCTTCATTCTCTTGTACAAGAGCCAGGGGCTTTCCAGCTCACAAGTTCATCCCAAGGACATGAGGCCTATTGCTTCTAGCACATAGCTAGGAGTCAAATGTGTCTGTCACACCTACATACATGTTTCTCTTAAGAAGTGTTTTGTTTGAGGATCAAAAATAAGTAAAATTATGTGATTTAAAGAAAACTTTCATTTTTGTGCATTAGTAATATAGATGACAGCTTATGTCTTCTACTCTTGATTAAATGGTTGTTTCAGATGGTGAACCTTTTGTGGAACAGAATGGACTCCGTTGGTAAGATTCTACCCAAAGCACAATAAGAGCAGCAGGGGCAGAGTTCTGTGATTTCATTTTGGGCAGTCTTTTGCTTGCTTGGTAGTATTTCTTTTAGCTGGAAGTGAGACTATGATATGACAAATGCCTGAACTATTTTTAGTTATCATTCTCCTTTTAAATACAGGATAGAGTGTTTGCTTTAACTATTCCTCAGCATGTTTTTTATAGGAGAAGTGACTCATGGACCAGAATTCAGTTTATGGTTTGCTGAAACACTCCTTAATTTCAGACACTTGAATTTTTTCTTTATTTGTTTGTTTATTTTTTAATTTTAGATACCATTTTACAAATCAGGAATATGCCAAGCCTACATAAAGCAACAAGGAGCTACCGTAAGTGCTGAAAGATGTCACAAGATTGTTATGCTTGTCTGCAATTGCTGTTGCCAGAGAGGAATATTTTTCATAAGGCATGCAATTTGCACTACAGAAGCCAAGTTTCAGGGTAAAAATGTCAGTCCCATAGAAAAAAATGTCTCTTTTGAATGTGAGTATAGTAAGTATAATTTGTCAGAGTCAAAAGTATTAAGAAATCCTTGAGCAATTTCACTAGATTTCTCTGCTGCAGTGGGATCCTGATCTTGCTCAGGGGTGTTGAGATTTGATCTCGAGGCATCAACAGAACTGCCCTTCAGGCCGCAGACCTGCAGCTCCCCTGCTGATGTCACCCCTACTGCCCCTGCCCTGAAACCCTGCCCTGTAGGTTTTCAAGGTGGGAGTTTTCTGACAGCTGAACTGTCTCCCCATTCGTATTTTGGGTCTATCCACCCTCTGTAGGACAGTCTCAAAGAAACAAAACAAAAACATAGAAAAGAAATAGAATCCATGAGCTTAACAGCTGAATTATTTTAGACTGTTAATGCATATCACAGAATCACAGAATGATAGGGATTGGAAGGGACCTTTGCAGGTCATCTAGTCCAAACCCCTGTTAAGGCAGATTTGCAGAGAGCAGGTTGCACAGGAACATGTCCAGGAGGGTTTTGAAAGTCTCCAGAGAAGGCACTCCATAGCCTTCTTTGGCAGCCTGTTGCAGTGCTCCGTCACCCTCAAAGGAAAGACTTTCTTCCTTATGTTTAGGGGGAACTTCCTGTGTTTGTGCCTGTTGCCCCTTGTCCTAGCACTGGGCACCACTGAAAGTGTCTGGACCCCATCCTTTTGCCATCTACCCTTTAGATATTGATAAGCAATGATAAGATCCCCTTGGTCTTTTCTTCTCCAAGCTAAACAGCCCAAAGGCTCTCAGCCTTTCCTCTCAGAGGAATGTTCCAGCCCCCTCATCATCTTTGTAGTCTCTGCTGGACTCTCTCTTTCCAGTAGTTCCTTGTCTCTCTTGAACTGGGGAGCCCAGAACTGGACAAAATACTCCAGATATGTTTTAATATCTTCTAGTATGCGATGTTTGTGGGTTTATGAGTGGATGTGTGGATGCACTAAAATTGCTGAGTCAAAAGGCTGATTGTAATCAAAGCCAGTAGCTCTCATGATTCATTTGTACAGACAGATGGGTGTGTTTTTCTTTGTTCCAAGAAGGGTAAATGCATATCTGAATTAGTAAGACATATACTGCTCAAATATCCTTACTTACATATCTACTTTATGTTGGTATGTGTAACTGACCTGTTATTGTTAGATTTTCCAACACCAGCAGATTAGTAGTACGAAGTAAATTTAATACATGACTTGAAACCAGATTCTTGCAGGATCCCATTAGAAACATCCTCCAGGAGGTGTATTTGTTAACTCTTTTTAACCTATTGTAATTAGTTTCTTTTTCTTGGCTAATGCTAACTGTCAACAGAAAGCCTTGCAGGCATGGGAGGCAGTCAGGGAAATAATACTGCTGGAAGAACAAAGCTACACTTATTTTTCGTTCTTGTGATTGCAAGAAAATTTCACTGGTCTTGAGTTTGACAGAGTTAATATATGTAAATTGTGGATGTTGTGCCTATTGTCTGGAAAGAGATGCATAGCTAGTAAAGTAGTCCATGTAGTTCAGTTAATCTTTTCCCCCAAGTCTGTTATCAGAACCTGTGAAAACATTAAATGAATTGTAGTGCACCTCACTTTGATGATGTATGAAATCTAAATGCCTACATGAAATACTGTGCTAACTTCCTCTTGCAGCTAAGTAGATGAAAAGTAAAAATGTGTAACATATACTAGGATTTTGTTCCAAGATGGAGTTACAGTGTTTTCAATTATTTCTTAGAAGCTTTAAAAAATCTGTTAAATTATTAATATATTTTTTCTCCCTCACTGATGTTGTTAGCTGGAAGCACCACAAGCAGTTAGTCCAGCCATTCTCCAAGCCTGTCTCTCCTACACACTTACAGCCAGGCTTGCACCCAGATGGAACAAAGCTGGTCATCTCTTGGTGCAAGGTATTTGTCTCACCTGGGTCAGGGATCAAGCATTTAGTTTTCAATTCTTTGTTGTTGCATTTATTTTCCATAATTTGTTTTCCATCATTATTTCATTCATTATATTCAATTATTTCTTTCATTTATGCTATGATTTTTTATTGCATTATTATAGTTCTTTTACCTAAGTTTGGTGATCCAAGTTAACAATCTGAATGGAAATACTTTTTAACCCTCTTATCTTTGTAACAGATCAAACACTGATTTCAACTGAACACAACATACCAGATTAATTATTTCCAAACCAAATATTGCTGGACAGTAAATGTCTTCTAGAAATTGGACCTGTTTTTCAGATTCATCTATTTCAGTGATAATTCTGCACATGGTTTGCATGGTTTTCTAGACCAGAAGTGTTTTTCTATCAGACTATCTCCTTCTATCAAGCTCTGTCTTTTTAGATAGTACTTCCTTTGCCAAACATCTCTCTACTAACTCCTGTATAAGATAAATGTGAATTACCAAAAAACCAGATATGTTTCAGATACTGTGGTGTTCTCTTAAGTAAAGCAATTGTACAGATCATTCCAAATACACATTGAGAAAAGTATATATGTTATTGTATTATTTCCAGTCACAATATTAACAGTATCTTGTTTTCAGTATCTTCCAAAAGATATAGCTTTTTGAATGAAATCAACTTATTCAGGAATAGCAGCTAGAAGTAAGGGGTTGGATCGTAGCTGATATAAAACTGATTGCAACTGAAGACATTCACTAAAAGCAGTGTGACCCTGGTACATGCAGCTTATCTAATCATATATGTTGCTAAAGCTATGTAAAACTGATGCTATATAGTAAAATATGTAGTAATACTATACAGATATGCTTTTGAATCTGAGAAATTTATTAAATATTAGTAAATCAAAATTAGTTCTATGTATAAATTCCTTACAGGGAGGAGAAAACAATTTATAAATTTATAAATTGCTGTCCACTAAAATAGTTTCATATATCTTTCATTTTTTATAAGATTATAATTAATCAGTGAAAAGTTAATTGATAGAGGGGTTTCTTCTGTCCTTAAAAGAACAAACAGGCACAGTCTGAAAATCACTTGGGTTCTCCTGTGGCCCCTGGTGCGATAANGCACAAGAATGAGAAAAGAACAAATCTTTTAGTATTCATGACACACACAAACAAAACTGCCTGAATTCCCATTTTTTTTGCATAAAGACATTAGGTATATGGTCTAGAAAATAACGTCTATCTATTTTGATTTTAAGGAAGAGATTTTTTGTCTCATTCAGGAAGACAAAATGCTGTTGGTAAGTACAATATTCTGTTAATGGTAAACTTGTAAGAGCAATGTATAGTTATGTGCTTTCATACTGTCATGATCTTGGTATTACCAACAAAGTTTCTTTTCGTTTTTCATTCTGAAGTAACCTCTGTCAAAATACAAATCATGCTTTGTATGTTATAAGTATAAGCTCAACCAGATCTTTGAAAAATTACCCACAGAAGAGGTAATTTTTCTACTATTAATCTACAGCCATAGATGGAAATTTGCCATTTAAAAATTATTATTACCATTAAATACATTTATTTCAAATTACGAGTCATGGAAGTGATGTGAAAGTTCTACGCAATAGATTGGAAAATGAGTCATACTTGCTGTCCTGTATTTGCTGGTCACAAAAGTTAAATCACAAAAGGGTGCTTCTTAGCTATCACATAGATTACAAAGTAGTATTTTTAATTCCAGTATAAAAGTTGAAGACATTTGGGTATACTGGAGCCTAAATTTGTAACAGGGACATATATGTAGGGGCATAATGCATTCAGTCCCTGTCCTACAGTTTTCTCAGAGCTGGCTGAATGTCCTTAAAGTGTTTCAAGAACTGTTTGCCTTGCTCGTATGGTCTTTCCTATTGGTCGCTTCTGGATGCATAATACTGAGCCAGTTGACTCAGTAGAGCCAACAGTTATAAGAACTACCTTTGCTTTGAAAATGGGTGTTTGTATATCAAGCACCCAGTTGTATGGAACAACATGAACTTCTAGGGAGGTGTACTGCACGGATGGTAATCCATTATTATTTTAACTTTTCACAGTTAAAATGTGCTTGAGGAAGTCTAACCTTTTGATTTTCAAATGCAACCTTTCAGTAACAATTACTTTAAATAAACATGTGGATTAGCTTTCTGTGTAGCAGATGAACTGTAGGTCAAAACAGGGCTTTGTGCTTTGTTTTTATTTTAGTTTTAGACCTCAATGTATCAGACAGACAGCTTTGTATCAGTGTGGAAGCTTGCTCAATTCGGTTGCCACCCCCTGAGGTATAAAACAGTTATATTTTCTATGCTCATATCTGTCTTAGTAACTGTTCTTTTCTATTAGGTGACTTGCAATTAACATGAAGGAGATAGAAGTGCTTATTTCTGATTGCATTATGACAGTAATCACATTCAATGACTATTTACATCTGTAACAAGTGCATAGAATCCATATTATGTCTATGTTGATGTGTTCTACCAATCACTGTGAAATTGAGATTCTAGACTGTTTAAGAGACCTTTCATAAAATGTGAACAGAATACAGTAGAGAAGTGTCTTTATGATTCTAGATTTCCTTCTAGCAGTGTTTCCTAGAAGGCCTTCACTGTCTCACTGTGATGCATAGGCAGTTTTGAGTAATATCTTAAAAATAAAGCTATAGGTTAAGTTGTCAGCACTATGTTTAAAGTCCCTGTATATAATCCTTCTGGAATCTGCTTCATTTTCTATGCAGCTTCTGAAATAATGGAGCAGCCTGGACTATGCTGCTTGTAAACATAGTTAGTAAGCTGTTTAAGAAATCATGGTTGAGGTTTAAAAATTACCATCCTTCATTACAGCCATGTCACCTTTGTTGAATATGTTCATACATAGAGAAATATATTTGTCAGGCTTGTTGGTTTCTTCTAGAAAAAGTTTTCATGATCCAAACTCTTCTTTCTTAGAATAGACTAGGATTTCTTCTGTGACCTAGCTGGACAATGTAAACATTAAACTTATCTGCAGGTATCCAATTCCAAAATGACACAAAACAATGATGAAAGTAATGATGATGTGGCTTCATGATTGATCTGATAATTTTAATAATTTTCTAAAACAGAAATGGCCAAATTTTCTTGTCAGTGAATAAATGCAAACCATAGTAGACCACAGAGAGAGAAAATATTTTTCAAATTGCAGTGTTTAGTTGGACCCTACAGTCAAATATTTTGACATCGTGAAAGTGTGTGGTGTTTTTTGACTACTTACAGGGTGAAACAATATGTCTTATTAATTCTTTTGCTTCTGCTCCTTGATTAGGCAAGGTGAAATGCAGTTACTAGACTGTCAACTATAAGCTTCTGATTTGAACTTCCAAAAATATGTATGGAAGTGAGACAGTTCTTAGTATGAGAAATTCCATCTGTACTCTTACTTCTTGAAACACTTCAACTAAAGTTTAAATCTTACTAATTTAAATAACCTTCAAACCTTGTACTTGCATAACTTTTGGAAGTGTATTCTCTAGCATAAAAGAGAGTGCAATATGATAACAGGAGTAGCTTCTGAAATAATCCAACTGTGAGAGCTGATAAAAGAATAATAAAGTATAAGCTTCAGTGTATTGTTATACTTTTAAATTTTATTTTAGTTTTGTACTGCTTTAGAAATACTTGCAAATAACTTCTTTTTTCCTGTTTTAAGCTGGGAGATTTTGATATTTCAGCAAGCACCTTAAAGCTGTTTGACAGCAATGATAACATGGTTATTCACCAACATTCCATATTAAGTAACTGGTGCTATGTTTTGCCAAGGTAGGAGTCTGTTTACATTTCAGCAGAAACAAACGTTTGTTGGAATGTTTGCCATAGAAATTGTGAATTTGATAGTAGTGATAAGAATGCTTATGTTTTACAATCTGTTTCAGATTCAAGAATCTTTCTTTTTACTTCTATGGTCTAAATGTTCTGGAAAACGAGAAAAATGAATTGGTGAATCTCTGCTACTTCTTTGAGTTCTGAGAATTNAAATTGGTGAATCAGAAACTATACATTTAAATATTATTTCCATTTTAACAATCTCTGCTACTTCTTTGAGTTCTGAGAATTAATTTTTCTCAAAAATAATTTTAGCAGAAAGTGTCAATTTAAATAAAAAAAATATTTCTACCTTTGCCACAAAGTATCTCTATTTTCACCTATGATTTTCATCATGAAAGTATGAGATGTAATGATATATTTCCTTTTGTTCTACATTCTCTGGTAGTGAGTATTACAGACAAGAGAAATTAGACTTGTAGCTGCCAAGTTCTTTTCCATACTTCAAGAAATATTGCTATTGTTCTGTCATAAATATATAAGCTAAAGGTATCAGTCCTCAAAACATAAAAATAATCCATAATTACTTTCAATTCAAAAAAATAAGTTTTCTTTTCCCAAAAGTCCAGTTTATTTTCCACTGAGTTTTATTGTAACCTTTCTAAGCATCCTTGTTTTACCTATGCACAGCATGAAAATGGGTCAGATCATAAATATCAGCCACATAATTCCTCCAGAAACTCCTTTTCATTCATATGAAGAATTTCAGAGGCACTGGAAGAATCTGGTAAGAAACACTATATACTGCTTTTTGTTTTCCCTCTCTTTTTCTTCTGAGTTTGTATTTGTAACGCATATTTGTGTTCTTTTTAAAGTATGGATATATTCTTCCAGAGGATCTTGAAGAGGCAAAAATATACGTCAGTGTTTACTTCAAACCAATAGGGGAAAGGTTCTTTACGTATCCTTTCAGAATATATTTATTACATTTCCTCTACTACACCTCTAGAGAAGATCTGGAGTCTCATTTTTGCTTGTGCTACATTTTCTTCTTCCATAACTTCATAGAAGTCAGTGGAGAATTGTTTTACTAGATAAACTGGAACAAAATATTTAGTCATGTCTCTCTGTCCTGCTACTGAATAATAGTAAGTCAAACAGATTGATTTGCTTCACAGCTTCTCTAAACATAATAGTGCCACTTTAAGTGGTGAAGTAAAATGAACAGTTAAATTCTTGTAAAAATATGGCCAACAAAGATTTGTTTTAAAGACAATTTTCCTCCTAGGAAAGACTAGACTAAGGCTTATATTGAGTAGTCTTTACTGTAGTAGGTAGTATGAACTGTACTGTACTGTAGTAGGTTAGTATGGTATAATCATGTTGAAGCTTTGGTTCCTTTAGAAAGTAAGTGCTTTTGTTCACATATTTGAAAACATTTCAGATGTGTTCACACTTTCTTCTCAATGAAGATGATTCATAGTCGTAGAAATGTAAAGGAACTTGTTATGTGTCCCTGAACACTTATTCAGGTACCCTTTACGTTGCATTCGAAGTCAGCCAGTGCAGTATTTCCCTAGAACAGATTCAGAAAGTGTACTGAACTCTTTTATTTCTGACATGAAGCATAATTTTTCACAAGTATGTGGATTCCCAGTGAAGATGACAAGTAAACCACTTTATGCTGCACGGGAGCTTTCCAGGGCTCCGGTGAGTGTAAGGTTTTTTTGGAAACATATTAATAGCAACAACAACAACAACAATAAAAAGTAAATTTTATTATTACTACAATTATTTTTTAGAAAAGAAAAAAGTAAGGAAAATATAAAGTTCTGTGTGCTTATACATTTACAAACACTCAAGCTGTATGATTTACTCCATGGCTGTTGATGGAAAAGAGGCAGGCAATCAAAACTCCTTTAATTTGAGGTTGTGACAAAGGCTGAGACTCAAATTTCTTTGGTAATACTGTGTGAAAGAAATGGTGAAGTAATTAATTCTGAACAAAGAATAGTGACAGAAATTGCAGAGATTATAAAATACTATAATCCTCTTTCAGAAAGCAGTTTCTGTTTGTCTCTTAGGTGATCAAAGCTAGAATGGCTCCTCTTTGTCATCTGCAGTTTTTATAGACATCCAAACTGTCTTTTGCTTAGAATACAGATGCCCTTAGAAGTCTTAAGAGATGAGGAGCTCTGTCAATCAAACTCTCTGAAGACCTCCTCAACGGTGATAGGCATTACCCAGCTGGAAAGCACTAAACAAAGATAATGACTGTAATTTAAGTCTTTCCTTCTGAAAAATATGATATTCCAGCATAGTTTAAAAACAAAGAACTGGGGAGAGGATGAAAAAAGAAATCGTTATTTATAGTGACAACAAAATACTGTTTAAAAATGCAGTTTGTTCTAATTCAAAACAGGAAAATGTATGGTTACGTGTTGCTATGTATATTAGGTTGATTATAACGGCCATACCACCCTGAGAAGGCCCAATCTCATCTGATCTCGGAAGCCAAGCAGGGTTGGGCCTGGTTAGTACTTTGATGGGAGACCACCTGGGAATACCGGGTTGCCGTAGGGTTTAGTTGGGGATGTCCCTGCCCGCTGCAGGGTGGTTGGACTAGACGACCTCCAGAGGTCCCTTCCAACCCAAAACCATTCTGTGATATCATATAGTGATGCATTAGGTGGCACTATCAGATTTCTAAATCCAGTTAATTCAATTTAGCAACTCTTGTTGTTGCAGGAAATAAAATCCAAGCAGATGAAATTGGCTGGTGAGATGGTTTGTGTAGTATCTGTAACGCAGGTTCCTCCAAGGAAACAGACTTTGCCTAGAATTTCTTCAGCATGCAGTATGGAAAACGGCCACTGGATGGAGCGTTTGATTAAAGAGCCAAAAGCACACACCTCCTGGAGCGGTCGTAAGGAAAAGGTTAGCACTGAAGCAAAAGAGAAATCAGTGAATAATAGGCAAATACCAGGAGTACCAGAGTTACCAGTTGTGAAATCTTTAGGAATGCCTGTAAATTCAGCCTTTGAACTCCCTCCCCCAAAAGTCAGCAAGATTATACCAATTTTCAAAGGAAAGTTGATGCAAATGATCGGAAAGACCACAAATCAAAAGGATGGCAAGAGAAGAGAAAATGCTGAAAGACATTCACCAGTAAAAATGATGAGTGTTTCATCTTCTATGCTGAGTGTATGCAAGACCAGCATAACTCAGGTTTGCAAACCCATTCAAAATACGTCAGTTAAAACTCCTACTCATAGCAGTGTGCTTCAGGTAATGAATGCAAAAACATACACAAAACATACTATGCATGTATTTCGATGGAAAACAGAGTCTGGAGGACAAATGACTAATTCTGATTTTTCTGATAACTCAGCACCAGGTGGGAATTCAAGTGAAGTCAATCCCAAAAAGACTAACTCTCCTCCCTTTCTTAAGAATGTCGCGCCAGTGCTTCAGAAACCGAGTCTGAATACACATCCATCTCCTGCTTCCAGTGCAAGAAGGGGAAAAAAGTTTGCAAGCCAAAACACAGCGCAAGTTTTTGAGAAACAACTCCAGTCAAAGAAAGTACCTTTGCAGATTTGTAAATTAGACAATGAAATGACAAATTTTGGTTTATCACAGCAACAAAGAAAGAGATCAAATGAAGGAGCAGGGTTAAATATTCATGAACCTGTCTTAAATGATACAATGTGCATCACCAAAACTGAAGAAAATAAAGCAGCATGCCATTCTAAGGACTACATCGCTGAGACAACCTGTAATCATTCCAAATCTAACTTTGAACAGGTATGGTAAATAACAGGGCTCGTTCTCCTCAGTTCTCACAAATTCAGGATATTCTAAAACAACATTAAGCAATAAAGAGCATGACTTTTATCATGTTCTACCATCACTCTCAATATAGTTTTCTAAAATTTCTACCATATAAGTTAATGTTTTCAGCCACTGCTGCTTTTTCTCTCTGAAAGGAAAGATGATTTACTGTGTTGTCTGAGACACACACTTTTTCTGTTTGAGACTTTTAAGGTAGGATAATTAGTTTTCCTTTCCTCAGGACAGTTTATCAGTTTATCAGGATTTGTGTGAGGTTAACACAGTGGAATTTTCAGTGTTCAATCTGTCTTTATATGAAACTGTATATTCCTGGAAGGAATCTCAAACCTCATCAATTCTGTAGTACTGACTGCAGTGAGTGTAAGGCATTGTGCTGTTAGACAAACATGGAAGCTTTGCAAATACAAATTTAATTACAAGCTCACTAAAAGCACAAGTTGCAACAGGAAAATTCCTACTGGGCATAATGAAAAAAAAGTCTTCACAGACAGAGTGGTTGAGTACAGAAAAAAGTTTCACAGAGACATTGTAGAGTTGTTATCCTTTCAGATTCTCAGAACTTGACTGGATGGGGCCCAAAGTAATGTGGTATAATTTTGAATTTATCTCTATTTTGAGTAAAATTTGCAATTTGATGACTGCTAAAGGTACTGTACAACCTACATTTTCTATGATTATCTGCATTTCAATAAAATAAATAGCTGAGTTGATTTCAGTGCATTTTTTAATGAGGATTATGTCCCACAGATTGAGCACATGGATTAAATGTGTTGTGCTTATCACCTATTTCACCTATAAAAAGTAATTTGGTAGATTACTTCAATTTAGTGTTATAAGGGCACCTTTTGAAAAAGTAGGTAATTTTATCTACTAGAAGAATACTAGATTGTTTTGGCTAATGAAGGTATAAATTTCTATACTTTCAGATGATTACAGGGAAAGAAGATCTAACATGTGAAACACTGATCTCAAAACTGACTTCCTCAGTCAAGGAGAGCAACAGGGAAGCATCTGTAAAGAAAGGTTGTGCCAAAAGAAGACAGGTAAAAAAACTCACCCCCATACACCCTGTAATCCAGTCTACAAGGACCTGAATTAAGGAAGGAAAGGAAAATTTTAGGGTTTTTTTCATTTTAGCATGTTTCAGTTCAAACAGGAAAACAAGAAATCTTACTGAGCCCACTCTGGATAAAATGAACCTTAACCAGGATAAAATTAACATTAGCCATTGGTTATGTTACTGTTACTTCAAGCATATATTTAAAATGTTTGTCTCCTGCAAAACATACTACTAAAATGAAAACATTTGATGGTGTTAACATAAATATGATTCTGAAGCAGATTTTCTGATTCTACAGAAAACAGTTTTATCCTGCCCAACGTAACTGTGGGCATTCTCAGTCTCTCTGGAAGTGTCTCATCTTCCATGCTTGACTTCAGCAATGTTCTGTAGATACGAGTTCCAAAAGGTTATTTGTAATTCATTCTGAGCTTTTAAAAGTTATATTCTCTTCATTATATATTTAAGTGGCTATTGTATTACTAGATGGGTTCAGCAGCAGCAATTAGTTAAGTTCCTAATATGATTTTTTTTATATATACTTTTTCCTCTGGATAATGCTGTAATGATAGTGGTGTGTAGTTTTAAATTAGTCTTCAAGGTATTTTTTTGTGATTATTGACTATTTCTTTTACCTACCACTGAGCTACACCTCTGTTTCTAAAGATTAGCTCTTTAAAACTCAATCATATCTTCCATCTCCTTCTCCTTACAACCACATTCTCTGTTTTTCCTACTCAGAAATTGGCCCATTAGAAGGAACAGGTCCCAAGTCTCCAATGCTCAGTACAACTGTATTTTCTTACATAGATATGTTTGTATTATTTCTGTTAAGAGCCAACTGAAAATCCTCTGCAAGAACTCTATAAAGAGTAAGCTAGGAGGAAAAGTTAGATGCATTGAACTTCCTTTTCACCCAGGTTCCCCTGCCTTTTATACCTCATTTCAAACATGACCATTTAAACTCTCATTACCCTTGTTTGATCTGAAGTGCCTTTGCCTAGTCACATGTTGCAATATAAAAGTATCTTAAAACCTTAAGAATAAGTATTTATAATTCAGTTTCTTCCACTTAATTTTCATTTGTTAACATTAAATTTTACTTGTAACCTTTTTGGTTTGTTATGCTTTTAAAGCCAAATACAAGACAACTCTGTAATTTGTGCAAGTCAGAAGGGGCCAATAGAGCAACCTCAAGGGCCTGCTGTGGGAACATACTCATACCTTAGAGCTCAGGCTGCAGTAGGGAAGAGAGGAGTTGGTGAGGGAGACTCTAACCCAGCTGCTCTGAGCTGGCCTCATCCAACTGCAGCTGGGAAAGGCCCTTCCACAGGGCCACAATCACGAGTTACAGGCCCAGAACTGCAGTGCTACAGCAGGAGAGTCAGGAATCAATCTCACAAAGAAGAAAAGAACAACTAAAAATAACTGAAGTTATAACAACCCCAGGGGTGAGAATACTGAAGGGAGACTTCCACCATGATACAAATTAAGTGCTAAAGTTCTTTCCTTGGCACTGGGAATGACTCAGCCACTCTAGGGCTTGTGAGCATGGAGCTAACTCCAGAAGCTTGGGCAGACTGAGCAAGAAGACTGCTTGTAGCTGGTCTGGCAGCACTGCTGGGCTGGGGAAGGGACACTATCCTGTCCTAGTCATGAGTAATGACTGCCCCATGCCATTCTTCTCTCTCCAGGTAGGCTGTGAGTAGCATGGGTACCAGCCTGAGCCCTGCAAGGTGCTTCTGGGAAGTGGCAGGAGACAGCAAGTTGTCACTGTCTGTCTCTCACACTGCCAGTCCAGCAGCACTGCTGCTGCTGGAGCCAAGTGAGGTGGATGCAGAGCTCTTGGGAAGCTTCTACTTGAGTCTCACGAATAGGAGAGGGACTTGTCTATTAACTATAGTAGGGATGGACTTTCCAATGCTTGTTCATCTCATTCCTCCTCTCTCTGAATTAAAATACAGTGGTGCTGACTGGGGACACTGCTAAACCCTTCCCTGAAGAGTAAGGCATTGTCATTACCTCAAGTTGGATGCTAAAAATGATCAGTTGGTTTTGAAAGTCTTGGCTGCTAGAATGTAAAAGGGTATTTTCAAAATAGCTCTGGTTTTAATTATTTACCCACTGTACAGAAAAACATACTTTAAATTATATTTACTTTGGAAAATAGGAACTTACATTTATTACTTCCCATTTCATTCAAATAAGCATTTCACGCAGAAACAACTTTCTAATTGAACTGTTAGCTTAGTATTGCTGCTTTGTTTACTGGTTTTTGCCTTTTTTGGTGTTTTTGTTTGTTTTGGGGGGTTTGGGGGGTTGTGGGGTTTTTTGTTGTTCTGGTTTTTATTTTTTGCTGTTGTTGTTTTTGGTTTTTTGTTTGTTAACAGAAAGAAGAAGGTTATCCAAAGTCAAAGAAAGCCAAAAGAAGTAAGCCTGCTATTTAGGATGTTCTGGAGTACTGAAAGAAAACTCTAGGTATGCTCATTGCACATTTCATTTTTCTTTATTAATGTGATATCCATGTCTATAATAGTTCCTACTCTTTTGGATTATGATGATGATATCAGCTATCTCCAAAGGGATCAGTTTACTAAAAGAGTGGCTTCTAGAGCAAAAAAAGGAGGTAACAGAGGTTAGGATCCTTGGTTTTATTGGACACTAGCAAACAAAGTTTTGTTTTTTGTTTGTTGGTGGGTTTTTTCTGGTGAAACAAGCAATGTTAAATACAAAGGCATCTTGTACTTTTTTTGGCTTAGATTTGTATTTTGATTGGCTCGCTTTCTTTCAGACAAAAATAAACTTGGGGTTTGTGCTAGTGAGTTTCATCTGAATCTGAGCTGAAGTTAGAACCATAAACCATTAAAGTGAAGCTATCACATTATTTAATATCATTACATGAAATGGCATGGCTAAGTGCTTTTGTGGTGCTAAGATCTAATCCAAGGACAAAATGATCTGTCATACAAAATGAATAAATTTACTTGTGACCAGTTATTTTAACTCACATGATGGACAGTTATTAATAATAGTCTTGCAGTATAGAACAAGCTTTTCTTTTGAATGTTCCTTTGAATACTGAGGATAAATATAGCAGATGAAAACCACCAGTTTTATTGTCCTAATGCCTATCACAAATTATCAGTAGTAAAACATATGGGAAGGAGTAGCCTATACAGTTTATCTTCTCAAGAGATAAATAGAAATGTATTTATTCAAAAGAAAATAATGTTGTAAGCAAGATGATCACAATAGCACAAAAAGTGTTTTAAAGATGATTTCTAAGAATCTCAGTGGTATGGTTTCTTCACTGGTGTTGATGACTTAACAAGAAAACTATAGCTAAAATAACCTCTGCTACTGGATCAGTGCCTACAATTTTGATTCTGAAAAGCTTTGCTCTGGATTTCTTTATTGCATATTACCACAATGCATTCAGAGTGCATGTTTTCATTTGAACACATGAGAATTACTTGTAAGTTTTCAAATTTACAGAGTAGTAAGATTTATGGGTGAGAAAGTCTTACAGTGGAATTCAGTGATGTAGTCAAAAGACTTGGAACTGTAGTTCATGACATTAGAAACATTTTTTACAATTGTCTTGCAAAAGAATGAGATTTTATGACTAACATGCCAAGTTGCACAGCTTCTTAACTTGTCCAGGAAATCAGAGCATAATCCTAATTTTCTTCTTTTTTTTTACTGGTGAAAATAGTGAGTATGTTATCAAAACACAAAGGAACATTTTAAGAAACTGAACATTTGATTCTAATACTAAACCATTCCCATTCGTTCTGGTTTTATCCATAGGTAGACAATTCCTTACTCTCTGGGGAAGGACTCAATCTTTTCTTTGGGATAAAAAGAGTAGTTAGATATTAAGCATGAGTTTGCGATAGCCTCCTCCTGCCCCCTATTTAGGGGTCTGTACTGTGCTGGGTACATTGCTTTTTCTCAAGGCCATGCAGATTGGTCCAGTGGAACCTCCAAGGCTGCTGAGGTGCCCAGCCTGTGGGGTGGGGGCAGGATATCTGCTGCTGAGTGAGCTCTTGAGTCTGTTGGATATGTCTACTAGATTTCCATTGAATTTAATAGGAGTTTTGACATCTAACAGCTAGATGTAGGTAGTCTAAAGCTAGACCTCAAAACCATCCCAAGAGTCAGACTTGAGTAGTTTCTCAGTTTAAATAAAGACCTGCATGATTACAGAGTTTTCTAGAGAGATGATAGATTGTTTTTAAGCTATTTTATATTTGCTGTCAAATTAAAAAAAAGAAGTCTCCATGCTTAGTCTTTTATTAACAAAAGTCATCCTATCATTTCACTACTGTGAAAGAGAAGTTTGGCTTCTAAGACCAATCAGAAGAGCAAAGCTTCTAAAGGAGAATTTAGACTAGTACAGAAAGATGTTTTAAAAGAAGGATTTGTGTCATTACAACTCTTGGTGCTAGAACAGAGATAGCAGCGCTGATGTTCCCAAGCCTTTTCCACCAATCTGCAAAACTTTTCCTGTTGCTCTGCTTCTGTGTTGTCATATGATACTGACCTTTGGTTTTAGTTGCCAGATTTCATTTAGCAAGAGAGAAGCTACAAATTCATCACGTTTAGTAGTAATAGTATTATTTTACATGGAAGTAACTACTGCCATTACTCTAAGACAGTAACTACTGTCATTACTGTATGACCACAAGATGAGGGCAGAGGATCCACACAAATGGAATTAAGCAAAAAATCTCAGTGGCTTTGTATAAAAGGGATAGAGATCTATTGGGCTGCTTCTTCTAAAAGGTAGTTTGCCCCAGGCCAACATTTAGGAATTTCTCTTCTAATTAGAAGGCTATGGTACTGAAATTTAAACAAAGCTATCTTTCAAATGTTTTCTCAATGTGAAATATTAGGCTAAAATAATATCTTTAAAAATACCATATAAATATAATAGCCTTAGCTGGTTCTAGAAACATAAAGTTTTAATTAAATTTGAAAATATTTACATTGAAAAATTGTATGTAATGAAAATATTTGGATTTTCATTGAGAACAAGATTCTGAAAATGTTTAGTCTTTCAATGAAAAAGCAATTTCTTTTATGAAGGGGGAAAATTCATTTCCTAATCAAACCTTATAGCCAAAATAACCTTTGGACTATATACATTAATAGTTTGTTGGTTCCTAAATACTTGAGATATATCCAAAAAAACCCAGATACTCTCATAACAGTATTGCTCTTCTCCTACCCACTTTTCATTGTTGCAGGATTGTTCCAGGTTTGGTTAGGGGTAATCTAATGTACTACATGTTTAACCATTTGAAAATGCTAAAGAATAGTTTCCTGAGATTCTGTACCTTACTTTCTTACGGAGTTGAGAATGTAGTTTGTCTAACTGATCTCAGCTGCTTAAGAAGGTGTGAATAGACTTCTGCAATAGAAGTTCCTTCTTCTAGCACCACAACTTATTGTAATATTTTGAGGGCTTTAAATTTTAAACCCCAAAGCTGTGTACCATGAATTTACCAAGGAGAGAATTCTTTCCTATTCTGTGTGAAAAAGGAAACTTGAATGCCCTACATCCAAACTTTGTAACCAGAATGCAAATAAAGATGTGGAAATACAACAACTTTCATTTGCGTATTAACCATACAGTTATGAGTTGTCTCTTGGTTTCTTCTGTGTTCTAAATCTTTTCTGTTTTCTTCCATTCAGGCTCCCAAGAAAGCATTAACATTCCTAAGGATCTCTGAACTTTGAAAATTTTGTCTGTTTATTTCATGTCATTTATACCTAGTTCTGGATGAAAAACTGAGGGTTAAATACATACAGTCAGGTGAATCCATGTACCAACAACTTCTCCAGACAATTCAGGTTAATAAGCCTATATATATAAATTTAAAAATTTATCTAATTGCTTAGGTTTTGAATCATATTGTATCTGTCCTAGTATGTGCTTACATATTTAATAATTCTTCCAAGTTACTTACAAGTTTCAAGCCTGTCTTTTTGTCATATAATTATATTTAATTCTTTACTGCAATGTCTGGGCCTCTTTGTTTCATCAGTGAAAAAATTCCTGAATAACTTTCCCTTATCAAGCCAAATGGTTAGAAAATAAAGGGTACTTTTTTTTAGGTGAATAATCTGAAGGCTCGATTTGTTTCAAGGTTCTGTAATTCTTATTATTTTTAATGGCTTTTTATTCAGAATTTAAACTGTTCTGTAAAAGATATAAGTCTAATTGATAACATCATTCTTCAGCTGTTCATGCAGAATGTGTGTAGGTGTTTGAGTAATTTCATCAGCATAAACATCTTCAATAGCCTACTTGAAGGTGTAGTTACAAATACATACATATATATGATTGTTGCCCCATAATCACTGGTTTTAATGGAATATTGTTGTGTTACCTGGAAAGTAATCAAATATCACACTAGTTCCTAAACTCGAATGATACAGAGATGCAGTTTAACACTTGTTTCTGAAAAACATTTGCAAAAACCTTTTTTCCTACAGGAACTGGTACAATGGAACTTTTTGTGCTTTTAAAGGGGTTTATTTATGTATTTATTTATATTGTCATAGCTGTATTTACATTTACCTAATTTTTCAAAGAAGGATTTTGTTCTGCTACAATGACAACTTCTGTTTTGTTTTGTTTTTCTGGAATGGTGACTGTTAACATGGCTCTAATTTAATGGTGCCAGTGTCTAAAGTGAAGAGGGCACTTCAACAACACGTAACTTTCTGGTCTGTAATACATAAAATATAAAACAACACAAGTATTCTAAAAATCAGAGCAATATGCTTAGCAAGAAGTCCAATTATATTTACATTTTGTCTGGAAATAAGTATACAAAGGTACTTTTCAAATGCTGTGGATTAGTTATTCTTTCATAGGTTCAACTATATATACTTACCTTTTGTCTTATAACATGAAAAAGACTGTAGAGCAGTTGCATTTCTGCTATGCTATATAAATTAGTTCTTCCTCTGATCTGTTCCCTAGTGTTGCTTTTTGAATGCTGCTAGTTGCCAACATCTGCCTTTTATTATAACAGAATTCATTTTGCATTCTTCTTGTGTTTTCAAATGTTTACATCATTTTGTATTATCTATTATAATAGTTAAAATACAGAAAATTTAATTATTGCAGATCTAATTTCTTCCACTTAAAATAAAATATTGAATTATCCATTCACGCTAAATTGCTGAATACTTCCTAGTCTGTGCTGTAGGGGAGGACTCTGTTATTCTACGCTACTCACTCCTTGTAAATGTATAGTAAGGTGTTGATATTGAGTGGAAATACCACTAATGGGGAGGAAGGATGAGTGTTGTGGTTGCCTTTGGAGAATCTGGTGATGCTGAAGGGACCTTCACTGCTGCCTTGTGTGTCACTGCTTATATGGAGGGGTTGTAAGGGTCCATCTCAGTTTCTGATATTGATCAGTTCTTACTAACTGGGCAGAACACCCTCACTTCTGGCAGGTACATGAACCTACCGAAGCACAGGAGGCTTCAATATCCAAGATCACCCAGAGCCTCCATGTTAACCTCTTCTCCAGGGTTAACAGTGAGAGGACGAGAGGAAATGGCTTCAACTTACAGCAGGGGAGGTTTAGATTAGATATAAGTAGAAATTTCTTTACTGAAAGGGTTATTAGGTCTTGGAATAGGCTACTCAGGGAGGTGGTGGAGTCACTGTCCCTGGAGGTATTTAAGAAGTATTTATATGCTCTGCTTAGGGACATGATTTAGTGGCATGTTAGTGATAGGTATGGTTGGACTTGATAATCTTAGAGGTCTCTTCCAACCTTAATGATTCTGTGATTCTGTGTAAGAAACCAGTAAGCACTCAACTGGCAGAAGATGTTCACCTGCCCTTTGACTCTATCTGGGTTTTATAGTGTTTTATGGCTTTTTGATCAGTTTTCTAATCATCTGATTCTAAGTGTAAATTGATTCAGATTTACATTTGTGAAAGCTTGCTCTGGCCACTGTACTAAAGGAATCAGAAAACTTCAGCTGAAGTATTTGTAAGGAGTTCACATTATTTAGTACATACTCACTTCCAGAGAGTGATCTCACATGTTTTCATAAGTTGACAGTGTTCTTTTCCTCCCTCATCTTCACAGATGTAAGCCAGAGGGATTTCTTACACACTGTAAACTGGCATATGCTCAAGCACTCCATCAAATCTGAATTTAGGACTTTACAGATTATTTCACATAGGTCCTTATAACAGCAGGGAAGCTCACTGTTTAGTTCTTTTAATGATCATTTCTTACCAGCTTGTGGTTAATAGTTGGTTTAAAAGTAGTCAGATTAAGACCTTTACAAGTATTATATCACAAACTAATTTAGTAAATAAGGTAAATTTAAGGACTTTGGGCCATGTGCTGTTTTGCATCAATGTGCTCATGGAGAACTGTGAATCGAAGAATTCTGAGGCCTCTCTTACACTAGTTCAGGAAAACATTTCATCCCAGCCCTGAAAACCACACAGTGTGCTCCTTGACACAAAATAGTGGTGTTTTGCTGGCCCACAGACAGCACAGAGCAGAGCAGCAGCTCAACCTCTCACCTAAACACGTGCAGCTAGGATGAGCAAGTATATTTTCCCTGGGATCTCTGCAGGACTTGATACAACCTCTGAACAGCTTAATTCCCCCAGGGCAGTGTTACAATCTGGGACAAAGCAGTCTAACTTTGCTGAAAAATATGTGAAAATTGTTCCCAAAGACCTGACAATTCCACCAGGAACACACATAGCTTCCTGCAATGATTTTTTTATTCAAAATGGTGACAAGACATTTCTTATTAAACCCAATATGTTGAAGGGATTTAAGCTTGCTCCAGTGAAAGAGGGTCAAAAGTATTGAAAGCTAATACATCTGATCTTCTCACAGGGTGAAGCTCCTTGTCTGGGATCAAATAATCTCTTTTGGGAAGAGATACAGTGTGAGAGCAGCCAAATATGTGTGTAAAAATGTGTATATATATGTGTGTGTGTGTGTGTTAGAGCATGTGTGCCTATGTTTCATTACATGTATGCAGAGCATATTTAATGTGAAAATGTTGTTCCAGTACAGACAGTTCAGAGAGGGTAGCAGTGTTTGGGAGTTCCCTGTTGCTAGGTGCCAGGGGATGATGTGCAAGGGATTATTTTGATAGTGTCATCCTGATTCCCTTGTCCGCGACACCAAACTTCATTTTAACTGTGCTGTTTCTATCAGTCTATGAGCTTAATTAAATACTATTAAGCTATCCAATACTGTTTAAATAAATCAACTATTAACCAAGTGTACCAATAGCTGCAGCTTGCAGTGTGGCTATGGTATGAACTCTGGGAGATGGTAGAGCTTTAACTCATTTCTATATGCCAAGCCCTAAGGGATTGCTCTGCACACTGCAGCCATGCCTGGGAGGCAAAGTGGTCACCTGGGTAGATGATCCAAAGTTGAAGCTTAACATAAATAAACATAAAGCAAGTGCTTATGTGCTCTTCAGCTTCCACAGTCCCGTAAAATGCATTTCTCTTAATTATTCATGATATCACAGCACAGATTTTAGCAAGAACAAACCCTTGTCTTGCACGGCAGCTGCCTGCCTGTCCCAGCCAGCTTGTGATGGGACCAGGGAAATAAGCTAAGTCTGCTCAGTGACGAAGTGCTTGCCGGCATGAAAATAAGAAGGGTGATTCCACTGAGAGGTGTTAGCAAAAGACACCTATCCCTATGTATCCAAAATGGATGCAGACAGCTATTTAACTTTTTATGTTACCTTTTTTATTATATTATGCTGTAGAAATATGTTTTTTGTAACTGGAGCTGCATGGCTTTGAGATATTTCAAAGCACATGAGGTGAATGAAGCAAAATTTTAAAATGATCATAAGTCATAATTCAAAATTATAAAGTGTGGCTTTCAGAATTCAAAAGAAAAATTTATCAGAAAATTAACTTCTTTTCTTTCCATACAATTCATATGATGGAAAGTAATATGGAAAGAATTAAATTTACCCTCAGTAAAGCAGATAGCACTCTGCAGCTTACTGTGCTCCTGTTAACATGTGACCAGCATTGTAAGGAGCTGAAATTTGTGTCAATTCAAACATTTTTTAACCAGGAAATTTCTGTAGCACTCTCTGAAAGAGAGACTTCAGTAAGACTCAATGCCATAAGGTTTTATTTTGAGGGAGACTGGAAGCTTTGAAGGCTGATAACATTTCATTTTATATCAGATCTCGTAGCTCCTTTAGCAATGTCCTCACTAAAATGTCACCCAGACAAAGCGAGCACTTTGTCCTATTGACCAAATATGGGTTACTATTTTTTCAATCTGCTAGTACTAATTGGATATTCTGCCTCTGCAGTTTTCTTAATTTAGAAAGAACAATAAAATCCAAATTCTGCACATCAGTGAGTGTAAATTCATTTCAGTAATGGAAAACACCGCTCCCAAAACCTGGGCACCAAGCCAGCCCAACTTGTGATTAAGCATTTATCTTCATTAATTCTCATTTAGAGATGAGTTGATTGATTTTAGCAGTGTAAGCTCAACTGCTGTGAACCACCATTCAGATGTAAAGGAAAAAATCCACGAGTTTCAGGATTTCACCCGTACTGGGAATACTGGATTTGCATATATCTACTGACCATTGGCATACATGCATGCACTTACCTAAATCTGAGGCCCCAGGTGGGAAAAGGATGCAGAACTGAACTGCCTCATATGCTGCTCTGCCCTGGAAGAGCCAAAGCTGCTGGACTTGAGGTCAGAATGCAGATTTTATCTGCTTTCTTAGGCTTTTTCTGGGCAGGAGGGAGCTGACTGGGTGTGAATGTGTTAAATCATAGATACACTCCTTTAGAAAGCTGGTTTGCATGTCTGAGATATTACTACAGAGATTAATTAATTTTGAATGAGTCCAAATTAAAAGGCTAAATCTTACTTGCTTTCTACATTGTTATTTGGTGATAAGCCAGCAGGAATTTATTGTGACAGTTACACTGGGAGTTCCAATAGTCCAAATGCTGTATACATCTTTATGGAGGAAAGTTCTCATCTGCTTGCCTCTTATAAAATATTACTGGAAAGTTTAAAAGGTGCAATAGAAAAAGGGATTTTTCTACTTCACAACTGAAAATATTCTGGGGTTTTCAGTCAATTCCCTGTCCCCCCATTTTTATGCTATCATTTGGAATTTGTAACCCAAAGTGGAGGTTTAAAGCAGACTTATTGGCAACTGGAAAGAGGAACACAGAGTGAAAGTTGTCATAGAAAATATCTGTAGATTAAGTAGGAAGATAAAGATACACCAAAGGAAAGCTTTTGGGTGAACTGAACCCATTCCCCTGTACATGGAGGTCATACCTATCTAGCTGGAATCTCATCTGAACCTACTGAGTTGTGCATCAGTAATGAGAAAAACACTGGAAGTGGACAATTAATTTTTAAGGCACCTACTGTTGGGAAAAAAATACCAGACTTTGTGAAAAGTGTAATAGACCTGTCAGGACTACATTTTAACACAACAACATTTTTATTTTCATGTCTCAAAAGAGTTTCTTTAAAAGTCTGTTTAAGTTAAGTTACAACAACACTCATTTATTGTGCAGTTTCACACAGTACTCAGGGGAAATTTGATGCAAAGTTTAGCTCCTTCAAATCAACTGCACATGCCTACTTCTGCATAATATGGGTGAGTATTTTAAGAATAATTCAATATAGTAACAGAGCAGCCTTTTAATATGTATATTAAAAATAAGTTTAGCACAATGCACAAAGTTTTTTTTATATATTCATGAACATAGGATAAAATATTATGCAATAAATCACTATTTAATTAAGATATACATTATCACTTTTGGATATAGCAGTCACATAAACTCAGAAGGTCTGTCAGAATTTGGAAGTCATAGAATCATAGAATAGTTTGGATTGGAAGGGACCTTTAAGGTCATCTAGTCCAAACCCCCTGCTGTGAGTAGGCACATCTTCAACTGGATCAGGTTGCTCAGAGCCCCATCCAACCTGACCTAGAATGTCTCCATGGGTGGGACATCTACCACATCTCTGGGCAAGCTGTGTCAGTGTTTCACCACCCTCAGTGTAAAAAATTTCTTCCTTACATCTAGTTTATAGCTACTCTCTTTTAGTTTATAACCACTGCCTGTTCTTTTGCAACAGGCTCTTCTAAAAGGACTGTCTTCATCTTTCCTGTAGGTCCCTTTTAAGTACTGGAAGGCTGCAATAAGATTTCCCCAGAGTGTTCTCTTCTCCAGGCTGAACACCCCCAACTCTCTAAGCCTTTCTTCATAACAGGTGTTCCACCCCTCTGATCATTTTTGTGGCCTCTCTGGACTGTGTCTTTCCTCTGCTGAAGACTCCAGAGCTGGACATAATACTCCAGGTGGGGTTTCACCAAAGTGGACTGGAATGGGAAGATCACCTTGCTTGACCTGGTGGTCACAAGTCACATAGCATCATTGGACATGACATACTGTTCTGATGAACTTATTCTCAAACAGACAGGAGAGACACACCGTTGGAGAATCAGGCTATGGTAAGGAACTGACAGCTGGTAAGTATCAAATTTTGTAACTAATTCTGAATGACCTGATTCCAATCAAGTTCTTTGTACATTTAATCATGTCTCCCTTTATGATAATGAAGACACTTCTATTAATCAATCATATTGAATTCTGTGTCATTTTTGTCACTCCCCTCTCCCACAAATATATACATGCTCAGTCCAAAGGCAGAGCTCTCTACCTGTATCCCGGTAAGGGTCTTCCCACCTCAGCCTCATGAACAACAACAAGCACAGGACTTTGTGTGAATAACACAGTTTTGGGAATGCTCTACAGAAAGTAATTAATGGATGCTAGCTTTCCTTCCTGGTGAGTCATGTTTGGGCCAGCAACAATTTTCTTACATTTTAGGTTGTTCATTCTTGCTTAATAGGACAGGTGTGTTTAAATGCATTCAGAGTGTCAGATCCAGATGTCTTTTGAAAAGGGGATCTAACAAGAATTGGAAGAAGCTTAATTTTTCCCATTTTGGTCTTTTGAGATTAAGATATTTCATTCATAGCCATCCACATTAGATTTCTTTTACCTTTTCCTTCTTTTATTCTTGGGTGGAAAACATATTTTTACTTAACTCCTGCTCTGTTCCCAATCTTTGTGTATTTGCTCATGTCCTTTTATCCGTGTCCTTTCTGCATCAAATTCTATTGCTTCTTGCTTGTACTTATAATGTGTTTTCTCACAAAGCTACACACTCCTGTTCATGATTATGTTTTGCTGCTCTTTGCCACTTAATGCTTTTTCTCCTGCTCTGTTCCCAAGTGGCTCACCCATGGCCGAAGTCCCTTGGAGTGTTCCAGCCCCAGGGTATCTCCGTCCTTTCCAGCACCTCCTTGACCAGGAGTGCCAGCTCAGCTGAGTGGTGTCAGGACCAACTTTACCTGTGGAAAGGCTTCCCCTTGGTGGCAGGGCTCCAAGGCAGGATGATACAACTGAAGGCCCAGTTGGGGAGCAGGATCTTCTCTCCCGTCCTTCAGCCTCCTCCCTCATACTTGAACATGGTTCCCCATTCCTGCACTAGTGGTCAGACAGCCACTTACCTGCATCTCCCCCATCAGCATCAGGAGAAGTGGGTGGCAGGGCAATGTGGTTTGTATGTGCTCTATGCTCCTGCACCTACACCTGCAGAAGGCCCCTGCCATGCTCCTGTCCTCAGCCTCTGTCATTTTTGAGCAAGCCAGTGCTTCCCACAGCCGCTTTATACAACACCAGAAAAGATCGTAACAGGAATGGCCTTTGTTTGAATACAAACCATTTGCTCTAAAATGCTGTTCCCAGTTGGTACCCAGGCCCTGGCCAACCAGCTGCCTCCTCTGATGCTCTGACACCTACCCCTTCATTTCCCCATCCCAGGTTTGCAGTGTTTATCCAGGTTGGTTGATGGTGCTATGTGAGCCTCATGGAGCTGATTCCCTCCTGGGCCAGGCAACAGCTAATTCTGTCTGTGAGTACATGCCAGAAAGCTATTTCTGAACAACCTAGCATGTCCCAGAAAGTCAGATAGCTCCAGCCTCTCCCACAAGGCTTGCTCTCTCCCACAGTCCTACCCTAGTCCGATGTTTCCCAGCCAGAAATCTCTGTCACAGGTCAGTCTTTTATTACCCCTGCCTTGGTTTCCACACTTGTATCAACCCAAGCAATGACCCAGGGAGGACCAAGAAGTTTTCCATTTGTCTTCCAAGATTTGCATTGAAGGACCTTTGAGAAAGGGACCTTGAGACTTGTCCTTTAGAGTAGTGGCTCTTCCAGGATGTGCAGGTAAGGGAATGTGCTGTTTATTTCAGATGGGTGATGCTCTTCCTCTGAGTGCACCACCATCTTCTATCTCCTACGTCCTTTTATGTACAATGATCAGTGCTCACTGCCAAAAATTGTATTCCTCCAGTTGTGTATATGGGTATCTGGAAAGTGATCCTGCAGCATCCCAAGACAAGGCAACAGACATGCTAGTAAAACCACCCCATTGCTAGTGTTGACACAGGAACCATCTAAAAAAGCTCATGATGGCTGTGCCTACTTCACAACTTGGTTCCCATTAAGCACTACCCAATGAGCAGCTGTGTGGAGGACACGAAGGCTGAAAAAATACAAAGGGAGAGGATCCATGACTGACACTAATTGGTAGCCCTGCACAGCTCTACAAGTAGCTTGTTTCTCTGTTTTCAAGCATTTAACCTTCAGTTCTTGACTTCTTAAAGAGGCCATCCTTCATTCATTACTCTCAATGACAGCCACAATCAAAAAATGCCTTGCAGTGGATTTCCTGGGGCTCAGGTTTCTTTTGCTCTTTGGAAAAAGCAGATAGCCTTGTTTGTGCTTCTCCTGCCATGAAGTCTTATGAGAGCCTTCATGACGGGCCTAGCTCCACAGTGGCTTCCAGCACATCCCACATGGACTGAGATTTCACATGACATCGAGGCCATGAAAGCGCACTTCTTTGTAGCCTTGTTGCACAGGTCTGACAAAAGCAAAGGTGTTTTTGACTGAGGCAATACCAATGGACTTCAGGCACGGTCTGAAAATCACTTGGGGTCTTCTGTGGCCCCTGGTGCGATAACTGTGCCAACAGCAGAGGGAGCATTAAACTCGTTGCCCACGGTCAAGTGTGGGGAGTGATACCCATGTTCCTATAATCCTTATATGGGTAGGATGAGCTCATTAGCCTTCTGGCAGTCATCCTAGGAGAGGGACAACTCTGATTCCAAACCCGGGCAGATGGAGCTCATTTAGCCCTGTAAGGCCTTCCATCTAAGAGGTTAAACCTCCATCCTAAGGACTTGGCTGCCAGCGTCCAAGCTTGCTAGGCTCTGGCAGATGAACCTTAGGGCTAAAGGGTGGGTCCAGCTCTGCGCATGCTGTGTCTCACCTAAAAAAATCCATTGTGCAGGCTCGAGGGTGCTATCTGCTATCCTCTTTTTATCAGTGCGCTTGGAAAAGGCGCTGATGAGGAGCGTGGGTGGAGCCCTCCCTGGATCTTCTTTCGCAAATGGAATAAAGTCTACATCTGTGCTGCTGCTCAGGGAAACTTGAGGGTGCAAATGCCAATTGCTCCATTCAATACCAGGTTCTGGCTGGTGATAGCTAGTGCAGGGAGCTGCCCTTTCCTTGTAAAGCGGCAGTGGCAAATGGTAATATAAGGCAAGCAGAGCCGTTTATGTGGAGCTAGGTAGTTAAGGCCCTGGATGTCCATAATGTAGACATGCTGGGAGAGAACTGCAAGGGCTTGGAGGTAGAGCTAATGCTCAGGGTCTACCAGGGTGCCCTGAAGGACTACCATATGGATACAGCAGTGCTTTGGCTACCCTCAAGATTAACCTAATAAAGGGCTATAGAGATGGCCTCAGAGATGAATTCTGTAGTTCTGGACTTTGTTAATTAAGTTTCCATATGTAAGATTTGGCCCAAAACTGTTCTTAGTACTTGAGGAGTACATTTTGCTGCTTAGAGTTTGTGATTAAATGGAGAAGTAAGTTCTCATGCCCCTTTATCTCCCCGTTATTAGCACGGCTGTGTTGAAACTAAAATAAATGACCTTAGAAAGGAGAACTGTCTGTTACAAAAATACTCTTTCGATATGTATGGGAAGCATATGAATATTCCTGAAATATGATCAAAACAAAACCCAGATGACTCAAAGAGACTGAAGTAACATTATCTCCCCTTTATTCAACCCAAGTAGAATTTAAATCTGCTGCAGGCAGTCTCTAGAAATAGCCCTTAATGCGATGCCAGAACATCCTGCAGAAAAGGTGCAGCACATTAATGTATGGATTGTCTTTGATTTCCTGTAGCTGTGTGGAAGATTAGAGTTGGATAACTGCACTAATGGTAATTGTGTAATCGATTTGCTCACAACGATTAGTTAAGTTCAGTGTTGTCCTTTCAAGATGGAGAACAACAAAAAGAATTTAGACCACGGTCTCAATTATTTAAATAAAACTTAGCTAATTCGTTTTGGTTTTGTAGGGGCCTTTGAAACTTGTATCAGGAAGATGACAGTAACTTTTTAGAGTAGTACTTTGCAGGTTTGGGGGTTTTCAAATATTTTTGCTTTTCCTGCCCCTTCCCATGTGCTTTTTGCCTGATTTTATTTGTCTGTGGGCTTTGGAGTTGGTGGATTTACAAAACATTCTTGTGCTTGTCTCAGGTTTTCAATATGTTCATATGATGCTATCCTACTGAAACCAGTCTCTAAAGAGACTTCAGATAGATCCACCCCAGAACAGTGACACTGGGAGATAAGGAAAAACTTTACTGTGAAGGTGATGGAGCACTGGAACAGGCTGCCCAGAGAGGTTGTGGAATCTTTTTCTCTGGAGGTGTTCAAAGCCTTGAATTTGAACAGGATTGTCTGTTGCAATCCTGGGCAACCTGCTCTAGATGAACTTGCTTTGGCAGAAAGGTTAGACTAGATGATCTCCAGAGGTCCCTTCCAACCCCTAACATTCTGTTATCCTGTGATTCTGTGAGTGACATTAGCAGTTCTTTAATCTTAGGGGACTATATAGAAGAAATATTTCACTTAAAGCAGGAAAGCATGCAATAGCCTTGAGACCAAGATTTCCATAGATTTCAATTGATGCAGACTCAGATATTTTTTTTATTTCTTCTGTCTGCTGTGTTGCATTTTTGAGTAATTCCTGTTTCTTCTGAAAATCTGAGGCCTCAGTTTCCCTGCCCATCTTGATTTCAGGGTAGAGCTGGCAGAGAAGAAACAGCTTTCTAATGAAAATACAGCTACTGAATGCCGTAGTTTGGTCTTTGAAGTTTTTCCTTATGAGTTTCATTGCAGAAAGGTGAAGCTTTGAGGTTTTTTTTAATTCTCTTTAGTCAACCAGATTGTTGGCTGGTATTTCTTTAGATATTCCAGTGATGTTCTGGCTTATTCCTTAGACACTGGATTTTTCTAACTTCATAAACAGACACTTGAGATAGACCAGAATGCAGATGTTTGTTACAGAAAGCTGAAGAACAAATATGTAGTTTTTTTATATTTTGGCAATTCTCAATAATACCTGCCTGGATAAATATTAAAATAAAGCCATATGCTCATATAATGCTCAATGCCCTTTAAAATGCTATATAAACCACTAATTCACTGTGAGATTTTCTACTTACATTCATCTAAATGCATATATAAAGAGTTTATAATTAAAAGTGCTAACAATCATTTTTGCAGGGCATTTTGCTTGAGTGGATGTAGCTTGCCAGGGCCTGACTCTGACTTTCCCAAAGCTGTCTTACTTCATGAGAAGACATTGTAAGAATAGATGGCTGGAAGCCAGCATCAGACAGATTTAATTGAGAAACAAGTGAGAGTGATTAGCCATTGGAACAAACCATGAAGAGAAGTAGAGGGCTTTCTGTGTCTGGATGTCTTCAAATCAACAATCAAATCTCACATGGAAGAAATGAGTAATCAAACAAACATTTTTGGGACATCAGCAAAGGGTAACTGTGTGAAAGTCAGTGGCCTGTGATACAGAGACAATTACAATGTTTAATGATTCCTTCTGGGCTTAAGCCTGAGTTCAGGGCAAACTAAAATGCTGATAATGCAAATGTGACTTTCTGAACCCTGAATTCTCTTGTAGATATTTTTCTCCGAGCCTGCCAAACACCAAACATCCAACTATGAAGTGAATATGGAAATAATTTTGAAAAAGCCCAGCTTGGAAAAGTTTCCAAGAAAATCATGAGTCCACATGTCACACTAGACATCTGTAGGTGAAAACTTCTCACAGCAGAGAAAAGTTAGTTTTTTATCCTGGTGAGCTATCATGGAGCTTGACTGACAGTCTGCCAGGCACTGGCCCTCCTTGGCCCAGAGAACCCCTTGATGACCCAAGTGTGAGACTGAGATAATTCCTTGACCCAGTAAGTTATTCTAGGTAGACATCAAACGATGAGCAAAATGAGCAAACCGTAAAGTCATCACCAGTTCTCCCAGAACACATTTTCCATCCAATCATTGACTCTTCTGATAAAACTGAGCTGTCACAGGCTGAGATACAAGAATAGGCTTTTAGATAGGAAATAAATCATTACAAGCACTTGCTGTAGTAGATGTTTGTGGTGATAGTGTCTCCACTCTGAGAACAGGAGACAGACACTGCTCAGGACTGCTTGAGGTGTGCTGCAGCCAGCACTGGGAGCACATGTACCCCCTCCATGACAAAAACTTCAATAGCAAGCACAGAGTTCATAGTTAGTATTTAAAATAGCCATATGAACAGTGGCATATCTTTCATCTATACATTAAAATAAATAGTAATTAGAGGAGGAAGAATTCAGTAGCTTTTCTATTCATAGTAAATTATTGTTTGTGAGATATTAAAAGAGCTGTAGCTCTTTCAACCCATTTTTGTAATGCTCCTCTTGCAATATAAGCAGACATTTTAATTTCAGGTTAGCACACCAACCAGTGGGTTGGATTGGGTTGTTTTGTTGGGTTTTTTTTTCAAAATTAAAAAGAAAAATTGGTTCCTTTGCTGAGTGGATTCCTGTGATCTAAAGCCACAGTGAGATATTTTCCCTGCTATCAGTATGCAACTGCTTGCTTTAAATCACTAACTTCTGAAACACTTTTTCAAGCATGCCTGCAATATAATATTTCAAGTGGAAATAAATGGCTTTGTGAAAGCCTTTTAATTATTTGACTTCAGTGAAAAGATTAAAATCTAAGTCTCTCTTGCTCCACATCCATGTTGTAACTTAAAAGAATATAAAAGAGATTAATCATTTTCACACCAAATACAGAACAGCCTACTTTTTCCTTTCCCCCACACAATCTGAAAGCCATCATTTTCCCCCACCCACCTACTGTGTGTATGAGTTGAACATTGTCAAGAACAAATTAAGGATCTGATATAGCAATTGCTTCTGAGCAGATTCTGTGAACCTCTTTATAGCATTTCAGTAATTAAAGGGGACCTACAGGAAGGATAGGGACAATCTTTTTAGCAGGGCCTGTTGTGATAGATCAAGGAGTAGTGGTTTTAAATTAAAAGAAGGTAGATTTAAACTAGGTCTACGGAAGACATTTTTTACACTGAGGGTAGTGAAACACTCTCCCAGGCTGCCCAGAGAGGTGGGAGATACCCCATCCCTGGAAATGTTCTAGGTCTGGTTGGACACAGCTCTGAGCAATCTGATCTAGCTGAAGATGTGCTTGCACACAGCAGAGGGGTTAGACTAGATGACCTTTAAATGTCCTGTCCAACCCAAACCATTCTATGATTTCATGATTCTATGATAACGGCCTGAGGAGGTTTTGGATGGGAGGATGTACCCATCATAAGGAGCTGTTTGGGAATCAGGTTGGTGAGGAACTAGACCTCAAGATTTCTGAATTAATTCAGTCTTGTAGTGCTGTTTGAGCTCAGTGAACATACTAAGCCTTCTGCCCTGCTCCCAGGGAAGACAGTCACTGGGAATAAATTAAAAACCAAGGGCTTGAATGTAACCTACTGGCCCCAGGGCTACAGCTGGTGAATACCACACTGCACACTAAAGAGCCATCAAAACCTTGATTGCATCTTGGTTCGCTGTAATTTGCACTTTGTTTTTGTACTATGCATTTTAAATCAGGTGTGCATTAATGCGTCAATTATCAAGAATGAGCAGCACAGTGTCAAGCTTTTTGTAAAGACTTATTCAAGGCTAGCTGGTTTTAAAAGCATGTAAGTAGTTGCAACCAAAATTACAGTAATCAAAATTAAATTATATACAAAACAGAATAGAAGGCTTTTGCATAAGAATGGGCCAAAAGACAGAACAAATGCCAAATTGATTTATAATACTAGTTCACATAAAATGTTTATCAGAATTATTTGTGCTTTGATCTCAGGATTGAAAAATGTGAAGTTTTTGTTTATTAAAAAATACTTCAAAGCTTTTAAACCCTCTGTGAATGGAGAGCATGCCCATATTTGTAAATACTATAAAGACTGACACAAAAGTTGGGAGCTTGTTATATGTAGTGTATCATTCACTAGCAACAGAGGAATCCCAAGTGTAATGTGGAGTTCTCCATCTCAAAGTCCCCATTTGCTCCAAGTCTCCAGTTCCCAAATGGTGTTTATTGACTGAAAATCCTTGTTTGAGTTAGGACTTCTACAATGCCACTTTTGCAAAATGGTCTGGAATGCTGGGGTCATACATTTTGAGGTAGCTCACAGATCAGGGCTACTCCTAGGTATGAACATTTTGGCATCTGCAGGACTGCTCCTTTTGCTGAGCAGCCATATAACACCACATCCTAGTCATTGAGCCTAGTAGGTAACATGGCAGAAAACTTACACTACTTCCATGCTCTATTTGTGTTCCTGTGGATATTTCTCAAAGCACATACATTTTTTTGTTGTTTTTTTTTTTGCAGAAGATTTGCTTTGATTAACTAGTTTTGCTCAATCTTGGAAAAGATGCTAAAAAAAACCCCAAGCAGCTGGCTGTGGAGGCTTTACACAAGAAATAATACTTAACTATCCTTGAATCCAATCCTAAGAAGCACTGCACCTCTCTAAAGCAATTTATCCCCAGAATCCTTTGTGATGTCTGGTTGATTATTGTCTATTTTCCCTGGCTCTGCTCCATGCCTTTGAGTAATTTCTCCTATGAGCTCACTCAGTGGCTTCACCATGAACAGATTTCCTCCTCAGTTTCAGATTTTTCCTGAGCCCCTCAGGTCTTCTGCGTTTCCTAACTGAGTTAGTCCAGGTTCCTGGCTTTGATTTGACTGACAGGAAGAAGGCTTTCTGTTCCCTGGACGCTATATTTGATGTTTATTCACCTGATTCTCCATTTGTTCCCACTGCATATATATTTCAACACATTTCATCACCTGCTTTCCTCTGAAATACTGCCAAATGACACCTCACCTTTATAGCCTGCAGTGGAAAGTAAATGAACTTGCACCAAACCTGCTCTTGATCCCAGGGAGGCTGATTTTGGTGTCTGAGCTAATCTGTCTACCTTACCTCCAGTCTCTGCAGCTGCAGTGGAGGCATTGCTGCAACTCTTCTACTCCCTTCTGAAAGAACTGAAGGAGAGAGGCACACAGAGACTGCCATGGAGATCCCACTAACAGATTTTTTTTCCAGTGCTGCAGATCACAGAGGTGGTTGGTGCTTCAAAGCCACCAACCTCAGTACTAGTTTGGACTTAATGGTGCTTTGTCAGGCAGGTAGAGTGCCAGCCCAGGGTGGTAATGCAAGGTATGCATAGGGGTTGGAGGCTTCAGGCTGAAAATGCTGATCCAAAGGTCAAGGTTTCACTCTTACCTTTCCTCCGAGAATCATGTGTCCTTCAGTGTATCAGTTCACACCAGGCTTGAAAGATAGAATCAGAATGGTTTGGGTTGGAAGAGCCCTCTGGAGATCATCTAGTCCAACCCCCCTGCAGTGGGCAGGGACATCCCCAGCTAGATCAGGTTGCTCAGAGCCCTGTCAAGCCTCACCTGGAATGCCTCCAGGGATGGGACTTCAACCACCTCCCTGGGCAACCTGTTCCACTGTTCCACCACCCTCGTGGGGAGGAACTTCTTTCTAATATCCAGTTTAAATCTACTCTTCTCCAATTTAAAACCATTGCCTCTTGTCCTTTCACTATAGGCCTTTGCAAACAGGCCCTCGCCAGCCTTCTTATAAGTTCCCTTTAAGTACTAGAAGGTCACTAGTAGGTCCTGCTGATGTCTTCTCTTCTCCAGGCTGAACAATCCCAGCTCCTTCAGCCTGTCCTCATAGGAGAGGTGTTCCAGCCCCCTGATCATTTTTGTGGCCCTCCTCTGGACCTGCTCCATCNCCATCCAATCCATAGCTCTCTAACTTGGCCAGTAGAATGTTGTGGGGGACTGTGTCAAAGGCCTTGCAGAAGTCCAGATAGATCACATCCACAGGTTGTCCCTTGTCCACTGACGTAGTCACACTATCACAGAAAGCCATTAGGTTTGTCAAACAGGATCTGCCCTTAGTGAAGCCATGCTGACTGTCTCTGATCACCTTCCTCTCCTCCATGTGCCTTATCAGACTTTCTAGGAGAATCTGCTCCATGATTTTCCCAGGCACAGAGGTGAGGCTAACAGGTCAGTACTAGGAGATGCAGGTAACTACTTAGCTGGAGTACCCAGCTGGAATGTACCTAGCTCTCCGTGACCATCAATAATCCAAACAGTGTGACTAACCAGTCCTTTTTATCATAGAATCATGGAATGGTTTGGGCTGGAAGAGACCTTAAAGATGATGTTGTCCAACTCCCCAGCAGTGTGCAGGGACACCTTCCACTAGCTCAGATTGTTCAAAGCTCCACCCAACTCAGCCTTGAACACTTCCAGGGAGGGAACATCCTCTCTAGGCAACCTATCCCAGTGTTTCACTGCCCTCGTAGTGAAGAATTTCTTCCTTACATCTACTCTAAATCTACTCTCTTCAAGTTTAAAACCACTACCCCTGTCCTAACAGTACACTCCCTGATAAACAGTTCCTCTCCATCTTTTCTGTAAGCCCCCTTCAAGTACTAAAAGGCTGCAATAAGGTCTCCCCAGAGCCTTCTGTTCTCCAGGGTGAACAACCCCAATTTTTTCAGCCTGTCCTCACAGGGGAGGTGCTCCAGCCCTCTGATCATCTTCTCTAGAACTCATTATAAATGAGAACTGTTTGAAATACATGGGAAAATTAACAATAGCAAAGCTCAAGGATAAATGTATTGATGTTTGTGGGGTTCTCAGCCTCTGTATCCTGGGGGCTGTAACAGTGACAGAGAGAACTAGCAATTCAAGCATGGGAAAATATTAAAACATTAAAATATCTCCAAATCAATGGGTTGCCTTAATGTAACTTGGAAGTAGGATGTTTGGTACATCTTTTAGAAGCTAACTGTGAACTCGTTTTTCAAGACAGCCCAGTCTGTAAAGCACAGCTAGAGACTCAGTTGTGATGGTAAAAGGCAACCTGCTGGGTTGGGCCCTGGAGGGTAGGAGATACAGAGATGAGTCTATGCTTCATATAAAATGAGCACGAAAACCTCCCCTAGGCCATAGGAGTTAGGTTTTGAACCACTGAGAGTTGATTAAAGACCAAAATGTATACTTTTTGCAGGCTGTTTTGGTTTTGTTTTTTAAAGAGGTTTGTTGTTAGATACCACCCATTTATCTAACATTATTAAAAATAAATTTACTTCTCTGCCCTGAGGTAACAAGTAGCCAATGTGAGGTTGTGCATAACAAATGCGTATGTCAGAGCACCACTTGACTGCATAATCTCACTTGCAACGCTAGACGAGATGTTAGTCTGTCACTAGAAGGATGCCAGATTGCAGCCAGAGAGGATCTGACTGCTAATTTTCCTCTCCCAGTCATCTGTACTGTTTTGAAAAGAAGTTTTCTTTAACAAAAATTCCACTAACATTATTCTCTTTCACTACTGTTAGCTGAGAAGGTTCTATTTACCTCATTAAAAAATCGTTTTTCAAAAAGACTTATTCCAATATTTCCTTGTTCTGATGATGAGAAAAATCTCTGAATAATGTGAGAGGAATAAAAATGTGCTGCCTTTCTTTTCCATAAGGAATTGTAAGAGATACTGACCAGCTCCACCAGAACTGCTTGTGTGAGAGCATTTGTGGCTTTTCTGAGAGCAGGACTGTTTGATGACCATTTTGTCTGACTCGGAGTGGCTATCTGACATGTCCCATTTGACAACCAATCAGACTGCATAGCTGGATTAAAATTCTCAGATCCTCAAGCTCTGTATAAAGCCCCAGCTCCATTAACTTCACTGGAGTTGTGTCTATTTACACCAGCAGGCAGAGTGTGAAATGCAGCTATTGTCCACAGAGGGAAGAGGATATGAAATGTCAGGGAAGCAGCCACTGACAAATAGATCATATTTGACAACAAAAGAGGAGTAGGATGAAATCTCCTTTACTCTTTCAATGCTGCTATTAAATGCTCTTCCACTAATGAACTAATGCTACAAATCTTCTTTTTCCCTCTACAAGCAGCAGGCTTGTGTCAGCACAGACCACAATTTATAATGTGCTAACAATTTCTGAGGACCATTCTAAGGAAAGACTTAAGGTAAGACTCAGATATTTGCACATTGCAACAAAATCAGTCCAAAGATCCTTAAGTATTCATGCCAGATGTTAAAAAGTCAAAATGATGTTGTCAATGGTAACAAAACAGTTTGTAACCAAATTGCTGGGAAGCCTGTGCACCTACTAAAGAGAATTTGATAGCCTTCTTTGCTGTGACCGCACCACACTCTGGTCCAAGACTATAAAGCCCCAGGGCACACCATAGATGCAGAAATTCATGCTGGTGATTTCCAGCTGCTTACTTGGTGGATGACAAGATCCCTAATTCTCAGCAACAAGCCTTTTCTCTCTTTCTGTCTAAGATCAGTGTTTCAGAGGAGCTGATTTGGTTTTCTTCTTAGCAGATGCCATTCTCTGTTTCTTCTGCCCTGCAGCAAAGAACACAGTGCTGATTAGAAAAGAAAGGTTTTTATTGCCTTGTCTCTGCAGATGACAAGGTAAACATTATCTTTATCCTTTCTGGCATTCTAATGAACTGCCTCTATGTTTGTGGCAGTACAAGTTGCCCTCTCACTGCAATGGAAGTGGAAGGTCAGGCAGGAGCATCTGTGGCTACAATCAGATGGATGCCATTGCAGCTTCAAGCAGAGGAGGAATCTCAACCTGTCTGAGCTTGCTCCTATCTAGAGACCCATGGGATGCATTTAGTCCTCTCCTTCACCTTATATGGGTCAGATTTATGTAGAATTACTATTTTTCCAGCATAGCAAGGGGTCAGTTTCAAGGTCTCCAGCACTGTGTTATTAATGAAAACTAAAATGGTTGAAAACTGTGCTAATTAGGAGATCTTAACAGCCTTTGACTTAATCTTCAGATCTATTGTAGGTCATGTATGGGGGAATACGATTTCATACAATTCTAAATTAATGAGGAGTATGCTATCAGTGACAATGAACTCTTTGTGGTTTATGGTTTACTGAAGAATATTTTTTAAAAGACTTTGTGCTCTCAGGGCAATTTATGTTGGAACAAGAGTGTCTATAAACTGCAGGTGTCTCATTAAATTCTGCTGGTGATTAGAAGAAGCAGCCATGTGAGGAGATGTTCATCAGAGGCTCCATGATTTGTGTTGTCATGCTCAGTTTTTCCCTAATAGCTGCACACTACTTAGCATTGATATTCAGCTGCTATGAGCAGAACTCTGCAAAAATAGTCAGTTTCCATTCAGAAGCAAATGGCCTCGAGCCAGCTATTGATTTATAGACTGACACATACCCCTTTATAATGACTGTGAGAACATTTGCTACTTACACCTTTCTTCAGGAGTACATTAAAAATAATTTTCCACTTGAAAAACGGCAGCAGGCAGCGTGATGTTTTTACTGGTCATTTTCATAGAGAGCTCTGCAAAGGATTGCTTTATACAATTGCACTGGAGAGAGAAAGGTTGAGAAAATCTGTCAGTATTCCCAGTTCTGGTTAAATGGTGTGGTCTGAAGGCAGGATGGATACATGCCCATTTCTTCCCAGCATCGACATGTGTTTGAAAACAGGAACTTGGCATAATGCTTTTAAAAAAACCCAAATCTAAACACTAAACATCAATCCCTCTGTATCTGCCGTACACACTACCTCTTTGGGGAGAAAAAGCAATACTATTCCTGCTTCTAACGATAACGATACATTATTTAGAGTCTTTCTGTATCTTATTCATCTGAACAACTAAAAGGCATTTATTTTCATATTTCTGCAGAATTTATAATTCTTTGCTAGTTGTATGACAGCTAGTTTCTAAAATCTGTGTACCTTGGGTGCTTGGCTGGCCTCTTTCCATCCTTAGTCTTGCAATTGTGCCTAGGAAAATGGAGGAGGAGGAGTGGGGTTTTCTCAGCACTGAGGTTCTCTTCAGGAAGAAGAATCTTAAGTCACACAAAAAGCACCAAACTATTGGGCTTGATTCCGATTTTGTCTCATGTTGAGGTCTTGCAATGGACATAGATTATACTGATATCCACTTTTGCCCATGAAGTTCTTTTACAGAGCAGGCCAGAGAGGTCCAAATGTGAATGCAACCTCAGGCAGCATTTATTACTCTGGTCCTGTCCAGCACTTGGCACAATCTAACCCTTATCCACATAACCTAACAGAGACAACAAAATGCTTAAACCATGATCATATCGTTCTAGGAGATCAGATGGAGATTAAGTCTTGGCATTCAATAATTTTGCAGAGGATTCATCCTGTTGGCAATGTAACTCTGCACTTCCTTGGCATTCATGAAACTCCTGCTCCCCATCCCTCTGCACCCTCAGAGCCTGAGCTGGCTTTGGCCAGGCCAGAGTGCGAAATCTGTGCCTGCACTGAAATCCTTGTTGCTTCCAGAGACAGCATCTGATCTGGCTGACAGCTTTGTGAACTCCTGGACTAGAAATTAGACATTGCCTTGCTGTACTTTGCTGTCTGTTCTAAGAAAGGATGGAGCCCAACAAATTCTTTCTCTTCTTTTATGCTTCCCATAAAAACTGCCTTATTTTTTAGTGATTATTCAGACAATTGTTATCTGTTTCCCACATGGAAGAGCAGATAGTGTTAAATTCACCCCTACAACCTTTTTTGCAGCAGGCTATGTTGTGAAAGTAGGTCTTCTTCAGCAAAGTCTATGTGATGCTGTCAAAATCTTGGAGCTGTGGGAATGGGATGAAATCAATAGATGAAGAACTTCCAGTGGTTCCACATATGTTTTGTTTTCTTTCACTACCCTTCTTGACATGAATACAGTGCTCCTCTGAGGTGCTAGTCTAGTCATGGGGAAGGTTCTTGCAACCCACATTGGAGAAACAGGATGGCAACCTGTGGGGTGAGCTCCCCACATAGCATCCCACCACTGTGCCAGAACTGGAAAGTGAGAGAGAGACTTTCCTGGAGGTGACATCTCAGCACTGGGAACAGTGCCAGAGACTTGCTCTCCAGCACCCTATAAAGAACCATTAGAGTAGCTGCTTTGATTTCCCAGTGAGTTTGCCCTCGAGGACTGGGAGAGTGAACACTCAGAACTCATTGCCTAACAACCAGCACTGTCAGTAGGGCTGACAGCCTTCAGCCTGTAGCTTGGCCTGATCTATCTGCTCATTGTCTGGGTGCAGGAGAGAAGAATAGCCCATGTCTCCAAGCTCCCTGCTCTGTGCTAGAGCCAAGAGGAGGTGGCTGCAGTCCAAGCAGAGCCACAGCCCCCTTGCCAGCATGCCAGATGCCATTGCTGAGCCAGCATCTATGGAGTCATAATGATGAACAGTGCTGTGGTCCTTGAGGAGCATCCCTGGATCACTTCTGATGACAACACAGTTATGTGTCAACCTTTCCACAGAGGTTTCAGCTAGGGAAAGAAAAAAGCTCTGGGCTATAGCAAAGCTTATGTATTTTCACATTTATTAAATGAGTTTATTGCTCATATTACTCCTACGCCTGCCAATTCAAAATGCAAGGAGGTCTTGCTCCCCTACTGACACTAATCAAGAGCACACATCAAACTGCCAGTGAGTTATGCTGGTGTGAATCCAGCTTAAGCCTTAAAACATACTAATATCACAGGTGAATTCATGTAAGTGCATGTGCAAGGGAACAAGAACACAAAAAATTGAGGTGGGACTGAAGATCTGCCTCTGTTATTTATTGTAGAGCCCATTTGCAGGCTTTTCAGTTGTGCTTATCACTGTCCTGTCTGGCTCTTGGCTTCATTTCTTCACTTGTGAGAGTATCTACTAAATGGCAATAGAAATTCATGCAGTATGCTTGCATTAGCTAAAGTCTCTTCAACGATATTGTTTGGCTAATGTAATACTGTTCATCTCATATTTTCTCAGAGTTGGAGAACAGAATGTGATCCAATGAATTTAACTCTTTAATCACTTAAGAAACCTCAGTGAAATCAATGGGCAAGCATGAAGAATTGGATTAATCATTCCATTGATTTTTCATGATTTCTCTACACTGTGTAATTGTTATTCATGTGACCAAATACTGTTGCATTTTCCAAATTTATATCAAATATAATAGGAAAAATAAAAACACAGGGCATTTGTGGACTATTCATCGGTTACACGAAATTAGTGTTCAACAAACAGATGCCTGAGTATCTGTGTGCACATACATTGCCTTTACTCCACAAACAACTGAATACAATGACTAAAAGAAAGATCATGGTTTTAAGTTTGGAAGGGTTATTTTTTGTCCCTCTCTGCTCTGGTCCAGATACACAGTTTTGCCAAGAGTCAGCTGTAGTCTTAATCCATGTGAAATCATATCTGAACGTAAGTTTGGCAAAGCACTTACTTGTACATATGTAAGTGGCCAATGGAGTAATTACATGGCTATTTATTTAGTTATTGTTAGACAACGAGTCCATTAATCAGACCTTGATTTCATGCAATAAATATTTAGTCACTGATGACACTCTGCATGATTAGAATGGTGCTTAATAACCCTTGAACAAGGAGGGGGCTGAGAGTTTTGGAAACAGTATTTTTCCAGATATTCACTTTCTGGGAAAATGGAAAAAATCTATTTGCTAAGGACAAAGATACAACATCAAATGTGTGACACAGAAATGGGAAAGAATTGGTATACCTGTGAAATTTGGAGTAGTAAACATATTCAGCTTTTTTAATTTTCTTTTAAATGTGAAAGGAGCAAAGGATTTTAGACTATGTAAATACAGACAAGTGTTAATTCATAAAGGCACATGGGATATTGGTTGAAAGAAACTTCTTGGTTTTGTGCTGCTTACCTTTAGCCAAAGAACCTCTTCTTTAGAAATAAAAAATAGCCTCTATTCTTTCCTGCAGCTTTGCACGTCGTACCTTTAAGAGAATGAACCCATCCTGAACTCAACTCAGTTTGGTCTTTTCCTGCTGTAGCATGAATCTTGGAGAGATTATAAACAATTTAAGCAGGATGGGGGACTCTGTTTCTAACTAGCTACAAGCAAACTGCTAAGGAACCAGCAAGGCAAAATGAGAGGTATTCACAACAGTCTCCAGCTTGGATTACATCTGTCTTGAAAGCACTAGCAGCAGATACTTGTGGAAGTGATTATGCACTGGATCATATACACATCCTTCTGGCTGCTGTCACCACTTAGGCACATTTGTAATGTAGGAAAAAGCCCCTCCAGTTTACAGAAGAAAGGAACCCAAAGTATGTTGCAGGAGGCACCAATAATCATGGAGCTTAAAGGAGCTCAGCAATCACTCTGCTGCTTAGGGACCCAAGCCTGAAGGATTATGGGTCACATCCTGTCAGGGATGTCAACATTTTACTTTATTTTAATTTATAGGCTTAATAACACTTTGATTGAGAAGAGCACTTTTTTTCTCCTTCTTTGGTCAACATAGACTGTTAGTAGTTAGTGCAGTTTTCTGCATTTACGTAAAATAGTAGTTCTAAAAGCTTCTACTAAGTTATTTTATCCTGTCAAACCTTTGGGCTGCAGATGCCATTGTACAGCTCTACAATCTACTTGACAGATCCTTAGACATGTATAACAAGCAACTCTGGAGATGCCTGCACTATATCCCCTGTGCTGCTGTTCTATTTTACTCTAAAGAACTACAATAAAAGTGTTGGGGATTTTTTTTTTCCAATCAATTTATCAATGTTCTCTGATTTTTTCAGTGCAAAGTCTCTTATTAGCTTTGATTATGAGTTCAGTTGTCCTGGATTTTCATACTTCCAAGCAACACATTCTTTCCCCTTCTTATGTGTTGCTGCTTTTTTCTGCTCCTGAAAGCCAACTAGCCTTTCTCCTGGTTTCACTGAGGATCCAGTATGGCTAAGGCTTCACGAACGAAGATCCAGGGAGGGCTCCACCCACGCTCCTCATCAGCGCCTTTTACAAGCGCGCTGATAAAAAGAGGATAGCAGATAGCACCTGTGCTATGGATTTTTTTTAGGTGAGACACAGCATGTGCAGAGCTGGACCCACCCTTTAGTCCTAAGGTTCATCTGCCAGGGCCTAGCAAGCTTGGACACTGGCAGTGAAGTCCTTAGGACGGAGGTTTAACCTCTTAGATGGAAGGCCTTACAGGGCTAAATGAGCTCCATCTGCCCGGGTTTGGAATCAGAGTTGTCCCTCTCCTAGAATGACTGCCAGAAGGCTAATGAGCTCATCCTGCCCATCCAAGGATTATAGGAACATGGGTATCACTCCCCACACTTTCCCGTGGGCAATGAGTTTAATGCTCCCTCTGCTGTGGGCACAGTTATCGCACCAGGGGCCACAGGAGACCACAAGGGATTTTCAGACTGTGCCTGTGAGGATCCAGTAAATTGGCAGCAACTGGGGCTTCTGCATAGTGACTCTGCTTAGTTCTTGGACCCACTGCAGGTCAGCCCCAACAGAGGGATTTCATCATTCATCTGTACTAGGTTCCAAGCGCATTTGCCAAAATGGCTGATCTGATATCTGATTGTACACTGATTGTGGTTATGGTGGGTTTTTTTACAGTTGACTGTCCAGATGTGTAAGCTGGTATTACAACCACAAAGCTTTTGATGTTACAGCCTGGTACTTACTAAAAGCTGCAGTTTATCACTTTCCTGCCCATTACATATAATAATACGATCTGCTGAAAGACAGACAACATTATATATGACTCCTTGAATTCTTTTTTTTTAATCTAGATAATAAATCATAGAATCATAGAATGGCCCAGGTTTGAAGGGACCCTAGAGATCATCTAATTCTAACCCCCGTGCCACAGGCAGCTTGGGTCTATGCTTCTTAGTGAAGGAAAAAAAATCAGTGAGGAGTACCTAACTGCTTCAAGTCTGTGATCCCATTTTTCACCTATAGGAAGTGTTAAATTCAGTCATTGTTTCTAATCAAAAGAAAACAAACCCTTCCCTCTCTTCTCCCCTAATGACAAATATCTGTCATCATCTCTAGTGCTGCCTCCAGCAAATTATCTGAATGTTCTCACTGAAGGGAGGGGTCTGTGAATTCACACTAGGGCATAATAGGATAAACTGTGGCTATAGCAATGCCCTGCTCTTCTGGGTTAGTCACCATTTAGTCAACTTCAAAACAAAAGGGAGACCACATATATCCTTTGGGACTAGACTAAAAAGAGTTTTGCTCTTTTTCACATCACCCTACTGTAGGCCTATTGCTTGCAGAAGTTTTTGCAGTGCATACAAAGCCAACTGGTAAAAAAATCCACATTTAAGGAGTAGTTGTTCTGTGAAAATCTTGAGCAAGGTGTTGAATTTGTCTTATAATGAAGTACATCTCCAACTGGACTCTCCTCTTGTAAAATGTGGGAGTAGACAGCGTGTTTAGATTATTGCAGAGCTGATGCACGTGCTGCTGACCAAGATGCAGAGAAGGAATAAACAATGACTTAATGCCATTCCTGTTTCACAGAAAGCCATAAATATGGGGAGAAAGTTGCTGAGTAAAGCACTAATGCAGCAAGTGGTAGAAATGAATCAAGAGGTAGTGCCACTTTTATAGGGTAAAAAAGATTCAGGAACAGACTGACTGAGCAGAGATGTGGCTGAGATCAATTGAATGGGAACAGTCTTATTGGATTAAGTGGCCATTCCCTGTGCAGCCAAGTGCTATTAGTGAGCCTGTGTAAGAGGATGAATGGTATGAAGAATCTTATGTAGTCTGTGATATTGCAAAGCCATGGTGAACTAGATACTGAACAGGGGTGCCAGTAAGCAGGAGCTTTGGAGATACCTGTAAGTGAGAGAAATCAAGAAGAAACAATTGCAGGCCAAGTTAAGATCACAAACAGTATGCAGAAATGAAGTGGGAAGCAAAGGTGACTTCAAAAACTGTATGTGACCCTTCTCTTTTTCAGATCTGTGTCTACTTAGGCTGGGTGAAAATGTCTCTCCAAAAGATTCTGATCTTTCATGAAATTTCTCATCTGAATTGGGATGAAAAGTAAACATCAGAAATTGATGAAGGTGCTAACCAGCTTCACTGGGTAGACCAGACAAAACACTGCTTTTTGAATGATGCTGAATTTCATTCTTCATCTTTTTATTTCACAAACCTTTCAGTATGCATGAACTAAAATTGGGAAACTAACTTGCAGACTTTTCCATATAGGAACTGTCAAAACTGAGCATATTAGAAGTTTTCAAAATTGACTTAAAAGCATTTCAAATTGAGCATTTTAACATCTTGGGGTGTTTTTCTTTGTTTTGGGGTTTTTTTTGGTTTTGTTTTTGTTAGACTCTTGCAGTGCATGATGTAGTTTTTGAAAACTTTTCTTTTTATGGCTATAGCCCAGGACTGTTTCAGTGCAGAATTCCCCAACTCTCACTGCTGGCTGCTGCATTGTGCCAACAGCCCAGGTTCACTGCCACACAAGATTCTCATTCAATACCCACCTGATCTAGCTATGCCCTCTGAGCACATGCTAGCTGGGTATCTCTTTATGCCAGGGCTATTTTGGTGGGCATGCTGCCCAGACAGCATGAAAAGGGCTTTGTCAGAAGGGACATGTGAGCCTGGTTCTTCATTGTCAAACACCTGTATAGATATTTCCACCATAAATCATTGGTGTAAAATAATGCAGGTAGCACTTGTCTCCTCAAGGTAAATGGCAACTAAACCACTGTTTTCTTCTTTTTTTTTTGTTCTTTCTGTTCCAGGGAGATAAAGACATGAGTTCAGTTTCATTCTTTTTTTGGTCATTGATACCTGTGCTAAATAAGTTAGAATATTTCATTTGTTTCAGTAGTAGTATTTTCCCCTCCTATTTCTCAGGTTTGAGTGACTTTAAAAGGTGCACAGGTGGAAGTGAAGAATCAAGACTTGTGCTCACACAGCCTGCCAGATTCTCCTTGCCTTTCCACTCACCAGTGAAGGTGTACTAAAGCAAGCAGGAGCTGGCTGCATCAATGCTAGGCAACCTCACAGACCAGCCAAGTACAAATAACCCATTTATGTTGCTCTTGAGAAGCTTCTGAAGATTATTCTCTGTATCCTGAAAAGAAGTGAAACCTAATGACCTGGGAAAGTGTGTGGTACGTGGGAAGTAGGTCTCTGCCAGGTAGAGGTGGCTACAATCAGGCCCTGTGGCTTCTGGGGAAATCTGTCAGAGGCAACTTCCCTTTGAAAATCCTGCCAAGAAGAGGAACCTTCTGAGCAAAGTGACATTCCACCCGTGTTTGCCTGCCACCAGGTCTCATTTTGCTGTTTTCTCCACCTGTTTTAAAACTGAAACATCACATCCAACAGAAATTTAGACTGCTTGAAGTGCAAACATGAAAATAGGAAGGGGAGCCCTGCCGTGGTGGAGTGTGACACTGCACCAAAGCACTGAGTGTCTGCATGATGCTTGCTTTTCCCTGAGGCCACCCTCCAGGCTTGAGGAGGAAAGAATTAATGGGACCAGGGAAACAGGGAGCAATAATATATAAGATCCTCAGGTTTCCCAGCAGCATTTGAGATATATATTGAGTTCTTCCTGACCTAGCAAGTGCCTTCAGAAGGGAGGTCATGTGAGGAGCACACAAACCCTGGGTCACATCATCAGGCCCTGTAGCATCATTTGCACAGCTGGAGATGTCTGTTCCTTCCCTTTCTGGGGACCCCATGAACTTGCACATACCAGGTAAAGGAGAGTTATCTATCCTCATGTTTCAGAAGAGTGGATTTTGTTGTAAGAAGTGACAAAACACAGACATAAGATGATAATAACAGAATCACAGGAATTGGAGATAAAAGGCTGCCTCAAGGCAGGATCATCGATGTAAGAGCATGTGCATCATTCCTGACAGGCACCCACTCTTGCCTGTGGTTAAGAATCAGAGCTTATGAAGACTGAAGTTTTCCCAGTGATCTGTGTCATATCTTCACTGTTCCTTACTTTTAGAAAGCCTGTAACAAACATCTGAATTTTCCTTGTTACAACTTAAGCTCATTGCTCTTCATGTCCACCAAGGAAATCTGGAAAGGGCAGTTCTCTCCTATTCTCTTTTTATCAGTCTCTTTCTGTTTCTGAAGTGTGTTACCATACTTTTCTTCAGTCCCTTTTTCCTCAGATGAAATGTCAGGTTAGTCAACCTTACATCATTAGTCATGTTTTCACAAAGTGGGCTGCATTTTTTACTTCATTTTTTCCTATTCCTCCTTCTGCTCTTCTTCATTTTCTCTCTACCAGAGAATTTCTCTCTTCTCAAATCTTTACCATAATCTGATTCTATCCTTCATTATTTTCTCCTCTATCAATTGTAACAGAGCTTGTTCTGGAGTTTGGGTTTCTTCTTAACTCTGCTTTGCCTTACTGCTTTTGCAAAGGATGCTCTGAAAGTATTGAAACATTTTCTGTCTCCATGGTTAGAGCAGGAGCACAGACTGAGCACAACCTTACCAGTCAAGAGCTCCTAAACTGTAGCTCTGGCTTAGCAGCAGCTTGTCTTCTGTACAGCCCCAGGCAAGGCAGGCAACCCTGCCCTGTCTATGAGCTTCTTGAAGGTTTGTGTGATTTTTAATAATATAGTAGTTTACTGCAAGAAATAGGAAAAAAAAAAACCCTAGCTCTGAAAAGTTGAGCTACTTCTGGTTAAGTGTCAAAGTCTCCTAAGCAGCTCACATTTTTTCTCTTTCACAGAAAGCTTTAACAACATTTTAAAGAACCACTTCAGCAATGGAAGATTTATGCATAATCAGTGCTCCCAGGCTTCAGGGCTGTCATAAGGCTGAGGGATATCAAGATGAAGAAGATTAGATCTTGTCATATGTCTCACATCCACAAACCACTATTGTCAATTTTAATACTGAAGAGTCCTTCTGAGCTAAGAGCTGTCATAGAATGTTGTTTTTTTTCTGTTTGAGGAGTTTTTAATGTCTTCATGCCAAAACCAGCTCATGAGTATATTGCCAATATTGGACCTAAACATGTTCAATGTCTTCTGAACCCATGTGTTAGATTCTTTACCCACAGCTACACATATTTGAAAGGCAAATCAACGATTTTAAGTTAACTTAGGGATCTTTATTTATGTAACTGATTGCAAGATAATAAATTCTTACAAAAAGTTTGCTTTTGTTCATCAAAAAAGCACTGTGTAAGAAAACTCTGGATCTGGATATTGTTCTGTTCAGTACAAGGGATGGATTGTTGGCATTCCTGGGTAATTCTGCTCTCTGGCAAAGGAGTGCTTCTTATCAAGTGCTCTGACATACAAGTGCATGAGGGCTTGTTCCCATGGGAAAATTCAGAGCCATTATTCATACCTCTCTGCTGCAGAATGTGAGTACCCACATGGGAACTCAACAAGGGTATAATTATTTTGCTCTAGAAAATCCTAAGTACCTTCATATAGTTTCTCCCCAGAAAGTTAGCTATGACACTGGTAATGCAACACATCAGAGAAAAGGCATTTGAGGACATCAGAAATGACTGCTTTGTACAACAACAACACTTAACTCATTTGACAATGCATTTCCCTATTTGAGGTTGTTTTATCACACAGAGCATTTTGTCCTACTTTAAAAAAACCCTTCATTCTACAGAGGAGTTAAACACCATGCATGTACTTATCCACACCCACCCACTATTTTAATTACTGATACTAGTTTTGCTGCACTTACTTACACTTTCCTTAGAATCATAGATTCATAGTATCATTAAGGTTGGAAAAGACATCTAAGATCAAGTCCAACTGTTGACCCAACATCACCATACCACTAAATCATGTTGTGAAGTGCCATGCCTATCTGATTTTTTGACACCTCCAGGGATGGTGACTCCACCACTTCCCTAGGCAGCCTGTTCCAATACCTAACCTCTCTTTCAGTGAAGAACTATTTCCTAATATCCCCCCTGAACCTTCCCTGGCATGACTTGAGGCTATACCCTCTTGTCCTATCACTAGTTAGTTGGGAGAACAGACCAACCCCACCTCTCTACAGCCTCCTTTCAGGTAGTTGTAAAGAGTGAGAATGTCTCCCCTGAACCTCCTTTCTCCAGACTAAACAACCCCAGTTCTTTCAGCCACTCCTCATAAGATTTGTGGTCCAGATCCTTCACCAGCTTCATTGCCCTTCTTTGGACATGCTCCACCTTCTGTAAATGCATCCTTACTCTGAGTATCACACTCTGACAGATGCTATCTGAGCACTGACTACAGCTCTTGGTAAGCAAATGATGTGCAGAATGCTGATGGAGAGGGCTAGCACTAGCTCAGGAAAAAAGCAAGGACAGAACTCAGGTAATCTAAAACAATTTCACACTTGGAAGGATATATTAAAAGGACATGTTGCACCTGCAGCCATTAATTTCATTTGAATAGGAGAAAAACAATCTCTGTGCTGTAAAAATGTTCTACAGTGGATAGAGGGGTGAGAGGGAGAGAAAGAAAACACAAACTGCTTCATACACAATGTCCTTTGGCAGAGGCTGGGATGTGGCCTTGCAGTTCTGCCTTTTGTGTCTAGTCTGCCCTCTGCAGCTCTTGCTGAGTGACCCGAAGCAGATGGTACAACTCGGAGAGAGATTTCAGAGTCCTCTGGTGCCCAGCAGTGACCCCGTGCCCTGGCTCAGCACACTCCTGCACAGCCTTCTGCAGCTGTAGCTGCAGTGGGAGGGAAACTGATGGTCCTCTGAGATTTGGGAAAAACCAGCGACGGAATATTTTGTCACAAATTACCTGAAGGAAAGGAAAAGAGGAGATTGTTATCTTTCAGGAGCTACAACTAATGCCCTGCTGCTTCTCTGTGACTGTAGTGAAATGTCTTCTGAATCCAAATGCCTCCAGCCATTGAAGAGGAGGGTATAGAAAAGGAACAAAGACAAAGACTAGCTCTAGCAGAGGAATCTCTCTTCTTCTCAGACTGCTCTTGCATTTCTGCATAACGAGTGCTGGAGGGAGTGGGGGGGGGAGAAGCAGGCAAAAGACTGTCAAACTACACTCCCCAGCCTCTTCATTGCACTAGTGCCTCCCACCAGCACAAGATGGGTGAGCTATATGACACCACATCCCAGGGCCAAGAACCCCATGGACTCCCCTTTCCACTACACGCACATACTATGCCTGTAAAGTGAAGAATCACAGCCAGAGCCCCCCCCAGTGCTTGCACACGGACAGCCCTGACTTTACCCTTAGTGGTCGTCGTCGTCGTGGCTAGGCTTCGCGAACGAAGATCCAGGGTAACTGTGCCGACAGCAGAGGGAGCATTAAACTCATTGCCCACAGTAAAGTGTGGGGAGTGAAACCCATGTTCCTATAACCCTTAGTGGTGACTGCAATGCTAATCCCTGACCTTGCTTCCCTCACTCTCCTCTCTGAGGCATTTGGTTAACAAACAGCTAAAAAAAACCCCAAGCAAATAAACACTTGTGAATAAAAGGTCTGTTTGTGTGTCCCAAGATGGGATTTCTATACAGAACTGGCACTTATATGGCCACATTTAAAAACCTGACTCTCTTCATCTCACAGTCTCCTAGCACATACCATGCATTTTATAGTCAATGTGATTTCAGAAGAAATGAATGCATAAAACAGCTGTATCTACTCACTTGCAAGTTGTTATTGGCTCTCTGTGCTCCACATCTTCTGATTTTCAGATTGCATTTTGAAAAGCAATCAAAGAAATTGCAGTCTTCATCTCCTGTGCAGTTCTGTTCAAGGATGTCCCTCATTTTGGGTTCAAAAAAGGCCATATCCACATCAATGGCCACCACCTGTGGATCAAAACAACCATGGAACAGGGCTGAGCAGGCAGGCATTCTTTGCTGCTTGCCTTTCGAAATGCTGTGCTGAGAGTGTCTGCTAGTGGGGAACTGGGATCACAAAGAAAGGGCTTTACTTCTCTTAACTGAACTGCACTAGTCTTATAAATATCACTTTTTAAAGAAAAACAGTGCTAACAACACTAGAAAAGGATAAACTATTCATGAACAATATGCATCCCTGGGGTAAATTGAATTGGTTTGCCTTTAACCAGGACTGTCCCACTTGAAGATCGATTTACTTCTTGTTCCAACTTATAAAGATGGCACCTCCACCTTTTAATTATGTGACAGTGCAAAATTACCCACAGGCCAGATGTTATCCTTTCAAACTCACCATTCAGACAAAACCCCTCACTTTTTCATTGTGGAGAGGAGCAGTGAAATGCACAGAACTACCTGAACCTGGTACAGATCCTACAAACCTGCCATTGCATTCAGTGGATTTGGGACTGTTCAGCTGTAGGAGATTCCTGAGGTTGTTTGAAAGTCAGGACTGGCTTTGCCCAGCCCTATTTGCTATGGTTGGACTCTGTTGTGCATGATTCTTTTTCTGACTGTCCAGGAATTTGGTCTATAATAGATTCCAGCCAACAGTTGGTCTCAGCAGAAAAAGCAAGGGCTGAAGGGATCAATGAATTTTCTCACCCTGGCACAAGGCTTGCAAATAGTGAACAGGCAGCGTAAAGAGGTCTGCAGCTCCAGCTAAATTTGAGACCACTCTGGGAGTGAAGGGCTGCAGTTCACAAACACTTCACATTAAATAATCATAGCAATAAAGAGGGAAAGAAAGGAAGTCCATAACAGGATGGCAGCTGCTTGACATGAGACAAACTGTGGGTGACCCCAGGGATTGCAGCCTGCCTTCAGCACCATGGATGCAGCAACTAGCATGTGTTCAGAGCTGTGCTTAACACCCGACAGTCAGGGGCAGAGATGCTCCTTTGCAGCTCCTTTGCTCCTTCCATTTTCATGGAAGAAAAAGTCTGGGATCTAAGCAAAGAAGAGTTACTTAGGTTTAAGTGATAGTCTTTCTTTCAAGATCCAACCTCCCAAATAACAGGGGAAGCTGAACTGCATGGCTGGAGCAGCAGCTGGATCAACCCCAGGAACTAAAGATGTCTGGTCTGGTAGAAGGCCAAGTAAACCTTCCACAGGCAAAAGAAAGAACAAGGTCTAATCTTAATTTTATTCGTCTTCTTTTCCCCCAAGGGTAATCTTAAAAAGATGAGCATAGCTTAAAAACTGAAGTATTTTTAAGCTTCTTGGAGAGTTTGGTAATGATGATGTAGCCTGAGGAATTTCACACGTTTGGACAAGCACATTTTTTTCTTCTTCTTCTTTACTTCCTTAGGCTTTCTGCAGTTTTGCTGTTCACTTCTTTGGAGAGAGACAGTAAAAGCAGTGCAGAGTTTCCCCAGTCCTAGAGCTGCTGCATCAGCTCCCAGGTGGGGTCCTTGCCAGCACCTCTGATGATCTGATCAATTGCTCCACTAGGAAAAACAGCCCTAGTTCCCAAACATGCAGCTGCCAAAGGGTTTGGTGATTTCACTGAAGTTCATCTGTTACAAAAATCTGTGGGCATCCAGCCAGACCCTGTGAAGATAAATCTCCACCTAGAAACAGCTACATTTTGGTAGAGTTTGCCATGATGGCAACTGATGATGAAGGTACTTAAGGAAATGCAGGAAAGACCCAACTTGACTTCTGGCCTGATTTTAAGTCATGTTTAAGGTGCTGTAATCTCCCCAGTCCTCTCTGAGGGGCTGGTAGAAGAGGAAGTGCTCCTGGAGCACTTTATATGCAGCCAGACTTCCTTCTAACTCTGCACCTTATGTAGTTTCGTGGCAGGTTAAAATTCCCTTGGATGATCTACCAGGCGTGGTAGATCTCTCCCCTCTGTGCTGCAGGAACATCAGGTGAAGACTGGAATGAGGGCTGGAGGCTTATTCTCACTATTTGAAAATAATCCTTAATTAAAACTATTGCACTCCAGACACATTTATTTGGGCAATAACAGTCTCATTACTGGGATGAGGAGCAGTGGTACTATTTTGGGTGTTTATTATTATCCTATACAAAGCACAAGAAACAAACAAGTGGAAAAATCGCTTAAAAAAGCATAAGGGAGAAAAAAAAGACACTGCCTTGCTGTGTCCCCATTCTGAAACTGGTTAGCAAAACCACCTAAAGTTTCTGCTTGTCACTCTTCTTTCTCCTTCACCGATCAGAAACTATCTCTGTGCATGTCATTCCTGTCCCCTCCCACAGCTTTGTGATTGTATCTCCAGTCTCCCAGCCCAGTGGGGTGACAATGAGCCATGCCAATGAGCTGTAAATAATGTACAACCAGGAGAGCCATATGTGAGCAGTAACTCATTTTTAAAAATAGTCCTTCTAGAAAATACTAAATTAGAGTACTTCACTATCAGAAGGTGACTGCTGTCTCTTTGGGTTCCATAAGTCATGGGAAGATCCTGCAGAAGCAAGCCTCATATCCAGCATTCCTTCTCTTTACCTAAATGAAAGGTATCATCTTTACCTGATGAAATCTCTTTTCTTCTAAGTGTCATAGAATTATTGAATTCCTAGACCAGGTTGGAAGAGACCTCATCCTTTCTTGGTCAAGAGAAGATGGCCCAGCATCCTGTTAGCTGAATCTTAAAAGTGTACAATGTTGAGGAATCCACCACTTTCCTGGGGAGATTGTTCCAATAGCTGATTGTTCTCATTATGAAAAATTTTCCTCTTGTCCAACTGGAATCTCACCAAAAGTAACTTGTGTTCATTATGCCTTGCTTTTTTCCATGTGACTCCTTGTAAAAAGGGAGTCTCCAACTTCTTTGTAGACACCCTTTAAACACTGGAACACAGTGACAAGGTCTCCCCTGCTCTGATGTGTGTTCAGCCACACACAGGCACAGCCCTGAGTAACTGAAAAAGATGAGCAAAGCCTGCCTTGAGGAACCCCTGCTGTACCTCACTTAGATACCGGTACACTTGGTTTAGTTTCTTGCTGTAGTTCCTCACCCATTCCCTGTTCAGCTGCTGTATTGCACCTGAATAAACAATGAGAGGGAAGGGCGAAGGGGAAGCACTCTAATTGCTCTTAATGGCTATATGTTTAGGCAATGTTTGCATAGTACTTTGAAGATGTGAGGGCTATATTAGCACACAGTGAGTACTGAAAATAGCATTAAAGTCCCTGAAAATGCTCTATGCTCACTCAGAGTGCAGAGACTCCATTGACATCACTGCAAATCGTGAGCCTGGTTCAAACACTAACTTACTGTACAGTCCCTCCAGTTCATACACACAAAACCAGTGGAATTTCTGTCCACAGAATGAATGCAAATACATGCAGCAATGTGGTTCTGAGCTGCATCACTACTTAGAAAACATTCAGGTCTGAGTTACAGCTGTACAATGAAAAGTCAAAGAGTAACCATACTAGGGAGTTTCATGTCACTGTCTTTGGATCATTTCCAGACTTGATAAACTGAACACTAAAGCACAAATGTGGGTGTTCAGATATAGGGAGTTCCCCTTGTGTCAGGTCAGAGAATTCACCCTTAACTTTCCTATTCAGAAGTTTTTCCTTTCAGCATCATTATCAGAAAGAGTTTCCATGACTCAAATTACAGCTTCATTTACAGCTTTTGAGATCTCCTTGCCTTCAGGAGGTATCCCTCACCATATCCAAGGGACCCTGTCGGTGCCAGTGCCTTTGAGGAGGTGAAACAAATCAGGACTGAGCAAGCACTTCTCAAAAGAAGCAGCAGGGCTGAGTGCTCTGAAGCGTGGCTGCACATACTACACAGAGGAAAAGCAGTAGACAGTCTCCTGTCACTTTTAAATGCCTTGGTTTTGAAAAAAACTTGGCTAAAATCTGTACAAGGAGCTAAGTGTCCTTTTTGCAAAGTCACTTTCAGGCCAGAGTTTGGCCTCACACTGCTGCAACACCACCCCAAAGCCCCAGCTTACCGTGAGATCGTGCCTGATAGCAAAGTTTTCTGGTTTGATGTCACACAGGTGAAGACGGTGAGAGAAATCATTATCAAAATGCTGCACCATGTCCAGAAAGCTGAGTGCAATGTCAACAATGGCTCTCACCCTGCTTCTGTGGCCAGCAAGGGAGGGACCAACCACATTTTCCAAGGGAAAAAGAGTTTTGTGCCAAGCATGTCCAGCTGTGAGATACTCCACAGCATAGAAATGTCCACAAGAGCCAATAATTCGTAGCACGTGTTTGCTGAAGTCCTGCAGCAAACTGAAGTAGATATATTCTTCCTGCTGGAGCAAGGACCACATGCTGGCCACCTGTGCTTTCCAACGTGGTCCCTTCTTCCTTATCCACAGGGGCCCCATGGTATTGTTAGATAGTTCTAGACCCAGGACGTTTTTGACCTCTAAGGCTACCATCAGCAGAAGCTCTGTTTCAGGAATATTGTGTGTTTCTACCTCCTCTAGTAAACTGAGATGCTGGTAGCTGGAGAAGATTTCCTTTTTGGATTTCAGGATGATGGGCTGGCCTCTCCAGTCAGCCTGGATGACCTTCTTACCTCTGTCATAGTAAAGACAGTGCTTGTACACCAGCTTCTGTGCCACACACAGGTCTTCACAGAGGTCACCAGTCAGAGCTCCGCTGCTGTAGTCAAGACACTGAAGTAAAAGAGAGAATATTCATAGCAGGATCTATGAACCACTCAGAAGAAAGGCAAAGAATCAGTAACACTCCCTAGCTCAAGACCCTTGCAGTACTCATGGTACCACAAGCACACACTTCTACAGCCATCGGCTCTAGAGACCTCTTACTAGGAGGAAACTTGCTTCAAAGCAGAGATGCTTGGGATGGTAAAGGACAGGCTTTTGGGGGGCAAAGAAATGGATTAGATGGCCTATTAGCCTTAAGTTCTTGCCACATATTAATTCAGCGAGGCAAGCTTTGTGCTAATTCCGGGAGACAAGCCTTGGCTGTGCTATGTGAGATTCTGGGCTGCAACTCTTCAAGGCACAGGAGATAACTTCCACTGTAATGCAGGACTTCTCTGGGAGGTTCAGTGCAGCATAACTGAGACATCCCCAGTGGAACTAGGAAAATCCATAGGTAGCTGGATTGCTGAGACCTTGCACTAAACATTCCCTGAATTAAGCTGTAAGGACATCCTTCTGCACTACCAGGAAACACAGAGGTTGTACTCAATGCCTCTTGGACTGAGAACTGTCAGAATTTTTGAAATGCTGTAGGACAAAATAATTTTTCCAGGTTTTATATGTAATCATCATAAGTGACACTTTAATTTGAATTGCTTAAATACTTTTTTTTTTTTTAACTGGGAAAAAATCAGCCTGTGGAAACATGGGAACTGCTGCTTCATAGTAAAGCAAATTCATACAAGAACTGCAAGGATTCCCTCACCAGTCCTTCCCTCAACCCATAATTGTTTCCATACCATCATTTCCAAAACTGTAGGCAGTCAACATATTCCTGTGGGTATTCAGAAGTGCAGCTGCAGGGACTGCTGTGGGCGAATCAGTAGAGGGGATGCTCAGAGGTCTCTGATGAAAGGGGAATAGACTGTGGTATTGTAGAAAGCCAAACATCTGGGAGGTGACTTGACAGTGTCAGCCTTCTTCATTGCTTTCTGGCATTTGAACTTTCATTTAAACAAGCTGGCAGCTCCCCCTGCATGTGGAGTATTTGTAATGGTTCCCTGACCCCCACCTGATTTGTGACTTGCTGTTACAAACGTAAGAAACACAACCATAAAATTCAAGTGATGTATTTTCTTAGGACAGTCTCTGAGATGTGCACCACAGGAATATGTTCTGATGCCAGGCAATGTTTAGAGTCCAGCCTCAAACAACACACTGGGGAATGGGTGCAGGATTAAGTGCAAAATCCAGGAATGGTGATAAATTGACTAAAACAGCTCACTGAGGGCAGTTCAGACAGACAAAAAAATTAGTTAGACCCAGTTGTTCTCACAGCCCCAGTGAGCATTTTCAGTGCCAGCAAGGAGAGCCAGGTAGGCAAACTCTAGCATTAACGTTCTGATCCTGAGTCCAGGATGATGGTTGTGTGTGAATCACACACATCTGCATCCACATCCATATCATGATGGTCAAGGACACTCTAGGCCGGTCATAGACTTCAGAGCAAGCAGAACAATGTTCTGGCTTTGAAAATCTACTCCTATGAATGTAATTTTTTTTCACTTTTTAAGTAGGAAATGTAATTTTCTTGACAAAAGTAGTTTAGCTGTTCTTACCATCTGGAACTCTAAGCAATTTTAGAAAGAAGATTACAAACAGAAGGAATTTTTGGGATTTTTCTTCAGAGCATAAGTATAATCACATTTAAAATCATTGTTCTTTTATGGAGAAGACCACAATTTAACTCTTCTGCTACAATAAGAGAATATAGGATTTTGTCCTGTAATTGGGTCCACATGGGTGGACACTTGCCTCTATGGACAATTTTACTGTGGTCCATCGTGTTCATTTTTAGACCTTTAGAGATCCATATGCAGGGACCTCTTGCATCTAGAACACATGCCCTGCAGACCTGCAGTCAAACATGCAGCTTATTTTCTTGTGCTGCCATTACATCATTCTTAATGGCATTAATGAGAAAAAGTAGTTGTGGAAAAAAAAGTCTCACATTTCCCAGACATGAGATGAGTCATTTTTGAACCTGGCTGCTATTTAGGACTTCTCTGCTGTTCCAGTTGAGCCCATAAATCTTTGTTTATTAACCCAGGATCTGACAAACAGTTTCTGAATTGAACTTGTCTTGCACTGAATTTGTGCAGTGTTTTGCAAACTAGCTTCTGTGAAGGAGGACGTGACCAAGGAGTTCCTAGTCTAGCAGTGAGAAAACACAGATCAGCCTTCCAGAAGTAACATTCTCAGCTAGTCACTAATGCAAGCAATAATTTCAAAGAGTCTTCCTCAAATAAGAAATGGGTTTGAACAATTTTCAAGGTGTCTCTCGGTACTCGCAGAATGCAATGAGTTGAGAGTCACTCAGTGGCTTTGACAATCTCCCCAGTTTCCTGCTCATTATAACCTACACGGTCAGCAAAGACTGACTGCACCTTCATGGCCTCAAGACCATCCCCTCACTATTCCAACTTTTAGTGTTTTGTATTTGCCATAAGCATAGTACACTAAGCAAGCTTAGCTCCCCAGTCCTCCCACTATAATCTTTATTTTTCAGCCCCCATATTTTTTTGTGTGTTTTTATTCACTCCTTGTTCCTTCTCTCCTTTTTCCCTTCCACCAGCCTTAGGACAGACATCAGAACTGAATGTTCTTGTCCAGTGCCACAAAGACAGCTAACCCCAGCCCTTCCCTAGTTCTCCTTTTTGGAGATAAGAGATTAGATCAGCCTTTTAGGCTGTTGAAGTAATTATTTGACCACTACATACTTTCCAAAGTCATACCATTTTAACAAGACAGTCTTCCATTCTACAGGCATAGCTTGAACCCTTGTGTCTCCCAATGTACTAGCTTGCATTTTACTCTATTATTTGGTGGACTGAAAACATTTAACCAGATGATTCAGGTTACCCTGCCATGAAAAGATGGCCTGTTTGTTATTTACCAATCCAGGAACCTTTGCACTAACTGCAAACTTTGCCATTAAAGATCTTATACCATCACAATGACAGCTAATAAAAATCAGTTCCCTAAATAAATCTTCCAGAAATAGTTCTCCACACTGCCATCCCTGTCTTAATGACTGCATTTTGAGATGTGCCAATGAGACAGCTTTAAATCTACCTAATGAGCACCTTTGGAATGCCACTAAATGCCAGATTTTTAAAAATAAAATACGAAAGTGATACTAAGCCAGAAGCCTTATAGAAAAGCACCTGTACTACACAAAAAAGCAAACATAGGTTAGGTGGTTTTGTTTAAAATTGGCTACATATTTTTTAATATCCTTAGTACACTTACCAAGAGAAGTTAAAAAAGCTGAGTTTAAATTCACAGAAGAGTTTAAATTCACAAAAAAGTTTAAATGAATGTAAACTCCACTAAGGATTTATATATCACCATCACTTTTGTGTTGGTCAGAGCTGAGACTGAGTCCTTCTGCCTTGTTATGAAGCACTTCTCCAATGTATATGCATTTCTGAGCAAGGTTTTGGCAGGCATCAAAAATTAATTGATTTCTCCCAGGAAAACAGAAATTGATTGCTATGATTCAGTGTGTTCAGTATAAATGAAGATGAGATTTGTATTAGGAAAGTGTAAGTGGGGTTTTTTTGAGAGTCAAAGTTGGTGTCTGTAAATTGAATTGCCCAGTGCTACTTCAGCCTTCCTGGTGCAGTGCACATCTGCATAGATGTACATTTTACTCAGAAGGAAGAAACAATCCTTCATAAATACCACTTGCAAGGATATACAGCCATGCAATTTTCACTCATGTGCTTCAAATAGCTCGTCTTATCTCCTACTGACTAGTAAAATAGTTCTTCTTAGAAGCTGAATTTTGCTTAATACAAAGCATGAGACTCAAGCTATTAGACTATTTATTTCATAGTTCAAGTGCTCTTTCTATAACTATGAAACTCATGCCATGCTCAGAAGATGTTTAAAGACTTATTTCACAGCTGATGAAGATGAGTCCATTTTCTAATCATTCCCCTAGAAGGATGATCCCTTTCTAATGTCTTCTGGGAAAACTGTCGCTTGCAGACCTTAACAACACTATTGAAGACTCACTTATGCAAACAGATGAGCACTGCAATCTCAGCTGCTCTTGCTCTGGAAAGAGTGTCTGAAACTAAGCTATCACACAGTGATAGAGACAACTTTCCAAGCTTGCACCTTAAATCTGATCCCTGACTGGGCTTTGGAAGTGCCTAATGCTCCACAAACTGAAGAGCAGCGTCAAGTCTCTGTCCACCTGTTTACTGATGAGTGTAATGGCTTGGACCTCCCTAACCTTGCAGTTCTGTGTGCCTCCATACCTCTGTGTTCTTTCCATCCACATAAGGAGCAGGCAGGATTCATTCCTTCAGCTGCAATTCTCAGCTCAGCTGTACTTCAAGCAGACTGCCAGGGGGTGAAGAGACTGGATCTCCTTGCCACTAAAATCATGCTGTCAGCACTGCTGCCTCTAGTTTCTCTTCCTTTATTAAACAGAATTTAGGGAAAATCTATGCTGTTTTTTCTTGCTGCAGTAATAAGTTATTTAATTTCCATTAGGATTCCTCCCTTCCCATCTAATCATTGGCACCACAAATACTTTAATTAAGAAACAAAATTGACCTCAAAGCATTAACCTATGCTGCTACTCTTCTCAAAGTACACAGAATTGTACACAATTCTGAATCTTTTCTTTTCTTTTCTTTTCTTTTCTTTTCTTTTCTTTTCTTTTCTTTTCTTTTCTTTTCTTTTCTTTTCTTTTCTTTTCTTTTCTTTTCTTTTCTTTTCTTTTTTCTTTTCTTTTCTTTTGGGATATTCACAAATCCTTTTTTGTTTTTTGAATGACTACATCTTAAATGCCAGCCCCTGCTAGACATAAAGGAGGTGTTACAAGCTGAGTGGCATTTCTGAAAGAAGACTTTGGTACAAACACCTTTTCGGCTAAATAAAAAACCAAACAAACCAACCGGTGGGAGGTTTCTCCCCGCTTCGGAACATGCGAGATGCCGAGCTGCCCTTTCCAAAGCGCTTGGGAAGCTCTCCCGCATCCCATTCCGGGAACCTCCACCTGCCCTAGCCCCGGGAACAGAGGCAGGGAGGGAGGGANTCTCTCCCTCCCGCCCCGCCGCCGGGCACCGGCCCCGCTCACGCCCCCTCCCCGCTCCGATGCTGCCCTTACGGGGCCCGGAGAGCCCCTTTTGAATTAGAGACACGTAGTTCCGCCGGCTTTTGTCTGCTCTCCCCTGTGCCCAGCGGCCCCTTGCAGTCACTTGGCGGCTTGCTACCCGCGCCCCCACTTCCCTCCTCACCCCTCGGAATTTCTCACCGGAGAATAAAAGCGGTTTGGAAGGGTGATGGAGGCTGCTGTGGAAACCTTCCCCATCCACAGCTGCTGCCCGACGCTTTGAAAGAGGACGCTTGGAGACGCACGATTCCTCCTGGTGAAAGCTTCTCCTCCCGTCAAATGGGGAAAAAACCCCACCCAACCAAAGAAACCCCAGAAGTTGTTTATTCTGGCGTAACTTGTCCAGTTCTATTCGCCCAGGGGTAAAGGAGGAAGAGAAGAGAAGCGCTTCAGGTATCCCTTCACTAACGCACCCCCCGGAGCTCCATGATGGGTCACCCCCTAACTCTCAAGCAGCTCCCACTGCTTGTCCCCGGCCCGGCCGCGGGATGAGGGATGGCTCCTGCCCAGCACCCCATGTCCCTCGACAGTCTAGAAAGAAACCCAGCAGAGCAGCCAGCAGCCCCAAGGAACATATATCGACACATACAAAGGGAGGGCAAATTGTCACTCTGCCCTCTGGCAGAGACAGTACCTGTGGCTATGTCCCTCTCTGAGGAGGGGTCAGCTCCACACACAGTCTCCAATATATTTGAATCTTAACTTTTCTAAAGGATCAAAGAACCAGATGTTTTTTCCTGTGAGGCAAGCAAGATCCTGGCATCTTTTCCTCAGTCCAGGTGCAGATGTTCACTGTCTTCATTCAGACAACCACATGCACTTTTTTCTTCCTTGACTCTCACTTGATAGCAACCTTCATCATCATTTTCAATGGGAGTCTTCATATTTTGAAGTATAGTCTAATGTAATAAGATTATCTGATTCAGATTTACTGTCAAATATGGTGAAAAAGGACCAGATTCATTTTCTTGTATGGATGGTTACCTTAGGCTACTTGCAATCCCATAGCAGGAAGATGAACTGCAGTTAAGGAAACCACTCAGAGGGTAAATTATTTGCCCAAATGAGTAAGAATAGCAGAATCTGATCCATGAATGAAGAAATGCAGAATAATTCAATAGGTTTATTTTAATGTGCATCTTGTGTAAATTGCTCTGGTGTGCATTTTATTAGTATATTAATTTTATGTTAAAAAGGGAAAGTACACTATTGGAGAATGGGGTTCAGGGATATATGTTCTCTACCATCATCTCCAACTTAATGAAACTTACCTCCCTGTACAAGTTGCGAAAAAAAAGAAAGATGTGTCTATTGACACAATCAATTTTTGCCTCTCAGAAAAGTGAGGGGAATAGCACAGGTACAGCAAACTTTCTGCTACCCACACCTTTCACATGGTCAGTACAGTTCTCTCCTACATCACAGAGCAGAGCCTGAAATACAGCTTCTAAGGAGCTGGCAACCTCTGGCAGAAAAGGAAATGGAAAGACAAAACCTGCTAAAAATCCTACAGCTTTCTAGAGACTGGTAGTGGGGAGAGGGATGCAAGAAGAGCAAAACTACTTTCATCTTCCAGTACTCTCAGAGGCAGAATCATTGTCACTAGCCACATCTTGTATCGTTAGTGTGTTTTGCTTACTCTCTCCATCTCATTTCTTCACGTGCAGAGGCTCTCTATCGCCATCCTTTTTATACTTGGGGTTTTTTTTTCCTCTGATCCTTTCATGAAGAGGAAGTTTCCTTTCAAGGCACTGGCAATACAGCCAGTACAAGCAGCAAAGACAAAATCCTATGTGTCCTTTTAATCCTATTTCTCAGTCTGATACAAAATACTTTCAGAAACTGTCTCTGACCAGTTTTGGGTGTTCATTGGAAATTTCTCGGACAGGAAGTGAGGAAGAACACAAAGGAAACTTTCTTAGTCATTCCTCTGCAGTGAGTACCAGCTAGGCTCGCACATAGCCAACCATCACCAGCTGCTGCTTCCACCTAGGAGAGAAAACTGTAGCTCTGCCATAACAATGTCTGGAACAATCCTCAGATGGAGGGACATGTCCCCCACATGGAAAAGGAACGCAGATAGTGGGGGAAACTCAAGCATCAAAATATCTCCCTACTTCTTGGTCCTAAGCTGTCTGGGTAATAGATCAGGCACTACCAAAACTATATATATATATATATATATATTGCAATATGTATATTGCAATTAATTTGTTTAAACTGTGTCTTGACTTCTCTGTGTCAGCATTTCCCAAATGATATTATGTATTATTAGTTCATGTCTATAAAATTTTGATATTCATCATTTGTGTTTTAACAATAGTTCTGAAAGCAAATTATAAATACTCCTGACTTTGAGCTAGGAGCAAAGTGTGGAGACTTCAGGTCTGGTTAGGTGTTGGGGCTGAGCTGCTCTAACTGCTTCTGAAAGGAAGAAGCATGTTCCTTCCTCCTCCATCATCACCTCCCTTGTTTTCCTCTTAGTTTTGCCTGTCTAATCCAGTCCTTTCCACAGTGAAAAAAGTGTCTCACTGCCCTGCAAGTTTTCTCAACTCACTAACAGGGGAGAGAGGACTGTAAAGCAGTTCTTTGCTGAGATTATTCTCAGACAGGTTAGGAAGTTCTGAGGATACCACCAGCATGCCAGGAGAGCTGTGGCAGGGAGGTATGTTACAGGGGCAGGTGCTCTGGGCTATGGGAGGCAGGACTGTCCCACTGGTTCAACTGTATCATGTGTCTCCATATTATGGATGCAATGCGATATTATGGATAAGGTGATCTAAACAGAAATGGTTGCTGGAAGGAACAGTCCTATCCCTGTTTTTACCACAGCTGTATGATGCCACTATTTCCTTGGCAGTTGAACCAGGGTAGCTAGCCCAGCAGGCAGCACTTGTAGCTTTCTGAGTGTGCTTTTCATTTTCTTCCAAGGTAGCAACTACAATTTGGTGGGGTTTGGGGTGTGTAAGCAGCCCCATCCTGCCCTTTGGTTAGGGAACAGCTGCTATGCATAGCAAGTGTAACTCTACATTTAACGTACAGGTGTCTCCTGCTTTGAAATGGTGGAATAAGAAGAAATAGACTAAGAAAATAAAAGTAGCTCTTAACATAGTTTTAATAAAGTTTTTAATAGTTTTAATTAAAAAAAACNAATCCTTTTTTGTTTTTTGAATGACTACATCTTAAATGCCAGCCCCTGCTAGACATAAAGGAGGTGTTACAAGCTGAGTGGCATTTCTGAAAGAAGACTTTGGTACAAACACCTTTTCGGCTAAATAAAAAACCAAACAAACCAACCGGTGGGAGGTTTCTCCCCGCTTCGGAACATGCGAGATGCCGAGCTGCCCTTTCCAAAGCGCTTGGGAAGCTCTCCCGCATCCCATTCCGGGAACCTCCACCTGCCCTAGCCCCGGGAACAGAGGCAGGGAGGGAGGGAAGTAGGAAGGCAGCCTCCCTGCGGGGCAGCGCCCGTGATGCGGCAGCTCCGGCGGGACGGAGCTGGGCAGGAGCACCCCGCCGGCGCAGCCGAGAACTGGACTGCGTGCTCGGTTTGCCCTGACAGATTCCCTCCTCCTTATCCCACTGGGAAGCCTCACGTCCCGCCAGGGCACGTACCAGCCTCGCCAGAATCCGGTGGCTTTTCTCATCCGTGCAGCGCTCGGAGAAGACGCTCCTGTGGAGGAGGAACAGCAAGGCGCTCACCACCATCCAGCAGGCAGCCCAGAGGAGGAGGAGCACCAGGGTGCATCGNGGAACCTAATGGAGTAAATGCAAGTTGCACAATGCTCACACTAGACTGTTCATCAGTTTCATTTTATGGAAAATCCCACAGAAGGCAACTGCAGAGAACAAAGCTCAGCCTTCCCAAAAGATTTCAATACAGCATTCAGACAGGAGAAAGAGTTTATATCTAGTTCTTCAGAATCTGAACTTTCAAATATCCCACTGACTTCAGTGGGAATGAAAAGTTGAAAAGTCTGGTAAATATACACATATGTATGTGTTTGTGTACATATACCTTCATGTATGTACCTATACATACACACATACACATAGGCATCTTCAGATTGACCCAGATGCTTAGGTTCAATAAAAGATAAAAGCCTAGGTGCTTTAAGATCAGAGGATTTAGACTTTAATAACAATCTGTTGCTAGCTGCAAAATTCAAGGGTATTTTTAGATGTCCCTAAACTTCAAGATTCTTCAGACTAACAGAGTTAATTATAGTCCATCCTCAATAAAATATGCATCTAAGTGTCTCTCTGTCCCATAGCAATTTTCCCTTGAAAAAAACTCCTCTGCATCAGAGAAACTTTGCTTCCTGTGTGTACTAAAACGTGACTATTTCACATTACATTCCTGTATTCCTAAAGGAAGCTATATTCCTATTCTAATTTTAACTGAGAATTCATCTTGAGGGAAATTAGTTAGTAGATGTTGAATTAAAGGAGACGACATCAAGGGCAGTAAAAATACTCCTGGACTAACTATGTTAGATCCCACCCAATTAAATTGCCAAAATGTTTGAATTCCTGCTTAGAGCATGGTGACAACATCAAGTTGGTCTCCTCTTCATCACTGTGTTGGACATGTCACAAAATTGTGCATCGCTGGTGACAGTTCAGAGCTGGAATAACCACAGGCTTCAGCAGCCAAGAGTGAGATGCCTTGGCAGAGCCAAGGTGGAGAAGCCTGGCATGGCATCTACCTGTGCTGTCTAACAACGTGTGGGCTCAGCAGCTCCTCAAGCCAGGATTGTGAGGAGCCCTCAGCCTGAGGAGTTGCTGAGCCCACAGGTTTCTCATTGCCTTCAGACACAAACTGCATTGCACAGGCTCAACCTGTATTAGGCTGTTAGTCGTAATTTTGCTAATTACGTAATACTTTATGAGAATTTAAAAGAAAAATAATAAATCAGTCCCTAGGAGCTACCCTGGCACTCAAGTTAATGAAATGCAAAACTGATTCATTAGGAATTATTGTTCTGTTTGATTGATTTCATCACCTTCTGTCATTAGCACTATGGAAATAGGGTAGGTTTCTGCTAATATTTCTCAGGGCACACATGAATCTCTTGTTTTTCCTTCTAGAAACTCAGCAAATTTTCAAGTGCTGTTCAAATCTACCTTGAAAATATATTTTAACAAATAAATATTTCCTTCTGATTTCCTATGGCAAAGCTGAGTTACAGAAAAACATCACAGGGTTTGACATAGGTTTGAACATGTGCTTTAGGCATAGAAATTCCCCTGCAGAGTACCGAGTCTACCAGAGGAATCCAAATGTATTTTCTCTTTTATGCCATTAATCAAAAAGAATATGTTGCAAACTACTCACAGAAGTTTTATTGCTTCAGTGGGCAGTGAGTTTATTGGGTCACATTGCAAACCAGAAGCAGAAAAATAGCACAATATAAAATACAGAGTATAGCTTTGTGGACAAGGGGAAAGCTTAGAGTAATGCACTGATTTAAACAAGGGAAATTGTTTAGATAGAAAAGGCTTTCCCATGTATATACAGAATAAAGAATTTGTAATATATTTTTTCTTGTTTGCTTTTACTTGCTGCAGTTATTTCTTAGACATAGTTGACCATGAAAGCCAAAGATATTTATTTCCTTCTTCCTTTACCACTTTCTAGATTCCACATTGCAAATTTTAATTGTTCTGCTCTTCTCATACATCCCCTTCCAAATAATCTCTTTTCTTTATTAACCTCATGCCAACATCTCCGAATCGTTTGGGAACAGTATCATCTGGAGAAGCCAGTGAGATAACTTGGCAATGAATGTGGCAGACTGCAGTTTACTTGTAACTCTTTGGATTAGATGGAACAATCAAGATGTGAAAATAATCTGGAATTTTTGTCCAAATATCAAAAACTGTTCCTGACACAACATCAGCTATTGCTTCTCTGCTATATTCTTTCTTCATGCTACCAGTCACCAATAGGAAAAAATAATTTAATTAGCTCTAAAATGAAGATTATCAGTTTATAAGTGGAATTATAAGCAGAATTGTCTTTATCTGGGATTGACAGGAGAGTGCTGAAGTCCTTGAGAATTTTTCTACCCTAGAATGATCTCCAATGGAATCAGCTATTGTGTGGTATATTGTAGGCTTGTCCACAGTGTGTGAAAGGGAGAAATGTCTGTCCACAGCGTGTGAAAGGGAGAACAAAGAAGGGAATATGCTGCAATACTTTTCCAGTCTTTCTATATGTAATTTCTATTCTTCACACCAAGTTCAGGCCAAGTGACTAGTTATGCCAATACTGAATCTGGCTCTTTGTAGCCTCCTTTTATGAGAGTCTGAAGCAATTCTGGAAATATTTTGAACTAGCACTATGGTTATGTAGAAAGAAAAAGAAACACCATCTAATAAGCTAATTCCCTGTGGCCTTTTGCATTGTGCTGTTATTTGCATGAGTGATCTGAAGTAATTTAAACAGGTAGATTATTTGACACAACATACATATGACATCCACAGGGCTGCAATCATTTAGACTTGTGGTAGCTCAAAAGAGCAAGACAGTTAAGTGACATCTTTTCTAGTCCAATAACTAGATTACATATTGCAATGTATTGATTAAGTTCCTAAGGCTTGGATACTGTCAAAAAAGTTACTAAGTTGTCATATAGATTATAATTGGACTAGCTCTATTGCTGCAGGCTCTCTGAAACCAGTTTATGTTGGGAATTTGCAGCAGGCTGATTTTAAATATATTTCACTGGCAGACTGATCTAGGATAGCCAAGGCCTACTGACTTGCACCTTGTTATGCCATAGATTTTAAAATGCAGCCCAAGTGTTTCCAGAGCTCTCTATGCTCTCTGTAACTGGAGAAGAAATGAAAAGCAAAGAACTGATTCACAGAGACAGAAAAAGGCATTGTAGGCACAAGTGACCACCAAGTGGATACTTTCAATATTGCATATGAAAGGTTTGTAAACTGTAAATAGACCTTCCAGGGATAATCTGTGTTGTTTTTCTCCATTCACATAAGCAAATCTGAATTTATAGCATTTTTCTGATTGTTTCACAATTTATTTTCGGCTCAAGGGCTGTGTAGTGTAGCACTCCATGTTTAAAAATCAAATTCAATGTAGCCATCACATACGATAGATGATAGCTCATTTACAAGTTTATGTGTCCATTTCTTGATTCCTCTTCTAAAAGTCATAATCTGAAATAGAAAAAAAAAGAAGATTTAGCAGTAGCATGGATGTCTTTCAGTATCAGTTCTGTACAACTTAATTGCTTTCAGCTATTTCCTTGAAGCTATTCTTTTCAGTTTCTTTGTGAATGATGAATGGCTGGGCTTGGAGCAAACTCCAAAACAATCCATTCATGAAATTCAATTTTCTATCACTCTTTGAAAGTAATTAGCTTTTCTTTAGGCAATGTTAGTTTGCATGCATTCAGTGTTATATGACATTTGTTTAGGGAAGATTAGACAGTTTAGTTGCTGTACTGCTTACAACAAATCACTCATAATTATACCAAGGTTAAATACTCATTCATGTGATGAGTGACTCCCCTGTGTTACTGCTCCTAAGCAAGAAATCTTGTATGTGGGATCCTGTCCAGCTGCCTGAGCAGAGGCAGTGCTGCTGCTGTGTGATATTTCTCCTCTTACATTGAAGCATCCTCCAGGAACCTGTGTGATTCTGGTGGCCAGACCTATTCCTGAGGGAGTCATTGGAGAATAAGTCCTATGAGGAGTGGCTGAGCAAACTGGAGTTGTTTAGTCTGGAGAAAAGGGGGCTCAGGGCAGATCTTATCACTCTCTACAACTACCTGAAATGAGGTTGCAGCGAGATGGGGGTAGGTCTTTTCTCCAAAGTTAACAGTGAGAGGACACGAGGAAATGGACTCAAGTTGCACCAGGGGAAGTTTAGATTGGATATAAGGAGGAACTTCTTCACTGAAAGGGTTGTTGTCTTGGAACAGGCTGCGCAGGGAGGTGGAGGAGTCACTGTCCCTGGAGGCATTTAAGAAACATATAGATGTGGTACTTAGGGACATGGTTTAGTGGCATGTTAGTCATAGGTATGGTTGAACTTGATGATCTTAGAGGTCTCTTCCAGCCTTAATGATTCTGTGATTGCCACACAGGCACCAACAGCCAAGGTTAACACACATCACACATACAGCACTGCCTCGTGCTTAAAGCAGAGTTATCAGTGGCTTAGAAGGCTCAGAAGCAGATTTCCTCATCTTCTTCCACAGGCGTAATCTTTTCCCTACTTGCAATGCACTTCCTCACACAAAAAGAACAGAAAGGAGCATTTGCTTCTTGTCAAAGCCGAGCTGGTGTGTACAGGGTATTGGAGAGATGGGTCTTTCAGGAGATGCAACATTCCTCACTGTCCCTTCTCATGTTATTGTAAATCTGGCATTGAGTTAGCTCTTCCCACCAGGCCACACTGTGTTTGTTTGTAAGCTGTCCTTTGATGAGAAACTAAGTTGTCTGAGAAGTACTTTACAAGACAATAATGTATCTTTTGAACACAGTCAATTTGTTATGGGCTGGAGCCAGTGGCCACTGCAGTTAGTGGGAGCCATCCCATGATTTTCAGTTGGCTTTGGCAGTATCTTTCAGCTTTAGGGATGAATAATTACAGAACTCCACACTGAACTTAACTACCTAGCTGTCCCTCTCTACACTTCTGCAATAGGTAATCAAACTATTGTCCTTTTTCTTAAAAGCAGAACTTCATTAAAGCTTGAAAAATGCCTTTGTTTGATGAAGTTTTGGATCCAGAACTACCTATAATTAAATTGGCATTACTTTCATGTTTTTTTCTGAAGTGACGTGTTGTCATCCTTTTCTTGCCTTCTGTTTTCTGTTTTCTTCAGTACAATCCCATTTTCTTCCCTACAAATATTTTTTCACTTCACCTTATTTGTCAATGATTTACCCTTTCTCTTCTTCTTAGCCCTTTATTATCTATCACCAACAGCATTTATCAGTCATCTCTCTCCTCAGAAAATGTTGTGTGTTGTAGAAGAAGTTCTTCCACATCCTTAGCAAGAGACCTCTTTTAAAAAAATAAAAAAAGAGGCCTTAATTCAGACCAGGATCAGTGAAGTTACTTTTGATTTACACTATGGTACATAACAGGAGGAGTACACAGACATGACAATATTTAATAGTCCTTGGTTTTGTGACTCCCTGTTTCCTGCACATAACTAAATCGTGCTTTCATCCCATGCTGTACAGATGCACACAAAAGAACTCATAGCAAGGCTCCCAAAATGAAACCCAGGGATATGGTCCTCTGTCTGGGAAGAGGGGAGGTCTACCAAAGGATGAGGAAAGGAACCATGGTGAAACCACAAAAGACACTGACGAGCAGTCCTGCGGAGCTGCAACCCTGGAGGAAAATTCCAGCTGGGAAAGCACTTAAGCTCCATTTCATTGAGGAGAGCATGCAGCACTGGCCAATTCTCTTTAATGTTACTCTTTTACTTTGGCAAATCAACAACTTATAAATGACTGAAATAAGGTCTGCCAACACTCCAAAATATATCCAAGGAGAAACTGAGAATGACATCTATTCAAGCACATGGCATATTCCACAGTCTTTTGGCATGGGTAAAACTGGGCATGTTTCTGGGATGAAATACAAGATAGTTGAGATTAAGTTGCAAAAGGGTAAATGTTTTGGCATTGGGGCTCTGTGGTCATTCCAAAGAAAAGTATTGGACTTAAGCAGTCTCAAGGGCTGTGGTTCACATTTGCAGTCAGATCACCTCTATCTAGGCTATTGACCCTTTGCTTGCCTGTCTATTACACTTGCTTGTTATGACACACATCCCACCTTTCCCATTTGAGCCATTGCCTTGTGTTAATGCAGAGTATCAGGACAAGCAGGAAGAGGCACAGAGTGCTTTAGTGACTCTTAGTCAGAGGAACAAACAGTGAACAAAGAGACATAGGTGCATTTTTCTCTCATTTTGGAATGCTGGCACAGCTGGACTAACACTTCTGCAAGCAAGGAATCATATGACAGGTCCATTCAATGACTTTCCAAGATACACTGACTCCACAGTTTGCAAGCCAGTCCTCCAAGGTGCTAGGGAAGAACAGTTTACTAACAGCCTCTCCTATCATTCTAGTACCTGCCCTCTCTGAGCCTAAGATCCCCAAAATGGAAAGACTGCCTGTTCCTGGGCAACATTAGGGCAGTGCAATGGGGAGTGTGCTGCCAAAAACACATTGACACATTGGACAATCTGCATATTAAATTCAGAATATTTTTTTTTGTCTGGCTCTCTTCCACTGTCTCTAATTTGAGGCAGTCTCTCCAGCCCTCTAGATAGGTTAACCAGTCTTCAGATTTGAGTTCCTAACAGTGACATTTCCAACATGTCACTGCTGCACCCTGAAAAAAGGACACAGAAAAGGCAGATTGTATTATAGTGTACAGACTCAGCAAGATAGCATTTATAGGGGAACACACCTTGGATGAAGTAAGGACAAAAGCAGTAAATAGTTGACAGTGTTGCAAGCTGGTTAGGCACCGGTGCAGGGTTCATTTTATATACTTGGTAGCAGAATTAAAGACTCGAAATGGAGTCAAGAGCCAAACAGTTTATTTTCCCCAAAATAGACACACAGAGGTAAAAGAGGGAAAGAGAGAAGGAAAAGAGAGTACTATAGTTACCACCACCAGTCAGGGTCTTTTGTTGGGGAATGTGTAGACAAAGCTGCAGAGTTGATGTCTGAAGAAAAAACTGTAAAAAGGTAAAAAAAGCAAGCAGGCAAGTAGAGAAAAAAGCAGGCAAACAAGCAAGCTATATAAGCTACAAACAGGCAGGCCAGCAGTCTGGCAGGCAGGCAGGTGAACTCGTGGACAAGTAGCTGGCGAGTGCCTAGCAGGTTGCTGGCAGGTTGCTGGTAGGTTGCTGGCTGTAGCTGGCAGGTTGCTAGCCGGTAGTTGGCAAATTCTCCCACTGGAGCTTCTCCCTTTATCAGGCTGTCCCATACATATTCCACATATTCCACAAATTACCCCACCTACCACCAGGCAGTGGTGTGCATACCCAGTACCTTCTCTTGGGGTTGTTTTTGATGGTCTTTTGAGGTCTTCAGGGGTCTTCTGCCCCCATGTCACTCAAAACCCTGGGTCTGGGTGCATGCGTAGAGGTTTGGGGCCCATATTTCGGAAAACATGCTGGGTCACAGCCAGTATCCTACAGAGATAAGACCTCGCCCAGAGGCCCATGTTGTTGTAAAGCTCACAGCTTGGGGTCTTTGCTTATCATGATGTTCACAGTCAAGGGTCCCTGTTCATCTGATAGATTGTGGTTTTAGGTGTTTTCTGCTACCCTGCAGTTGTGACGAGGCAAAGAATTGGGCTCTGTCCCTTACATCCAGCAGTGCAGAGGCCCTTGCATTCTACTTTATGCTCTTGTGGGTTGCAGACAAACCTAGTGCCTAAAATGAGAGACTTCAAGATCTATAGTGTGCTGAATTGGCTTAGTTAAGCAACTAGGGGCTCTTTAAAGCTTAAAGTAATCAAGGTTTTCTACTTTGTGAAGACACTGGAGGATCTGAAGTTGCAAAAAACTTTTGAGCACAGAGCAGAGCTCCTCAAGCTTGTGCCTACCAAACCAGAAAGTCAACCTTGCATAGAAGCACAGAGCCACCCTGCTGTAGTGCTGTGCTCAGGCAGGCTCATCCATCTGCTGTACTGAAACCCAACCCTGTGGGGCCTTATGGAGGATCGATGCAAATGTCTCTGTTCTGAGCTGGATTAGATGGAGCCACAGGGTGATACGTGTCCTTGGAATATAAATTCTCCACTTGCCAGGTTCAGTATAGTAAGAGGACACTGGAGATGACAAAATGAGCAGCCAATAAATGGTAGGGCAGATGAAGGGAAGGAGCAGCAAAAGGAAGCGTCCTTTAGTATTTATGATTACTTGGGCTTCAGGCACAGTCTGAAAATCACTTGGGNTTGGGCTACTGAGTCACACAGGTCCTATTTCATATTACTGCCCCATTATGTAAGGATAGAAAGAATGATCAGAGGACCAGGACTTTAGACTTAGATTCAGTTCTTATCTCAATTGCAGTATTATTCTGGGTCCACATCTTTGTCCTTAACAGCAAAATCTGGGTGCATAGTCCAATGCAGGACACAACACACTCCAACAGGAATCTGACCAGGGACTCGGGCACACAGGCACCCTACACTGTGCTCTCTTATGTGAACATCAACATTTTCCACATAGATTCAGCACTATCTGCTCTCTACTTTGATTAATCACTTTGATTATTAAAAAAGAAAACAGTGTATTATTATTTTATAAAAGAGTATATTATTATTATTATATTATTGGAGGAAGCTCTCACAAGATGGATCAAATCCATTACTTGCTACATGGCACACATGCATATATAGCTTAGGAAGGCCATAAACATGCTTAAAACTCTACAATTGTGTACCTCACATAAGCAGCCTTGCTTTTTTGGAGACCAGAGCAAGGTTACTTCTGGAGTCATAGTACTGACTGGAAAAGAAGGACAGTAAATGATACTTTGATTTGGTTTAGTTTAGTGCTATTCCTCTAAATGAGTTTGGGCTTTGAGGCCACTTTCTTCCTACCACTTGGTTTTGAAAAGCCAGGGATAATAAGTGAGACTTACATTGCTGAAATGTCCACAGTAAGGCAATTTCCAGATATAAGCAGCTCTGTCCACCTTTAGTCAACAAAGTTAAACCCAGCAGAAGCGAGTGTGATTCCATCACTGGATTTGGACCGTGATTTATCTTCTTCTGCTGGGTCCAACACAAATAGTAGCCTGCTCTGTTGCAAGGAAAGATTTCATACTTGTGATCAGAAGGCAGTGAGTCACCCAGAAAGCATAGTCTTCTTTTTGCTGACAAACGTCTAGCAGAACAAGAACCAAGCTTAGTTATACAAGCCTCTATCCCAAAACAAGGTTCTACACAGAAAAGTAAACTGTTTCCACATTCCTTATTTCATAACTCTGGCCATCATGGGCAGATCATCTGCCTAAAACAGTGGTGAAGAAAAGCAAAGCCTGATTGCAAAGAATGATGTTCTAGAACAAACCATCATTAACTTGAAGCAGGAATAATCTGACAAAGGAAAACTACCATCTTGTAAACTCCTGGGAAGAGTTTTATCCAAAGTCTAGTAACATGACAAGTTTTTCTTGAAGTTCTTAAATGACAGATCTTTGTATCACATTTCCTCTTCCTCCTCTCTCAGATAGCTTCTAGTGCTAATGGCTGCAAAACAGAAAAGATGAACTAACCCACTGTCACTGATCTCAGAAGACATCTAAACAAAGACTGAAAGAAAAATGTGATTTAAAGGGAACTCAAGAGCTCATTTAATCCGTCCTCATAGCCAAGATAGTCTTAATTAAATCTATTTTATGCTGATGATTTCTTCTCTAATTTGTGCTGAAGACTTCGACAAAATCTCCAACATTGGAAATTCCACAGTTTCTCCTGGGAAACCATTCCAATGTGTGGTAGGTTGACCCCATCTATTATCTAAGCCTCCATCTAGTCCCGTGATCCTTCCACTCCTGCAGGAAGGGGAAGAAAACTGAAAAGTGAGAAAAAACCTTGTGGCTCAAGAAAAAGACAGTTTAATAAGTGTAGGGGAAAAAGCCCACAACCCCAAACAAGTGATGCAAAGGCAATCACTCACTACTTCCCACCAGCAGATTGATGTCCAGCCAGTCTCAGAGCAACAACTACTTTGGAAGAATTTCTTAGCTCTGCTGCTAAGCCCTGTGCTGGGTCACCCTTGCCAAGTGCCACTGCTCCCTGGTAAATATCTCCATAGGTGGAAACTCCACAGCCTCTTGAACAACTTCTTCTAGTTCTCAATCACTTTCACCCTGACAGTTTTTTGCCTTATATCTACTCAGTATCCTTTTTGTTGCAACATCTGATCATTGCCTCTTTCTATTTTGCTGTTTACATCTGCAGGTGATTTGTCTTCTTCTCTACACTCTTCCTTTAGCTAATAGTAGACATCCTTTTGATACCACTTGGCCTTCTTCATGCTGAACATACCCATGGCTCTTTTAGCCATTTTCATACATTGTGTTCTTCAGCCCACCTAACCATCTTCAGTAGTCTGCTGCCACCAGTCAGTCAAGTTTGTCCATATATAGTTTATTGCAATTTGTCAGTGTCTCTAATCTCTCTCTTGTATCAGGAGAAGGGCAGGAATTAATTTGGGGGAAAACCTGATGTGAATCAGATGGCTATGGACTTCATCCCACAGAGCCTCTCTGCACATCTGCAGAGAAGATACAAAAGCCAGCTACTGTTAGGATAAGATGTCAGTGAACATAAATCTTACAGATACACCAAGCTAGTTACGTAAATTCAATAACAGAGCCTGATGACATCTTAATGGCTTTCAGACTCCAGAAGAGCGGAAAAGAAGTATGTTTTTTAACACAGTGGTAATGAGGTATTCCCAGGGATCACAGTCCTAAAAGAAAAGGGTTAACATGTAATTTACAAAGCTCTTTTACCTCATAAAGGTGCTCTTGAACCTTAAGTTGATATCATGAGGCCTGTGATGCAGGTTGATTGTATGAAACACCCACCTGTCTTGTGAAGCACCTGGGAAAAAGAGAGAATCCAAACATNAGGTGTAGGACCCTGCACTTGGTCTTGTTGAAGCTCATGAGGTTCCCCTGGGCCCACCTCTCCAGCTTGTCTAGGTCCTTCTGGATGACATCTTGCCCCTCCAACTTATCAACAGCACCCCATAGCTTGGTGTCATCTGCAAACTTGCTGATGGTGCACTCAATGCTGCTGTCGATATCATTTATAAAAATATTAAACAGTACAGGCCCCAAATATCAGTGAGTCCCCTGGACATGCCAGATTGATTACTGCACACCCCCACATGCAACCTGCTGAAGTTAACACACTTTACCTTCTTGTGCATTTAAAAGTGTGAAAAGAAGGATGACCCTGCAAAAAATGTTATCTTGAAGCTTTCAAGTCATTATTCAGTTCAGTGTATTGCAGGTAAGCAATGTTAATGAAGTCAAAATGTCCATATAGGCAAATGGACATGGGTGTGATATAAATAGGACACATTTAAGTTTAGAAGGGATTAAAGAAATCAGTGAGGAATTCCTTAAACATCAGGTTTTAGGCAACCTGCCTACGCTAGTGCTTTGAATTTACTGTTACCAGTCCAACAGCTATTGTGTGCAGGAAAGCAAATAAATCCAACAAAGCTGCATTGTTCTGCAAATCCATATACATAATTTTTCCTTTCAATCTAGCTGTATACCTATTGCAGTGTGCGTGTCTGGTGTTTAGAAAGTTGGGCTTGTGACCCACCTAAGTAGAATTATGCCAAAAAAAGAGGAAAAGGAAATAGCAAGATACAATGAAGATGCTGAAAACAATTAATTTACAGATTTTTAAGGTTTATTTTTCATTATTTCCCCTCAGAAGTGAAGTAACTGTTGTGTATTTATCTCACTCAGGAGAAAGGAGAAAGCAATTGAGCAATGTGAGATTTTTAGATGCCATACATCTGCATATAGGGACATGACCACGACTTGAAATTAATTTCAAAAGAAATGAGAGTGAGATTTTGCATGTTTACTGTAGCATCTGTTGAAGCTTTCTGTCCCATTTCATGGTTTTGTATGGAATTTTTTAGCAAGGACAGACACAGTTCTTAAGGCAATGATATCTCTGTGACCCTCTGTCACTAAACCATTTCTGATAAATGTGTCTTTTCCTACCCTTCCTTTATACTCTGTTCCCAAAGGATTTTTATGAATGCATGTATTCTTTTCACCTCCAAATTCCAAGCCTTGTGAAACAAAACAGCATTTCCTTAAAGACAATTTACAAGGCCGTCACAGCTGATAACTGGGCCTGTTATCTTTCAAAAAAGTTTTTGTTGTTTTCTCTGGAGTAAGCTGCTCTGTGGTTTCTGTGTTTGTTCTTCACATAATCCTTTGTGGATTTCAGATCAGTAGAAGAGTGCAGGAAACTCTGATAATATTGTACACAATACTTTCACTGTTTGATTCCCTAATGGGTTGTTTCTTTTGTTTTTGAGGTGGTGGGGGTTTTTTTCAGCCTGTGTCCTTGATTTGTGTTTTTGATTTGTGGGATTTGATTTGGACATGGGAAAAAAAGCACCAAAAATTACTTCCATGTAGGAGCATAGGAATGGAAAGATGTCACCAGGAATCATCCCATGTCATGTCATAATAATACCTTTCATAAATGGAACAAACTGCTTCTTAGAAGCAGTTTCTTTTCCCTTTTTTAAAAAAAACCTTTTTTCTTCCCTATTCCTCCTGGGCAACATTTATAATTAATATAAGTGTGGATAGAAATTTTATTCCAGTTTGCAAGCTCTATTTGCCCTTCTGCAGTAGACTTGGCTATCTGGTCTTCCATCAACACAGACTGGGGGAGTCCACAGTTGGACACAACACTCCAGGTTGGTGTCTCACAAGAGCAGAGTAGAGAGGAAAAATCACTTTCTTTGATCTGCTGGCCACACTTCTTTTGATGCAGCCCAGGATGCGATTAGCTCTCTGGGCTGTGAGCTCACATTCTTGGCTCATATTCGGGTTTTCATCCACAGAATCACAGAATGGCAGGAGTTGGAAGGGACCTCTGGAGATCATCTAGTCCAACCCCTCTGCTGAAGCAAATTCACCTAAAGCAGATTGCATAGGATCATGTTCAGGCAGATATTGAATCTCTCCATAGACTCCACAACATCTTTGGCCATCCTATTCCAGTGTTCTGTCAACCTCAAGATAAAGAAGTTTTTTCTTGTGTTCAGATGGAACCTTCTGTGCTCCAGTTTGTGCCTGTTGCCTGTTATGCTTTTACTGGGCACTGCTGAGAAGAGTCTGGCTCCATCCTGTTGACACTCATCAACAACCCCAAGCCTCTGCAGGGCTGCTCTCAATCCACTCATTCCCTAGCTTCTATTTGTGCTTGGGATTGCCCTGACCCAGGTGCAGGACATACCTACCTACCTAAACCTATCTAATCTATCTAAATCAAAAATATGGGAAGGTTGTAAGAACACTCCCATCTTTGGTTGGAATAATTCTGGTGTGCAGACAACTTCTGGCCAAGATGTCTCAAGTTTCTCCCATATTATATTTGTCTGTATTACAGGATCACAGAATCATTAAGGTTGGAAGAGGCCTCTAAGATCATTGAGTCCAACCATCAGCTTATCATGACCATGCCTACTAAACCATGTCACTATATTATATTCCTCCTTACTGGCCTCTGCATCATTTCTCGTATTTCTGTAGTATTATTTTGCCCTTGCTCCTCACGTTTCGCTGCAGAAGCTCATTAGCCGTCGACCACCCCGCGGTGGTGGCCCTTCACAGGACAGGGCACTGGTGACAGCCGCCATATCCCTCTTCGGCCGCTGGGGGCGCTGTAGAGCGGCGCGTTCCGCTCTGGCGGCTCGACCTGGCCGCGGCCCCGCCCCGTCTTATAGCAAGCCCCGCCCTAGGGATGCGCAAACCCCCTCATTGCCCGGGGATTGGTCGCCGCGGCGTGCGGCGCGGGGAGGGCTCGGTGCAGGGTTATTTAAAGTGCCGGGGTTGCAAAAGGAGCTTATGTGTTAGGGGTAAGGGAGCTGGGACGGCGTTGGAGAGTGAGTGGCGGCGGCGGCGGTGCGGTCGGTCGGGCGGTCGGTGGGGGGGGAGAGGAGGTTCGGACTGGGCCGGGCCTGGCTCGGCCTCTTTTTGCCTTGTAACGCGGTGGCCCGGAGCTCAGAGCCGCTCCTGGCCTTCCTGGGGCTCCGCTGGTGGCTGCCTCTGCACCGCGGCCTTGCGGGAGGCGTGGACGCAGCCCGATGCCAGGGGAGCGGCGTCCCCCACCGGGCCGAACCTTGCCCGCTGTCCCGCGGTAGGTAGCGCTCCAGCTGCCTCTTCCTGGGTGGGCCGCTTCCCTGAGGGAAGCGGACGCTGCCCTCCAATAACCTTCCGCACGTTTGCATGCTCTCCCCGTGAGCCTCTTCCCGTCCTTAGAAAACCTCCGACGCGCCTTCCTTCCGCTCGGAGGCTTACATCTCACAGACTGGGTGGCCTCGGTGAACTTTGTGTTTTGCTACAGAATCTTGAAAAGCCCCAGATTTGTTAGTTTAAGTCAACCTCAGCCCAAAGAGCAGGGCCTGTAATTATGGTCATGGGATTGTATGCTGCTACCTGTAGTGGCTTGTGGAGGGCAGTGAGGGCTCTGTGGTGGCTACAGACCTCTCCTAGCCTGATAATAAGCTCTTAGGTGGGTTACTGATCTTTGCCTGTGGATAAGGGTAAAGTTGTCATAGTCCACAGATGGTCTCTTGGGTTATCTTATTTCATAATGCAGTTGTTATAGTGCTGTGAAAAGGCAGAACTGTGGAGCCTCTTCTATGCAGGTGGGAGGGATTCAGCTTTCCAGTCTGAGGTACTTATGGGAAATTCTAGTGCTGGTTTAAAAGGGCAGGGGAAGTAATATACAACCTTACATATGCTGGACAGTAAGCAACATTTGCTTTTCCATGTCTGAAGCCTTCTGGGGTAAACTTTTTGCAGCTATACAGTGATACTTGAGAGATTCAATGTCCCTTTTGGTTTTTAAGACTATTTAATTCTGTTTAAAGCAATAATTAAAGTAGTCCCTGACTTGGCAACTAGTTAAGATCTTGTTTAAGTTGGACAGAATATCAGCCTCCATATAATATGTTGTATTTTTTGTCTGTGTTGTGAAGCTAAAGCCTTGATGTTGCTATAGGAATTGAGTGAAGGGGTGGGTCAGATATGCAGGAATGATGTGTGTTGGTTTCTCTGAAAAGCTCCAGGTGCATCATGCCTGAGCTGTAACCACATGTGAGGATGGTGGCTTTGTTAGGGAAGCCAGGCTTCAGTGAGAAGCATTGCCTTAACTTGCTTGTGTCTCTACAGTCCTTTTGAAGGCATTCGGTTTTCACCATTCACAGTATCACAGTATGTCAGGGGTTGGAAGGGACCTAGAAAGATCATCTAGTCCAACCCCCCTGCCAGAGCAGGGTCACCTAGACCAGGTCACACAGCAATGTGTCCAGGCAGCTCTTGAATGTCTCCAGAGAAGGAGACTCCACAGCCCTCCTGGGCAGCCTGTTCCAGTGCTTTGTCACCCTTCCTGTAAAGAAGTTCCTCCTCGTGTTAATACTAAACCTCCTGTGGTCCAACTTGCTCCCATTCCCTCTTGTCCTAACATTGGATGACATTGAGAAGAGCCTGGCTCCCTCCTCCTGACACTCACCCTTAACATATTTATAAGCATTAATGAGGTCTCCTCTTCTCCAGGCTGAAGAGACCCAGCTCTCTCAGCCTGTCCTCATAGGGCAGATGCTCCACTCCTTTAATGATCTTGGTGGCCCTGTGCTGGACTCTCTCCAGCAGCTCCCTATCCTTCTGGAGCTGAGGGGCCCAGAACTGGACACAGTATTCCAGGTGNCAATCCATCTCACTTCACAGTCTCCCAGTCCACACTTCTGAAGTTTGGCAATGAGGATACCATGGGAGACAGTATTGAAAGCTTTGCTAAAGTCGAGGAAAAACCACATCCACTGCCTTCCCCTCATCTATCCATCTAGTTATGCCATCATAAAAGGCTATCAGATTAGGCAAGCAGGACTTCCCCTTGCGGAATCCATGTTGACTACTCTTGATAAGCCTCCTTTCCTCCAAATGCTTGGAGATGGTGGCAAGTACAAACTGTTCCATCACCTTTCCAGGGATGGAGGTGAGGCTGACTGGCCTATAGTTACTGGGGTCATCTTTCTTGCCCTTTTTGAAGAGTGGGATAACATTGGCCTTCCTCCACTCCTCAGGCACCTCTCCCGTTCTCCAGGACCTCTCAAAGATAACTGTTGAAGAGAATGCTTGGGCTGTCTGGTGGCTTGGGGTTGTTCTAACTGATGCTTATAGCATTAGCCAAATTTAAAATTGATGGATGCTGTAAATTAAATAGAAGCCATCTCTATTGAGTGAAAGGATTTTTGTATGTCAAACATCAGTGATCTGTAAGTACAATCCTGCTTGAAAGGAGTTCTGTGAGTCTCTTGTAGAGTAGTAGGATTTGCTTGTGTTGCAGTATGTTGTGTGGGATAGCCTAGAGCCTGACAGTATTCATTTCAGCTATGTACTCAGCTGTTCAGGAAATCCTAACACAGTCAAATGTTTTAACAACTATCATACTTGTCTTGTGACTTGCATGTAGAAGTGGAAGAAAGGCTTAAAGGATCTGGCATAAAGCTGACTGAGCAAAAACAGTGAATCACAGCAAATAGTGCTGCTGAATGTGCTTGTTCATTTTATTACAGACACTGGAGTTTTTCTCCTGATCCAGGCACTTTGATTTCAGAGACATTTGTAGAGCTCATTTTCCTGGCTTAGAGGAGGTGCAGTATCTTTAGTTTTAACTTAAATAGTAAGTTTAAACTTGCTGGTTGAGTGAACAGTGTCTTTTTAATACAGACAGAAAATTGAGGAGGGGACAAGTCTTGGATTTTCTCACATGAACTTTAGTTGAAACTAAAACAAAAAAAGGAAGTGCTAGCTCTGAATTAGTCACTGACCACTTGCTCATGGCCTTCTGGGGTTGGTTTCTGTTCCTGTGCCTTCACTCTGACATTTTTAGCCAGTTCAGTGTCCAGTTTGGGGAGGAGGAGTGGCCTCAAGTTTTATATTATCATAGCTCGATGTGTGGCATTAGCAGTTGAAAGGTGAAAGTCTTCTGTGGCTGCTTGATTACTGACCATTGCTGCTTAAACCTGTGAAGGCTAAATTAATTTTCTGTTGTAGAATCTGCAACACTGTTCTGGTCAAAATGTCAGCTCTTGAAAGCCTCTTTAAATATATTGATGAACATGAGGACCTCTATATTCAGGTAAGTTCTCCTTGAGTTTTGTCCTGCAGTACAGGCAGTTATGGGATATTAAAAGTTTGGTGATCAAGCTTGTTGTTACACCTATATAATATGCCCAGTAATAGAGTAATGCCAGGTAACTGGGGAGAGGTGAGAGCAGCCAGCAGATGTGAATGATTCAAATCAAGGCAGAAAAGTGTTTAAGCTTAGGCATAGTTCTGGTCAAAAGACCCGAATCTCCATGGTAGATTTCTTAGGAAATGGTCTATTACTGTATAGTGCAGGCAGTGACTTATTTAGAAATACAGGAAGTTCCTGAATGCTAAACTAGGTTTATACTGTCTCTCCCATTTGGAGATGGGAAAATACAAACAAGGCTGGAATCAAGTTTTCTCATGTGGAACTGTTCATGTTGAGGTACAGAGGGAGAGGTTACCTTCTAAACTTTAACCTGCTATTTAATTGCAGCTTGCACTGCAGTTCTTTCACCTGTGAAGGAATCAGTGGTGTAGCACTGCAAACTCTGAGGCAAGAACTATGCCAAGTGTTCGGCTTGGCTTCTGCAAATTACTTTCACTGGCCTCACAAAAGGAAGGGAGGGGGGAAGCTAAGATGATCTTTCGGAGAAGCCTGAAAGACATCTGGTTCTGAATACTTAAAGAATGGCAACTGGCAAGGCACAATATGCACAAGCTGTCATACTACTTAGCTTACATTATATATCTGTAGACTTTGTGCTACCTTGGGGGAGTGGGGGGGGGGAAGCTGCACTAAAGTGAGGTTTCAGAGAGCTTTTTTTCTTCTTTCTGCAGCGGCTGGCTCAATGGGTGGCAATCCAGAGTGTGTCAGCATGGCCAGAGAAAAGGGCTGAAATCAGACACATGATGGAGGTTGCTGCAAAGGATATTGAGCGACTGGGAGGCACAACCCAGCTTGTGGATATTGGGAAACAAAAGGTAGGTGAGCATCTCCATGTCAGCTTAGTAGAAAAAGTCTCATTAGAAGAAAAGATGTTTTACACAGGTTGGTCCTGGCTTCTTATGATCCCAGTAGAAGGGTACTTAGACTCCATAAAGTGTCAGTTAAAATGCTGTTTATTAGAGCTACCACTATAAAGGAAGGATTGTATAGATAATCTTGTGTCCCTTCAGATACTGGGAATCCAGTCAGTGTGCAGCATGCTGCACAGATCCCATTCATGAAAATGTTATCCCATTTTATTTATTCAATCTGTTTGATTCTGCTGCCGAACAAAAGGAATATTCACATGAGAACTTCTGGCTGAACTTTTAGATAAAGACAAGGACATGCAGATGGTGTAACTGCTAGCACCAAGTGGGAACTGCCTGCAGGCTACAGTCAGCTGATGAAGTTTATCCTGAAGTCCAAGGACTTGCACAGTGCAATACAGGCAGGAAGACAAAGCTGTGTGTGCAGCATAGCACAGCACAAGATTGGGTGTACTTGGGCTAACTATATGGATCACTAGTTCCTTGATGTGTAGTGGTCTTCTCATCAGGATCACTACACCAAGATCTTGTGGGTACTGGCCTAGAAAGGCAGTAGCCTATTGGGATGTAGCACTTCTGCAACCCAGTCCTGTTAAGACCTTTGTTTATAGTAAGCCTTTGGATCCAGATCAGTTGCATTACACTTTGTTCTGTGTATTAAATGTTTTTAGATACTCTTCTGAGCATATATGAAGCACAGCAAACAGGTGTTAGGCATTTTTAACAGGATGCTGATGTTGGACCTTAGGCTTAGACTGTAAAATTACTGATTGAAGTTTCAGTAAGTCTTCCAAAAGACTTAGGCTTTTCCAGAAATGTTACTGTTACATTTGTCACAAGATTGCACTGCTCGCTTACCTCATAGAGAAGAATCCTTAACAGGATGAATCTCTTCCTTTTTAGTTACTGGACTGCTTTTCTTCACCTGAGAAATGGTTGTGCTTATGAGAATAAAGATATAATCTTGTCCTAGGGAACCATCTACTTCATATGCTCCTCCTTTGAAGTGCCTGGTCACTACATGTCACAGAATAAGACCTATACCAAAATTATTAGACTAGCATTTGTATGGTGGCATTCAAAATCCTTTTGTACTGCAGTGTTTTCTAGACTTAGAAGATCATCACTGTGATTTGTGCTAACGACTGCTGGATAAAGATGTATATCAGGAGCATCTGAGCAGTTCGTGCTTTTGACTGGAATACACTTGTTTGTAACACTACAGGTCACAGCAGGGAAGCAGATGATTTCATGTGTCCTCTTGGGAGGGAATCTGTAGGATAATTCTAGCTCTGCTACTATCTACAGTCTAAAGTCTCAAGTCTTTCTATTAAGAGACAAACTTATTCCTTTCATTAGTGCAGCTTTGAGGCAAGAACAATTTTAGAGTTTATTACAAGTACAATTTAGAAAACTCTTGCAGCTAGATTAAAGCTAACTTTAGTATCTATATTAATATTTATATTAGTCTTAAGTATAGACTAAATTAGTGTTATGTATACTGCTGCTTTATCAATGAAGGACAACGTAAAGCAACCGGTGAACTTGTCTGATCTAAGTTTACAGTTGCACAGCAGTTTGTACTGTGCATTGATTACTGTTGGTGTGAATTCTTATAATACTTTAGTCACTTAGAGCTGCAGCTGGCCGAGGACTATGTAATACATTGATAAAAAATTGGAGCTTAAAGCCCATATGAGCAAAAAGTCAAAGCTGGTCTAGATCTGCCAAGCAGTGACTAGAAGTATATTTTCAATGGAAGGGAAATACATGCTGACCAAGAATAGCATGTGATGTATGGCTAGGCTTCGCGAATGAAGATCCAGGGAGGGCTCCATCCACGTTCCTCATCAGTGCCTTTTCCAAGCACGCTGATAAAAAGAGGCTAGCAGATAGCACCCTCGAGCCTGCACTATGGATTTTTTTTAGGTGAGACACAGCATGCGCAGAGCTGGACCCACCCTTTAGTCCTAAGGTTCATCTGCCAGCGCCTAGCAAGCTTGGACGCTGGCAGCCAAGTCCTTAGGAC
>VWZO01004371.1:260644-287999 GCA_013396975.1 Bucco capensis
AGAGTGTCCTTCTCTTAGATGGAAGGCCTTACAGGGCTAAACAAGCTCCATCTGCCTGGGTTTGGAATTAGAGTTGTCCTTCTCCTAGGATGACTGCCAGAAGGCTAATGAGCTCATCCTACCCATACAAGGATTATAGGAACATGGGTTTCGGTCCCCACACTTTACTGCGGGCAATGAGTTTAATGCTCCCTCTGCTGCTGGCACCGTTATCCCACCAGGGGCCACAGAAGACCCCAAGTGATTTTCAGACTGTGCCTGAGCATGTGATAATTACTTAGGGATATTCCAAAGGACTAAGCCAAGTTCAACTCTTGAACTCCTGAACTAAGGTCATCAGCACTACCCGGCCCTTTGCTTAACAGCATAGGCTAGTGTACAGCTGTTATGCTGACTTTGAGTGTGGCCATGTGCTGTATCCAGTGACACGTCAGGAAATCTTTGTCTAGAGAGCTATACCGTGGACAGGATGAAAATGCAGTGACAAGCAATGCAGAATGCAATGTTGTATGGAGTTTATCATTTATGGGTAGGTCAGCATTAGATATCAGTTTGGCATGCAGACAGCTTGCTCTGCTAAAATCTCATGTAGGATTGTTAGTTTAAAGCTAACATTTCTGAGTGGCTTGGAGTGTTTTGACTCTTACTGGGTCTTGTCAGGAAACTTAATGGTATGGTGCCACCATGGCTTTACCAGCACATTGTTTCTGTCAATCAACTTAAGTAGCTTAGTTTTGTTTAGCTGTCTATACTCCTAATCTAATAACCTTTGTAATATTAAAGTAAGTCATTCATCATATAAAAATGTGCCATTCTGACATTCCCCATTTAAATAAAACTTCTTGCTTCCTATTTCTAGCTGCCTGATGGATCAGAGATTCCTCTACCACCAATTGTTCTGGGAACACTTGGCTCAGATCCATGCAAGAAGACTGTGTGTGTATATGGTCACCTGGATGTTCAGCCAGCAGCACTAGAGGATGGCTGGGATAGTGAGCCCTTCACACTGGTAGAAAGAGAAGGTAAGAGTGTTGGACTTCACAAACTGATGAGTACTTCTTTAACAACTATGGTATTTCTTAACTCTTCTAAAATTGTACCCATGATTGAAAGGGGGAAGGAGAGTAAGAACAGATATGAGTGTGTGTTTAAATACTTTTGAGATAAAATATGCAAAAGGGGAAGTGGAAAACAAGAACTGCAAAATCTCAGCTGCTCTCAGAGCTTATTTCATTTTCTGATAGTCAAGGCCACACTTGCGTGTTATTTTCTTTGTAGCTGCAGTAGTCTTAACTGTTGCTCTCCGTGGTAAGTTTGTTGCCAGAAGGCTTTCTAGAAGTCGTTTCTTGTGCTGTTCACAACTTGCACTTTGTAAGGTCATGTCAGACTGTAAGGGTTTTGAACCACTACAGAAGACAAACACTCAACACAGTTTCTTTATGCCTGGAGACAGGAATGGTACAGGAGCCTCCCTGGATTGCCTTATGTTTGCATGCTGTGCTACAATAAGTACTGCAGAAGCTGTTTTACAGAGCTGTTGCCCAGATAACTGTCAATCTCCTATAAATGGGGTGAAGAAATCATGCAGTAACTCCTGTTGAAACAACACATTGCCAGCAGTAAACAGGAGACTAAAACTTTTTCTATTTAAAGCTGATGGTACAAACAGCCTCTTTCTTGTTTCATTTACTTAATGTTGTCAAAGGTCATATGAATAGAAGGACATTAACCATTCTTGTTGCATAAGCATTAATCATTGTCAAGAAAAGTAGTATCCATGGTAACTAGTATTTTTAATTGGGTACTTGGTTATAGGCAGCAGAGCCCAAGTGACTAGCTTGGATTATCTCATCTGATAGCAAGAGCTAGACTTTGGCCTCTCTCTGCAGCCTGGCAGTGTAAGAGGCATATTTACCAATGGCTCCTTATTGTACAAGCTGTCTGGCCTGTTCTGTCACTGTGGTCACACCTAATGCTCAGGGATTGTAGCCACAGCTGAGTTACTGCAATACCTGCCTCTACTGTGATCCCATGAGCTACATTTACTGGCGCTTCTCCATAGCCTGTAAAGTTTGTCTGACTAAAGCTCTTTCTGGGGAGATTGACTTATCTGGAGAATCCAGAGAAGTGATTGGTCACTAGCTACTGAATTCTTTAAACAAAGAGTTATTGTATTTAAGCTAATACTGAGCAGGTTTCTGTTAAAAGGAAGTAGCTTGTTTCTATACCCTTACTGCTGAGTCTAGAAACTGACAATGAAGAATAGGCAAATGACATAGCCCATACATCTTTCTTTTCCAGGCTTATGTTCAACTCCTGTCCAGGGAGTAGCTGAGGGAAGATGAGGTAGCTCTAAGTGGGAGAACTATTGCAGTCCTATACCTATTCTACTGGCACAGCTATATGAAGCAGGATGTAAAACTACTGCTTCAGAAGAATCAGAAATGAAAGTTGATACAAGCAGGGCTAAGAAGCTTATCCAAAAAGCAGTTTGCTTCTGCAGGCAAGAAATGACTGAAGCTTCATCTTAATTTTTCTCCACACTGGTTAATTTGTATCTTATTGCTTCAGGAAAGCTGTATGGGCGAGGATCAACAGATGACAAAGGTCCGGTGCTTGCCTGGCTGAATGCCTTGGAGGCTTATCAACAAACTAACCAGGTATTTGCCTGCAGTGTGTCCTGCTTCTTAAGTACAGCTGAGTCTAGCAATAAATGTTATCCAAGCCATAAACCCTTGAGGCAAGCCTGCTTGTTCAGCTAATGGTAGAAATGATGCAACAGCCCTGTAAATTCCTTGATGTCCCAGTAGTGTTGACTTAACTTGCTGACAGGTTAGTTCTGTGGATGCTTGGATTGCACGTTAAACACTTTTACTTAACAAATGTGTAGGAAGGAAGATGTATATGCAAGTGTCTGGAGCAGGAGGAATAATCAAATGTGATCACTTGTCAAATGAATTTGGCCTCTGGCAGAGCTTAATGTCTCACTGCTACTGAGCTCTAAGAGGAGATTAACTTGGTACCAATAAACTGGGAGCTCTCCACCTTTTCTTGAAACAGAAATAGCTCAGGGTGTCTGCTTTATCTTGCAAGACAAATTGCTTGTGAGAACTTCTGGTTTTCAAGTGCTGTCTAGGCATAGAATATGGTTGGCTGGATAGGCAGTGTAGCTCTGACTCTCCTACTGTAGCATGCAATTTCTGTGGTTAATATTAGTTTTCCTGGTCCTCTGACTTACATTTGGTGTTCCCAGTGTTAAGAGGATTGGGAACAAGTTGTTCTAAAGCTTAGTTAAAGCTTCTTGAAGAATTTGAATTCTGTCGAATGAAGGGTGATATAAGTGCCCTCAACATAAGCACAGCCCAAACTTTGTAATACTTTGTATAAAATTAATAAATTCCACTGTCATAGAACTAATTTACCTATGTCTATTTTTTCTTTGTACATGACAGATGAAAATTACAGATTGCTGAAGGAGTCTAATGTTTTCTCATGCTTAACCTGTTCTTGTTGTTCACTTTCAAAGGAGTTTCCAGTAAAGGTTAAGTTCTGCCTAGAGGGTATGGAAGAATCTGGATCTGAAGGCCTTGATGATCTGATTTTTGCCCAGCGAGATACTTTCTTCAAAGATGTGGATTATGTTTGCATTTCAGACAACTACTGGCTAGGCAAAAAGAAGCCTTGTGTCACCTATGGCTTGAGGGGTATCTGCTACTACTTCATAGAGGTAAGTGTTGAAATACACTGCAAAACCAGTATTAAACTGAACTTTCTACTGAAGAAGAGTGGTAGCTCTTCATGCCAATAGCTTTTCTTCAGAAAAGATGAAACTGACTACTAAGTGGAACATTTCTACTAAATGTCTAAATATCTATCTTTTACTATCCTGTATGATAGTTGGGAGGGATAGCTTTCAGATGTGTGAAGCAAGATAAGGCAGCATCTTCACAGGAGGATTTCTCATAGCATAGGTATCTTCATCCAGATACTTCCTTGAGTGCAGGAAGAGATATCACTACTCAAGCCACCAGGGTTGGGACAGTCAGTATTAAGGGCTTGTACTCCACAGAGTAATAAAAAGCATATCTACTGTACTACAACAGTGATCTGTCTTCAAAACAGTTGCATTCTCAAAATGTGCAGCAAAAAGCTAGAGTAAGTCTGCTCTGTGTATTGCACAGCATCTTCATGCTAAAATTGATGTGAATCTTAATTCACTTTAAACCAGGTGGAATGCAGTGACAAAGACCTTCACTCTGGAGTTTATGGTGGTTCAGTACACGAGGCCATGACAGATCTCATCACTCTAATGGGTAAGGAAAAGCAGGTTTCACTGAATATATCTAAAATGGGAGTAAGAGCCACTAAAGCATGAGTTTGCAGTGAGGAGAGGTTCTTAGGGGCTGCTTACACTAGCAAATCAGTGACCAATGAAACTGTGTTTGCCAGGAGTGCAAGGATGATGCCTTGGGTGAAGAAATGGTGGGCATGTCAAGAAGTTTTCTATCTACTTTAGCTTCCCTTAAAATCTTGCTGCAAACTTCTGTTAATTAAATCAACTGTTTCCTGCAAACCCTGCTACGTAAGTGTTTCTTCAAAGAGCCAGCCAAACATGTAGCACTAGAATTAAATACCATTGCAAGCAAGTGGTATGGGCTTAGTAGTATGGGCTCTGTGATGTAGACATCAGAATTTCTTTATACATTAGTCAAAGGCTTCTATTTCTCATGGAAAGTGTTCCCAGCAATTGTATCTTGTTTCTTCTGGTTGAACCCTGATATTAAGTGCTTCTTGTTTTACAGGTTCTCTTATAGACAAGAAAGGAAAAATCCTCATCCCAGGCATTAATGAAGCAGTGGCACCTGTTACTGATGAGGAGCTTGCACTATATGAGAAGATTGATTTTGACCTGGGAGAATATGCAAAAGATGTAGGAGCAACAAAATTGTTGCATGATACAAAGGTACTCCTTCCTCTCTGCCCTGGTTAGCTGTTAGTTCAAGCTATCTGTATTACTAGAAGACAGCAACAAGCCCCTGTGGATACTTGTGTAGTTACCAAGTAATTTAGTAAACAGATATTTTTTCTGATATCTTAAAATGATAATACTGCCTTGCCTGCACACATAACACTTTGCAGAGAAAGTGCTAGTGTTAGATGTGTGGAAACACTCTAGGTTATCCTATGTTCAAGGCACCAATTCTAGACAACTTTAAATTTGCTCCTTAATCTATGTATAAGTAACATTCTAAACTTGTACAGAACTTTATTTATCTAGTGCTGTTCTCTTAATGCTAGATAAGAACTGCCAGCACTTTTCCAGAGGTCAGATACCACACTCATAGGAAGTTCAGTGGGTTATCAGAAATAAAGTAGTTTCTCAGGGACGACTTTTCATGAGGTGTGGAAACAACTTGAGATCTAGCTGTGATGAACTGAAGGTTAACATACTGAAAATTTTCCTAGACCTGGCTAGCAAGGATTGTTTTGTAGCCATGAACTAGATAGCTTTTCAAATCTTTGAAAAGGCTCAAGGTCAATAAACATAATGACAGAACTTCTCAAATCTTCATCCTGGGCGCTCTCTGAAGGCTGTTACCTATACCATGGTATATACCTATACCATACCTATACCATATATTCAAGGCTGTTATTACATACTAATTTTAAAGCATGAAACCCTATATGTACTTACATCTCCTATTGTAAAAAAAAAAGAAACAAGTAGTGTGAAAGACAAGTTTACATGTTTTCTGTCCTAGTACTGTCAGGAGGAGACTTCAGACTCAAATAGGTATAAGTAACAATTTTATATCCTCAACTTTGTCTTTGCATGTTGAGGTTTAGAGCAACTGGGAGCACATATGCTTCCTTGTTTTAGCCTTATCCTACAAAGTAGCAGATGAAATATAGCATGCATATGAAGAGCTGGCAAGATGCTCTGCATGTAATACTGAAGCTGCTCAGTTTGAGACTGTAATTCTAGCTTAATTTACCAAGGGAGTTCTAACTAAGCTACATGTATGCAAGAGGAGTCTTAGGCCAAAGAAATATGGAAGAGAAGAATAATCTCCAGGTGAGAAACATTGTGTCTGAGCGATTTGAGCTGAGACAGTTAAATTTGCTTTGAGATAAGATTAGAGGCAAGTTGTAGCTGGAACAAAAGGGATGGTTATCATAAAGGCCATGATTTCAGTCTTCTGAATTTCTGCAGTCAAGTTCAGATTTGAGAATACTGCGTAGCTGTCTACACAGGACACAAATGGGTTGAATTCAGTGTCCAGGATATTAAAAAGCTGTGTCCAAGGCAACAAGGAGGAAATGCGAAAGTATATCTGAAAAAGGCAATAGTGTTCACTTTGATCAACCTGGAGTTCGGGCAATTTAATACAGTTGATGATATAAATAGGAGCATACTGTATGCTTCACTCTGCACAGTGGTGAAGCTTTTGGAAAACCTGTGATCTTAAGCATGTAACTCAGTCCTGAAGGCACCTGTCTGACTTCAGGCAGTGTGGACTAGGCCTTCCAATACCTTCCCTATGCATTGTACTTGAGCACCTTGTAAATATTTGTCAGGAGCAGACTCATCGTGTTCCATAGTTCCACAGAACTAAGAGAAAGTCAGGCTATAGCTAAAGAATCTAAGGTCATGAAAACCCAGGTGTTGTATCAGTGTGTGCTTAATGGGAGCAACAGCTTCTGCTTAATTGGGTGGTCTTGAATGAGCTGCATTTCTCTGTGGAGAAAGCACTGTTTCTTGTGAAGTCTTTATTGGGTTGAAGTAATTATTACTCTGGGGAACTCTGTCAAATGTCACATAACCTTGCATCTTTCTCTTTGCTTCTGCAGAGAGATATCCTTATGCATAGGTGGAGATACCCTTCCTTGTCTCTCCATGGAATTGAAGGAGCCTTCTCAGCCTCTGGAGCCAAGACTGTGATTCCTAGAAAAGTGACTGGCAAGTTCTCAATCAGGCTTGTGCCAGACATGACTCCTGAAGAAGTAACAAAGCATGTATGTTGAGATGGATTGATGGGAACTTCTGCTCTTCATGCCTGAGAGGGGAAGGTTTTGCTGGTTTCTAAAGAGTTCTGTTTACTTTGCTCTTACCTTCCCTCTTCTACTCCTCAGCTGATAGAGGGAGTTCTGTATGGTCCCACGCTGGACTGTTGTGGTTTGGCTGTTCAATTTCTCTCAGTTAACCCAAAGAAAGGGCTCAGGAGTAAGGGCTGATTTAATTGTAGAGCACTTGAATATGCACTTCAAAAGCATAAGGATTTGACATATTGGCTAACTGTTCTATAGTCTACTGTTAACTTGCCTGAAAATGATACTGACTTCAGAGATACATAGGAATAATATGAAATAATAGTAATAGGAAAAGTATTGCTGCATAGTATTAGTGACCTCTGCAAGTCCCTCAGATGCTTTTAGTATACAGTTTATCACTGTTCATACAAATGCTAACAGCAGGTAAGACTGTTCAATCTTTCTTACAGGTTGAAGACTACCTCAGCAAAAAGTTTGCAGAGCTGCAGAGCCCAAACAAATTCAGAGTATACTTAGGCCATGGTGGAAAACCCTGGGTGTCAGACTTCAACCATCCCCACTACCTGGCTGGTAGGAGGGCCATGAACACAGGTCAGTGGGTTTTCTACTTGGTGTTTGGAGGATTAAAAAGCTCATGTTCCAGCACCTCAAGAAATACTGAAGAGGTCATGTTTGCAGTGTTCTGCACTGTTGTAGTAAGTTTGGCTCACTAAGGAAGGAAGCATGTCATCTGCCATCCTTAAACTCAAGCCCAAGGTACAGAAAGGGAAGAAACTTGCTGTCAAGCTCATTCTTACTGTATTGGAATAAGTATTGCTATGGTTTTGCTTTTGCATAAGACTGTCAGTAGTTCAGATCACTTGCTTAGCCAAAGCCCTCAAAGTTTAGTTATCCTAGCATCAATTATGCTAGATTGCATAGGGCAAATACAGCAAATCTGCCTTCTGTGTTGGTGTATGAACTGCCTTTTAGATGAAGTGTTTGTGTAATTGAACTCTTGAAGTGACAGTACTTCAGCACTATATCTGGGGGGCAAATGGCACAATTCTGCAACCTCTGCAATCTGGCTGATAAAGCAGAGTAAGATTTGGTCAGTGTGTAGTACAGAAACAGTTGATACTTGATTGCTTAAGCAGCAGAAAGGATCTTTGTTGGAAAAACAAATGCAAATCCAAACTGACTGGAGTATCACTTTGTTCTAGTTTTTGGAGTTGAACCAGACCTGACAAGGGAGGGAGGAAGCATTCCTGTTACCCTTACTTTCCAAGAAGCAACAGGCAAGAATGTTATGTTGCTTCCTGTTGGAGCTGCAGATGATGGTGCTCACTCTCAAAATGAGAAGCTAAATAGGTAAGAGAATATTTATTCCTGTGCCAGGCTGACTTGTGCTGCAGGCTTGGTGTATACTATGAGGAGGACCAAGAATTTTGCTTCTGCTCTTCTTTGTCACTAGAAAGCAGTTTCGTTTCTCCATAGCAGAGAATCACTAGATAGGTAACTGGTCTGTAGCTGAATCTTGGTCTCATTATTGCTGCTTCTGTTTTTACACATTTGAAACCAGAAGCAGTTTTCATACTTTGGTCTCCAAGCTTGGCTAATCTCCCCTACCCCAAGGGTGGCATTTCTCTTCCCAGAGGAGATTCCAGGGAGGTTAGGACTACTACACATTGCCAGCAATAGTAGTGCTTTATAGCATCTCTTGCTTGTATAGAACTGATACTGCAAAATGCACAGCTGCTAGGATTACAGCTCAAACTAAGCCAATGCTAATGGTAACTATCTTCTTTCCAGGTCCAACTACATCCAAGGGGTGAAGATGCTTGGTGCATACCTCTATGAAGTCTCCCAGCTGAAGGACTAAGTTAGACACCTCACTTTCTGGCTCATGGATCCAGAAGTCTGAATTTTCTTACAAAATGTCATCAGTTACTAGTCTTGCATGGTTCCCCTTTCCCTTTTCCACCAGCATTCCACAGCTTTGGTGAGGGCAAGGGAAGCATGTAGTTCCACTTGACAAAGAACATTGTATACCAAAAATTTCTTTAAATGGCTTCTTCAAATGACACAGACTAGCCTTTATCTGGCCAGCAGTCTTGAACTACATCTTTGTCCCCTCTGCATCACTTCAAACTTGTGGTTTGCTATATTCATCTGCTTTTCCTTTAAAGCAGGAGGAATGGTTTGCTCTCAGCTGTTGAAGCAGCCATATCAGTTACAGAACTGCCAGCGAAGTTTAATGCTCAGGCTCTTATTTCTGGGTATGTCCTGGAAGTAGTCAAAGTGACAGATTACAGGGTTGTACTGGAATGCATCTGAGATGTAGTGAGCCATCTATCTTGTTAACTGAGTAATTTGGAAGAGCAGTTTGTCTCTTACAGTTTATACCTCCCTGCAGGTTTGAATTTACGGTGGACTAGATTATAACAAAATTCACTGTGGTAATGATTACTGGCCATGCTTTGTGTAAAGATGTCTTTGTATTCCCTTAAAAGGACAATAAAAAGTCATACTTTTGAGTTTGGCTCTTGGTCTCAAAGGATTAAGTAATGGCTTAGGAAGGAAAGCATCTTCACTTGTGCTTGGGAGGAAGTCTTTTATGGCTCTACAGGCAGATGAGCAACATGGCAGCACAGGTTATATTCCTTAAGCTCTGGCTCTATAACAGCTTGTGGACTTAATGTAGATGTTGCTAAATCCTGCTGTCCTGAGAGAGAAAGCAAGCTAATGTTCTGTTTAGGCTTTCTAAGCCAAAATAGGTTTATGTCATGCTATAGCACAACTGATAATACTGCAAGGGAGTGGGTAGAATTTGTAGATGTAAGTGGGGACAGAAGAGCATCTCACTGCAACTACTGACTGGCACCCAGCTTTAGGCTGTCTTGTGGAAACATTCAACTCAACACTTCTAGTGTTATGTCAATAATCAAACCCTCTTAAATTGCTAATCTGAACTGGATTTAGCTCACTTTCTGAATTCCCTGACCAGCACTAGCAGGCTGAGCTAGGTAAGTGTTTCAAGTGATGATGCATTACCCTGAGAACCTGCCTGAGAGCATGGTGCAGTCCTGTATTCTGACAAACAGGTGAACAGCATGTGATGCTCCCTCCCTTGTGGGGCAAATGGCAGGAATGTCTTGTCCATCTAGTTTTCACTGCTGCTTGGTCTGGAGTCTTAATGCTGGATGACTGTTCTGGCAGGGAGGAGTCTTCTCACGGAACCTTCTCTGCCTTGTTTGTTTTATTCCATTTGGCTTGTCATGGAAGTTGATGGCTGGAGATAATCTGGTACCATTAAATTTTGCACTGGCAACTGTGGTACAGTCTGAGACATGTCATGTGCCTGTGTCAGTACTTGCTAGCATCAAGCATCTATCTGTATAAACACTAAGTAATGAGCTCTCACCCTTCAGTGACAGTGGAAGTGCTCTACTAAAACATGCAACCTGTAAGTAGGGCAAGAATGGCATCCTTGAATATTTGAAGGACATTCGTATGCTGAGATCAATTAGTTATACAGGATAACTAGTCCTAGTGTCAGTGTGCTTAAAGCGCCTTCCTTGGTTACTGAATTGGCTCCTCAGACTTGTCTAAATGGGATATCTTTACATGAAAAGACAATTTCCTGGCTGAGGATAAGTTCATGTTGCTTATTTTTTACCTGTCAGTGTGAAAAGCAGCAAAAGTTAAAAATTGGACTGATGTAATGCTAATTTATCACAAAAAAGAAAAAGCCTATTTGGGCAGGAGAAAAGCTGATAATGTCATGAACTGTGCTCAGAAAGTGAGCATGTCTGTAGTTGTCCTATTTCATTTAACTAATTTATTGAATCAGTTAATTGGCTCAGGTTCTGCACTAAAGAATTAAGATCCTACTCTTTATAAGTGCAACCTAGCAAGAGCTGTGAAGGATACCCAAAACAGATGACAGCATGTTAAGGTGTGCGTAGAAAAGGCTGTGAAACAGATCTTATTGGTTGGACAGCAGAAATATTTTGCTGTGGGGTAAGTACACTGGAACAGGATGCCCAGGGAGGTGGTTGAGGTCCCATCCCTGGAGGCATTCAAGGTGAGGCTTGACAGGCCTTGGGGCAACCTGATCTAGTTGGGGATGTCCCTGCCCACTGCAGGGGGTTTGGACTAGATGACCTCCAGAAGATCCCTTACAACCCAAAGGATTCTAGGCTTCTATCTGGGCGGCTGGCATCTGGGTGGCTTCTGTATAGGCAGCTTGGTCTGTCTATCAGAGTAGGTGGGCGGCGCCCGAGTAGGTGGGCGGCGCCCGAGTAGGTGGGCGGCGCCCGAGTAGGTGGGCGGCGCCCGAGTAGGTGGGCGGCGCCCGAGTAGGTGGGAATCTGTGTAAAGATTNGGAGTAGGTGGGCGGCGCCGGAGTAGGTGGGCGGCGCCCGAGTAGGTGGTAATCTGTGTAAAGATTAAAATGGGACTTAAGCCTGACAAAAATGCAGGATCCTATTTAAGTACTTTTTAGATGTATAATTAAGAAATCATCGGGTTTTTTTACTGTGCTAGAGTAGAGCTTTAGCTGTAACCTCTCTTTGTCTGTGCTCAAGGTGACCACAGAAGCAGTACTACCTGGCCCGAGCAAACAATGCAGGCAAAATGACCTATGGTGCCAGCTTACTTCTCTAGCCTGCTTGCTTCAGACTTGACCCCTTGAAGAGTTCTAGGAAACTAGAATCTAATGCAGAGAACTGCTTTGCTTTTTGTGAATGCTTGTGCATCATAGGAAGAGTTTGCTTAGCCTGAGTTGCTTGAAAAACAGCACAGTACAAATACAATACAGTACAGAAAGGTGTGACATGACCAAGTGTGAGCTGAATGTGAAAATCAAAGTGTTAGTGAGGCAGAGGACCTCATAGCATCATCTGTGGGGTGTACAAAGGCTACTTGGCATTTTCCACACAGGACTCCACAGCATTGTTTACCTGTTTGTTTAGTGCTTCCCAAGCCTTTCAGTAACTTATACATACATGAAAGCTTGTGAAAAATTAATATACTCCAACTGATGCTCATTAAAATATTCCTAAGTGCCAGACCAGTCTCTGGTTAGTGGGGAGGTATTGCCAGGAGGAAGGCAAGACTGCAGCAGTCCAGAGAAGAGCCATGAAAATGATCAGAGCATTGGAATACTTCTGAGGAAAGGCTGAGAGAGTTGGGGTTATTCATCCTGGACAAGAGGAGTCTCCCAAAAGACTTGATTACAGCCTGTCAGTACATAAAGGGGGACTATTTTAGCAGGGACTGTTGTAACAGGGAAGAGGTGATGGTTTTAAACTAAGAGGAGAGATTTTAGGTAGATATAAGGAAGAAATTTTTTTGATGGTGGTGAAACACTGAACAGGTTGCCCAGAGAGGTGGTAGAAGCCTTATCCCTGGAAACACTCAAGATCAGGCTGGACAGGGCTCTGAGCAACCTGGTCTGGTTGAAGATGTCCCTGTTCACTGCAGGGGGTTTAAAGGTCCCTTCTAACCCAAACCATTCTATGGTTCTAGGACCTGAGAAGGTTACTTCTAGAAAGAAAGGTGACTTGATAAATAGGCAGCTGGAAAAAGTGATATATATATATATATATATGTATGCAATGAAAGCAAAACACAGTCTTCTGTCCTGTTTTCTAATGTGGAATAATAGCTTGATTCCTAATAGGAAATGGAGAAGTGTCTGTCAGTGGCATGCTGTTATTTGCAAGTCTAGATGGCTTGTACTTTCAGTTATCCCACTCCAACAATAGAGGAACATCTACAACACTTGCCCACAGGGTGAACCTACTGCAAAACTAAGAATGCAGACTTCTGGCTTGTAATGTCTCATTGCTTGCTAAATTTCTTGTGTGTTTTAGCAAAATCCATGATGGTGCATATTGATATGGAATAGGCACTTAAAAGAGCAGCTGGAGTTCTTACAAGCTATTATCCCTAAATGAATAAGCCCTAAGTGAATTTTAAAATGTCACTTTATTTTTGCTGTACTAGGAAACAGTAGCATGCAGCCCTGATTCTCAACTATGTGACAATCCATTTTGGGCTTATTGAGCACAGTGTTTCCTAATTTCAAACTGGTTTTAACATGCAAAACAGACTTTTGGTTTAGCATAATGAGTTTGGCTGTACTAACTAAATCAAAGCTTACTTTTCCTGCAAGGTTACATGACAGACTGTCTTAACATCAAGATTTTCATCTTTGTGATCCTGACCTTCAAGCAATGTGAATAATGTAGATAAAGCTAACCTATATAAAGATTTTGAGTTTATTCATTCTGTCAAAGTACTAGCTTAAAAACATTACAAATTTTGTTCAGTGTTATCTGAACTCATTCAATTAAAATAAGAGATGCATGTGTTAAATATGCTTTTACTTTACAAGGAGTCAAGCTGAATAAATAACCTTCCTGATAATTAAGTTATGCAGAGGGTTTAAATCATTCTTCAGAGAATCTGCTTAGGCTACACAGGAAAGCTTATTAGTGGATAATTTTGATTCTAGCTTGATCTTAACCTAATATCATGATGTAGAATGGTATGACAAACCCTGAATGCTAAGACATGTTTTTCTAGTACCTTAAAATATTAATCTTGCTATTAATTCTGCATATTCTTAGCAATTCTGAGATTTCTTGAGGACTACTTAAAATGCATGCCAATAATGTGCTAGCTGATGCTGACACATTGGTATGCAGTGTCCATCTGTGCTTTTCTCAACCATGGAGACATACTGTAGACCTCTTAAATTTCTGCCTTTTAGACTGAAAAATGAGATAATACATACAGTTGAGCAGCTTCCTGTCATCATTACTGTACTATGCTCCCTTTGGGAGAAGCAGCTGTCCTGTACACAAAGCATTTGAATCATGAGACCTGTAGCATCCCCAGAGGGTGTATGGGCTTTCCACAAAAAGTAAAAGCTAACTCCACCAAGATAAATGTAAGAGTAACTATGTAGTTATAATCTATAGCAACAAATTTGACCCATGGCACAAAGTACCAGATATTATTTGAAAGTAAAAGATATTCAGTTATTAGATACTCAAAAGTCTTCATATAGAGACTTTTCTTCTGTGTTAGATGTTGCTTGTAAATATATGTGCCCTACAATTGTCAGTCACAATCCACTGGTCTGTACTGAAGGACTGGCCTTAATAAAGTTTAAGTGCTCATAAGAAATGTCTATGAATAGCATTTAAGGAAAGAGCCTTTGAGGGCTGCTGTTACTCTTTATATATAAATAAAAACATATATTAAAGGGCTGAATGTCTTGATGTAAAAGTGAATCTTTGAAGGAGTGATTTCTTGCTCTTTTGGACAGTAAGTAACTGGAATTGCAAATCTGAGCTGTTAATACATGCAAAATTGTAGCCAATTCCTGAATTTCAATATAGCTGCTAAGATAGATGATGGAATTAAATTTCATGCTTCTGAATGACTTAATGAATTTAATGTTCATGTAGTGAATAGTGGAATCAAGGTTAGAGACTTGAGAATAAATCCTGTCCTCTCTTGGACTGTTTTAAATGCTAGTAGGGAGAATTCTGAGATGCTGCTGCTTTATTGCAAGAAAACTTATTAAACTCTTCCTTAGACTTGCAGCAACTTTGGAAAGCAACAATATAAATTAACTAAAGTGTAAAAATAGAACAGCTGTAAAAGACTTTTGCAAGCTTGAATGCTATATAGTTTATTTATAAATATATCTTTGATAAGGTGTTTTAGGCTATTTTGCTGTACTAGTGATGGGTTGACATCTTTCTTCCATTATCAGCTGTGTACTGATGCATCATTAGAAACTTTTTAAATGTAAAAATTGTTTCTTTTGATGGACTCTCTAATAGTACACAGAGTACAGAATATCTGGCCTATTGCCTCCCATATTCCCCAATATTGCTGTTCATTCTACTCCCTCTCTCTTCTTTTCCAATCACTCCCACAACAGGAGCTAAGCCTGAAAGGGAACCCATGAATTTCCCAGGAATATGACCAGGCTTTCTCATCACAATGGGAGTTACATGTTGACTGGACTGAGTCTCTTTTACTTTTTGCATTAAGATTGTAGTTCTAATGCTAACATGGAAAGTGTCAGTAGACAATGACCTTTAATTTCAACTTTGCTCTGTAGCTGTCACTGCAACAGCTCTCAGGTTTTGGAGGTTGGCACCACAGTATAATAGCACTAAATGGAGTGGGAGAATATGAGTTTTTTTCCAAATTCTTCTTCATTAACCTCCTTACTATTGGAGTGAATAGCATCCCATAAAAATTTTGGCAGAAGAGCAGCTATTTCTGAAATCCACTGGAAAATACTTCCTTTTAATTTGCAGAACTGCCAGAAGTTAAAGACATCAGACAAAAGACACTCAGATATGGTCCCAGGCCAATGTCTTTAGGCTTTTCTATTGTATGTGCTGAAGACTTAGCTGGAGAAGTTCAAAGCTGTAAAAATACAATATAAATTCAAAATACAGTATAGACTACATGTCATTATTTTCAGGAAATGGCTTTCGAAAAGCATTAGTGAAAAGAAAGTAAAAGATCTTTTTCTGCACAGCTTTGAAACTTGTTTGTATTGCAGAAATATCCTGAAATGAATTGTCAGCCATATCCTAAATTTTTGTACAAGGAGGCACAATGCTGCTCATGATTTTTAAGGCAGTTTTAATTCTGACCAGATGGATTTAGAAGTACAAATCAAGAAGAGGGAAGACTGCATCAGGAGCTCAGGCACACTTTAATTACCAATTCTGTTGTCTGGCAGCAGAATTTCAATATAAAGAGACAGGAATAAGATAACTTGAATCTGGAGAGACTAGAGAGAGAGACAGACCAGGTTTCAGAAGATAGCTTCATGAGAAAGGTAAAAATCAATATATAAATGTTTTTAGAGTATGGACTGTTAGTTTATTAGCTTCTAGTCTTTAGTCTGTTAATGTTCCTTTGCATGGATCTGGAAATATTTAATGGATACTAGTGAACTTCTGTAAGTTTGAGCTGCACATAATTTTTGGAAGCCTTACTTGGAGTTGTCTGACTCTGACAGATGGAATTTAAGTATCTTGAGACCAGTTCAGAAATCCTTGTTTTTTAGGAGCTTTGAGGAAAAGATTTGAGAAATAAGAAAATGGTGTCTTTAACTGCAGATAAGTTTATGCATTGATTGGTCTATGCTAATATGTAGCACACATCTGAGGAGGTATTCTCCACAGAAAACAGGAGTACCAGATTTATTCAGTATAAAATTAATAGGAAAACTATGCTATATTACATTGCCCACTCCGTGAAAGCATTTCTACAGTATATGACAGGTAATTGAGTCATCAACATAAAATATTAATATTTAAGAAGATACATTCCACTTTCTTAATGCGTTGTAGTTCCACATCTATCTACTTGCAAATATGACACAGATTTACTGGGACACAGCAGTCACCTTGAAGCTGTTCTCAGTAACAGCTGATTAGCATTATCTGTTCCAAATGTAAAAGAAGTTCAGCTTCTCTGACCTCATTAGAGGGAGCTGAGAGTGCCTCAGTAATAAATGCTTCTCTAGCTCCTTCCAGTAATTTGATTTATTTGGAAGAAAGTTTTAATGAGAAAATCCCTGCTGCTAGCAGGCCAGAAGTCCATAAGGATGTAGAAGAAAGATCCTGAAAATAATTACTCTTAGCACTACAAAAGGGGGTTGGAACAGGAAAATGTTTGGTTTTTTTTTCAATAATACAGTCTGCAATACTAGAGTCTTTTAATGCACTTATAGGCATCAATACAGAAATGAGGCTAATATATCTAGAAGTGCATACTAACCTGCTCATAAACTTAGATATAAGCACCTATTTGCTTTTGAATTTGAATGACTAGAGTCTGGCACACAGCTTATTAGTCTTTTTCAATTACTGAGTGTAAGAATTTGGGGTGATAAAATGACAAAGCAATCTATGAATCTGAGAGCTTGCTAAATTAAATCAAAAGTAGAAGATATGGTGATTACAAACTAAAATGTCCAGAACTGTTTGCTTTATAACAGAGCAAGACAGTAAGTTTTAATTTCACACACTTTGCCTAAGACTATAATGCAAAAATACAGATTGTAATTAATCTGTTCTAAATATAATTTTGTCTGTGTTGATAGGAATTGTGTCATCCTGAGTCCTTTAAATTGATTAAGTTATTCTACAACTCAAAACTAACAGCAAAATGGTATAAAAGTCTCTTATAAAAGCCTGTGACTAGAGAGAATTGGTTGCTTTGGGTAGGACAGGTATATTGGCAAATATGCATTAACTTATAAGCTTGATCTGTCACTCATTTTTCACAGATTTAGCAATGTTTAGAGTTTTCAAGATAGGCAGGAGCAGAGAGTGATGTGTATTTTACTATCAGCAGAGGAACACTCCAAATATCCAAAAGCCTGCTTTGTAAACCTCTCATTTCAGTACTTAGTGGCACATGTCACCTGGATAACATTCATTTATTTTTCAGTTTAAAGATCAAAAATTCTCAGTATGTTTTCACAGTGCTCTGAATTTGAGAGCTTGATCCTACTAAATCTGTTAGCCAGTTTAAGTCCCAATTACTAGTCACAGGAACAAATGAAATCTCCAGATGAGATGACACCATGCTGAGATAATTCAAAAGAAATCAGTCACAGTACTTCAGGCTGACACTTTTTTTTTTTCTCCTTGAAATGTAGCTCTTTGAAAACTGACTATTTATGAGAAAAAAGCACTTTATTCCCTCCCCCCACCCCCCTTTGCTTGAAGGATTCAGCTAAAGCCTCAGCTGTGTGAGCTGTGCTATCTTTCTAGTATCTCTGCAGAGCATTTTCTCTCCTCCCAGCTAAGAAAGAGTGAGCCTAGGTAGATAAAAGACATTTACTCATTACTGAGAAGGCTGCATGCTGATGAAGGATCTGACATCTCTGACACCTTTGTATTCAGCTGAGATCACTCACAAGGTACTAAATGGATGGTTTGGACTCCTTAAGTGCATCTTGTTCCAGAGTTAGATTCTTCTACATGAGCTCTTCATGTAATTACTACTTTGGAAATGAAGGTACGTGCTGCCTTTAGCAACTTTAAATAACTTTTAGCTTTATTCCAACAGTGAATGATCAGGCAGGTGAAAGGAAACTCACTGGAAGTGGAGAAAATAAAGCTGACAAATATAGTTGTCTCTAAATGTGACAGGAAATCTGGGTCCATTTCATTATACCATTATCTTCAGTCCCTGTTTTCTTATGCTAAATTACCTGCGTATCTTGTAAGTGCTCCTTAAGTAGTTGTTGTGGGAATCTACTTGCCCAGCCAGTTTCCATGTTAGTATCAACCTGAAAACAAACTATCCTAACCTCTAAAGCCTTAATCATAGAATCATAGAATGGTTAGGGTTGGAAGGGACCTCTGGAGGTCATCTAGTCCAACCCCCCTGCACTGGGCAGGGACATCCCCAACTAGATCAGCTTGCCCAGAGCCCTGTCAAGCCTCGCCTTGAATGCCTCCAGGGATGGGGCCTCAACCACCTCCCTGGGCAACCTGTTCCAGTGTTCCACCACCCTTGTGGTGAGGAACTTCTTCCTAATGTCCAATTTAAATCTACTCCTCTCCAGTTTAAAACCATTGCCCCTTGTCCTTTCACTCCAGGCCTTTGCAATGAGAGAAGGCACCACATGAAATTAACGGGACATCACACTGTTTTCTGATTCCTGTGTGTAATCTGAGATACTGACCTCTGGTGTAAAAAACACAAAAAACCTGCTAAAGAAAGTTTGCTTGTATTCTGATAGAGGCATAGCAAGATACAAGTATTGTGACTTTTCTACAAAGAGAAGTGAAAAAAATGCTACCTCTAACTTTTCAATATTTTATTATGGGTATTTTCTATATAATTTCATGTCATGACTTAAGATTTATGGTTAGACATGATGATCTTAAAGGTCTTTTCCAACCTAAATGTTTCCATGATAAAAGGATAGCCAGCTGTACCATCAACTACCTCTGTCCCAGACAAAGAATACCATGTGATCATGCAAGTAAATGTGAATCAAAAGCTATTGGTGTGTCAGACTGGTGTGATTTGTGGTAAGAGTCATACTTGAAAACCTGGAGTTGTTTGGTTAGGCTGTTCAGTAGCACTCTACTACTAAGGAGGTGTCTGGATGATGATCAGTTTGCTGTGAGCATTGGAGAGGAGCCTGGAGCCCTATAGAGGGGAGGAGTGCCTGTTAACAATACTTTGGACGTGGATCCATGCTATCAGGTAGTTCTGCAAGCAGAGTGAGGGCAGCCCTAACATTCAAGTCAGTGTCCAGGCAATGTGTATCTGAGATGCGATTTCCTCCTTAGCCCTGCTATTTCCCAACTTGCATGAAAGGCTGTATAGTTTATTGCAAATGGCAGGGAGGTATTCTCCTTTCTGGTCAAGCTATATCCACTTAAGGCTTGTAGGCAAGAGGAGAGAAGCACAGGGTGGAACTGCTCCTCTAACAGCTCTCTGTACATTTGATCTTTCCTAGCTAGTGGTCTGAATACATTTTCTTATTAATAATATAATGGGATTTCCTCTATTTCTCTTCTTTAGTTCACCCTAAAAGTTAATTCCCTCTGAAGTGCAGTGAGTAAGAAAATAAAAACTTCATGCATCTTCATTAATTATTGCAAATATTTCAGTCTAGGAGTCCTGGTGGATAGGAGGATGACCATGAGGCAGCAATGTGCCCTTGTGGCCAAGAGGACCAATAGCATCCTAGGATGCATTAAGAGGAGCGTGGCCAGCAGATCCAGAGAGGTTATTCTACTCTGCCCTGGTGAGGCCCCACCTGGAATACTGTGTCCAGTTCTGGGCCCCCCAGCTCAAGGATAGGGAGCTGCTGGAGAGAGTCCAGCACAGAGCCACCAAGATCATTAAAGCAGTGGAGCATCTGCCCTATGAGGACAGGCTGAGAGAGCTGGGTCTCTTCAGCCAGGAGGAGAATGAGAGGGGACCTCATTCATGTTTACAGATATGTTAAGGGCAAGTATCAGGAGGAGAGAGCCAGGCTCTTCTCAATGTCATCCAATGGCAGGACAAGAGGGAATGGGAGCAAGTTAGACAACAGGAGGTTTAGTATTAACCTGAGGAAAATCTTTCCAGTAAGGGTGCCAGAGCACTGGAACAGGCTGCCCAGGAGGCTGTGGAGTCTCCTTCTCTGGAGATATTCAAGAGCTGCCTGGACGCATTCCTGTGTGACCTGGTCTAGGTGATCCTGCTCTGGCAGGGGGGTTGGACTAGATGATCTTTCTAGGTCCCTTCCAACCCCTGACATACTGTGATACTGTAATCAGAATTTTGTAACTTGAGGATTTAGACACTTGGAGTGTGGGATTAATAACTTATATCCAAAACAGTGATTTTCAGAACTGTCATTTGCTTAGAAGTTGAGATATGAAAATATTGGCTTTAAATGTTTGAGTTCTTAGAGTACAAAAAATGCAAAGCCATCATTGCCTTTAAGCCATGTCAAGGCACATGCTACACTTTTGTTGAAAGGCCTTTGAACATGTGAGAAACTTCTCTACTTGAAAAGACTGTAATGAAGACAGCAAAAATACTTGTCTGTAAGAGAAGTATTTTAAGTCTAAACCCTTGTGAAATGAGTACGAAACTATTTTACACAGATGCTGTAATGAAGTTCATAGCATCTCAACCAAAGAGCCTGATCTGCTAGTCATGGATTCACTTTAGCTGTTAGCAGGCTCAGTGTCTATGTGCAGGTGTCTAGTAAGTCCAGATATGATTTAGTGTTCCAGCCAAAGGTGCCAGTCTTGTAACTATCTGCTTCTTCATTTATGTTGAGATGCTATTGCATCTTTCACAACATGGCTCATTGATGCCATGACTTGCCTAGCATGTGAATGGTACAGAGCCTCAGTTTAATGGGTGTCTCCCTGGGCTCTCAAAACATGTGCTTTACCCTTGGAGTCAGTGGCACTTTGGTAGAAAAGTGTTACATCTCATGCTCCTCCTGAAGGAGGTTGCAGTCACAGACACCTTGCAATGGTAACATCTATTGCCATGAGATGCAACAGCATTGTGTGTGTATATATAATTTACACACATGTTGAACTAAGTGATCTTTCTAGGTCCCTTCCAACCCCTAACATTCTATGATTCAATGTGTATATAGATGTAGATACATATTTATTTTCAAGCTATATAAAAGAACCTGTTTGCTTTGGCTTTCTCCCAGAGACAGGAAGGATGCCATGGAAAAATACTCAAGCCTTTTTTCAGAGGCTACTGCTCCTGGGACACTGAGCTGAGATGCAGAAGTCAATGAAGTGTCAAACTGAGTTAACTTTGCAGTACTCCAGGCACGTGCCTTGAGGGTCACCATGCACACCATCACCTCAGCAACTCGTGTCCTGCCTCTGTCAATTCCTGCAACCTCACAGAAAGTTGGGAGAAGACAGTGTGAAGAGCTACATAAAGTACTGCCTGGTTAGTATCAACTTCACCCTGTGAAATCTTAAAAGCCAATCTCTGTGTGTTTGGGAATGACTGGGTAAAAACCTCACCTGCACAGAGAGCATTCATCACCGTTAAGGGAACGCTCTTACTACTCGGTTACACAAAGCTGTCTGAAGTGATCCTTAGTGGTCACTACTGGGGCTGGCACAAGATCTTGTTGGTGATATGGACAGTGGGATCAAGTTCGCCCTCAGCAATTTGGCCAATGACACCAATCTGTGTGGTGTGGTCAACACAGTGGAGGGAAAGGATGTCCTCCAGAGAGGTGGGCCTGTGCAAACCTCAGGAGGTTAAACAAGGCTAACTGCAAGGTCATGCGCATGGGTTGAGGAAATCCCAAGCACAAATACAGACTGGCTGATGACTGGATTGAGAGCAGCCCTGAGAAGGACTTGAGGGTATTAGTGGATGAAAAAAAAAGAATTAATAGCCAGCAATGTCTGCTCACAGTCCAGATAGCCAATTGCATCCTGGGCTGTATCAAAAGAAGTGTGGCCAGCAGGCTGAGAGATGTGACTCTAACCCTCTATCCAGCTCCAGTGAAAGCCCATCTGGAGTGCTGTGTCTAGCTCTGAATTCCTCAGTGTAAGAAGGACATGGACCTCTTGGAGTGGGTTCAGAGGAGGGCCATGAAGATGGTCAGGGAACTGGAGCATCTCCTCTATGAGGACAGGCTGAGAGAGTTGGGGTTGTTCAGCCTGGAGAAGAGAAGGCTCCAGAGACCAGTGGCCTTCAAGTATTTCAAAGGGTCTTACAGGAAAGACATGGAAACATTACTGATTAAGGAGTCTAGTGATAGGTGAGATAGAAGGTAACAGTTTAGAATTGAAAAAGGGTAAATTTAGATTAGATATGAAGAAGAAATTTTGTACTGTGTGATGGTGGTGAGGCACTGGAGTAGGTTTCCCAGAGAAAATTGTGGTTGCCCCTTCCGTGGAAGTGTTCAAGACTAGGATGCAAGGGGCAGAGAAATTGTGGATGCCCCTTCTCTTGTTCAAGGCCAGTGGAAGGGGCTTTGAGCAACCTGATCTGGTGAAAGGTGTCCCTGCTCATGGCAGAGGAGTTAGAAGTAGATGATTTTTAAGGTGTCTTCCATCACAAACCATTCTATGATTCTATATCAATATAAAAATAATTTATTGCCATTGCTTCAGTGTGATTAACATCTAAAAATACTTTTGATTAATCATTAAGCAAAAAGAATTTACACTCTTGCTCTTGGAAAATAGGACAATCCCCTTTCTCAGCATTCAGTGTAGCATACTGGAAAGATGCTCTACAAGAACAACTTGTTCATTCCTCTCCAGAGTGTATCACTTAACACACGCATGCTTGGAGATCTGTGTACTGAGAGCTGGCTGAGTTAGCTGCTAGACAGTAAGAAGGCATCATGTTACTGCTTTTCCTTTACAGAGTATCTTAAATTTTTGTTGCCCTGCTCCTGGAAGATGCTGAGCATCTTTGCTCCATGCAGAGGACAGTCTGTAGCCACCAGCTCTTGTGAAGCACTGGGTGATCTCTGGCCTGGGTAAGATTCTAAATTAACCTCCTTCCACTGGCATACCCAGGTGTGATTATCTGTGTTCTGCTAGCAACTACTAATGCAGGGTCTGGGGATCTTTACCTCTCTACCAGTGCAACCTCACTCTACTGTCTGACAAGCTCTTGCAGTAAGCAATATTGCTTAACTTGTGGCCCCAGGTTTTGGCATCAGTTATGATTATCTTGAAAGATGATAGCTGGGAAATACTCTTCAGTCTGCAGCATGAAGTGGGAAGGAGTGAGGAGGTGGTAGGGCTTGCTTGCTGTTGCACAGGGAGCAGAAGTAGAAATTCTTGCAGGGGAGAGATATTTGGGGAATAGCACAAAGGGATCTCCCCATTCCACACTTATACTTCTAGGAGAGAATGATAAATTATATGAAGGCATTATATTGAGAAATGACAGAAAGCTGCAATAATAACCAGGTATCACTGATTATGACATTATAATATCATCCCTATTTTCCTGCAATACACCTTCAAGAAATGAAAAATAGCTGGCTTGAGTTAGAGGTAGTTGTTTATATAGTGCAGGTAGTGTTAAAAACCACCGTATCATTTCTCTGTCATTGAAATATTGCTTCTAGCAGCACAATTTTTACCTATTTGCTTGCTCAATATTGTAGTTTCTTAAAATACCTTTTTAACATAACAGTTAAGGCATGCTAATTCTGCCAAAGTGCCAATGAACTCTTGTTTGTACCATCACTTTGTAACCAGTTGAGGCTGCTGTCCTGATGTAGTAATAGAAACACAAAGTAGGAGTCCATCTCTGCCCTGGATAGCTTGTGTTTTCAAGCAACAAGAGAAACTGATGCTTTTTTCCCCCCTCTCATCCTATTATTTTAATTCTTCTCCTTTTTTTCTGTAATTTATTTCCTCCTCCTTAAATGTTTGTTGCATTCCAGAGAGGGGTTGTCCATGACAGCACTCAGCCAAATTATTAAAGCTGGTTCTTTAATTTCTTCTATTAGTAAGCTACCATCAAAAAAGTATTTTTATTAAGGAGATAAAGCTGCCTGCATTTAACAACACTTCTAAATGGTGTTGGCAATGTTTATGGTACTCCACAAATGGAATAACGACCATAAAAACGCCACTGAACACTGTGGACTCTAAACCTTGTTCCAAGTTATAGGTTATAAAATAAGGAGCAGTTAGCAATGAAACTACAAGCTATGAAGTAATCATCCCTTCCCCCACCCCGACTTGTATAGTTTCTTACTAGTATAAAGTGATAAATAAGCAAATAGTTGAATGACTAAATTTAATGGACCTATTTCTAATATCACTTGTACTATTGAAATTCAGGAGTAACTCCAGTGTGAAACATTTAAATTTAGGATAAAGGAAGACAGGTTCCATGCAAAAACGGAATTATTTTAAATAATGCAAATAAACATTTAATTTCCTCCTGATTTTTGCATTTCATTTGCAAATGAGTTTTCATATATTAATCAAATGAAGAGTAAGTACTTGAAGTAAAGGTCTTTGTAAGGCTCTGAGACAGGACTTGATTTCCCTTTGGAGACTGATGCTTGTTACTGAATCTGATCATGTGAATAGCAGTTCTTTCAGAATGAACAGAGGACCATAAGGATAGAAACCTGTATGCAAACACCGCACCTAAAATTTGCTACAAGTTCAGAGACCTGCTGGTATGGAAAAACTGGCAGCAAGCAGATGGTGAGGCTATCCACACCCGAGTGAGTACAACACACTTAGATGTGGATGTCAACTGCCATCTCAGCAAGTCAAAATACAGCAAGTATTCTTCATGTATACTCTAATTTTCCTTTTGGTGCTCATGGCATGTTAAGGACATTATGAACCAGATTAGTAACTTGTCCTTACATACTAGTGCACGTAGTTTGGTACTTAGCTGAATCTCCCACAGTTCTTTTCTACTAACCTTTTTGCTATGAAAAGAGTAAAAGACAGCACAGCTGTCTTTTCAAGAAGGATCTTTTAATATCAGTATTTATCTGATTGCAAGCCAATGACCAGTCAAGCTTAGAAAAATTTCTTAGGAGTTGAATTACTTCTCAGTGGGCACAAAGTGAAATGTTACTTCCTGGAAGAAATTATTCTACTTAACAGAAATGTACTTTTCTAGTTTTCAAATGAAAACAACAAATAAAAGCCACCCTCTTAAGTCCTCCAAAATACTATTGTAAAGCAACAACACGTAAGCAATACTGAAGTGCTTTCTGAGCCTGTGATTCCTGCTAAGATCTGGGACTTACAGGAAAAAAGGAGATGGGGAAAATTTCTTATGGTTTGATGTGACTGTGATTTGGATAGCCTGCTTGGATTATTACATGATAGAGAAGCAGACTTAAGCATTTAAACCAAAAGTTAATCTTTAACTTAAAAGTAACCCTTCATAACTGTAGAGAGTATTGGTGAACGAAGATAGACTTCTTGCTCTGCAGGGGTAAGAGGAGATCTTTCCAGTTCAAGCTCTCATCACCAGCCATAAAGGCAGCTGCAAAACAAGAGCATAAAAAGGTAAGGACTTTCTTTTTCAGTATCATCTGTATTGTACCAAACCAGAACTGATAAACAGGGTCTCACTTTTTTCTCTAACGAGTCAGCTTGAGCAAGCATAAGGCCAGTCATTGCCATTCTCTGAAACACCTTTAAGGCAGCTCATACTGTGACTTTTTAAGAACTGCCTGCTGGGAACAGCACTGGATGTTGCAGTGTCACCTGCCAGCAAGTGCCAGACCTTCCCTACACTTTCCTCCCAATGTTTCCAGTGCTGTTACACAGTGTATTGGATTCGATGCTGTTTCTTTAGTTGCTTTCAAATGCAGGCAGGCTCTGTGAGTGAGTGTTCATCCCCCTGCAGGTGTCTAGATCTCTGTAGCTCGTGGTTATTGCAACGGTGGTCAGGCCTGTTCTAGACAATTGCCATGTGAAGAGTCATCCTCCTCCTCCAAGGGTCTCACCTAGTCAGCTGGAGAGGCAACTGAGGCTTGACTGCCTGCTTCCACCAAAGGTAAGGCACTTATAAGTGAATGTTGTTAAAGGAAATGAACTAATAACCCAGTTATCCTGGGTTTCTCCCTTGTTGGTGATTGTTTAGAGGGAATGTTCCTTTCAATGAAACCCACCATTGGGCTGGTAAACTAGCTCCTATGGCCATAGGTATCTTTATCTCCCTTCATGTCAAATGTTCTTTGCAAATTAGGTAACTTCTGACTTCCTTTTTTCTTTGGGTTGGTTGCAAAATGTTAATTTTTCATTTGCACCCCCATATCTCAAACGCTGTATCATAGAGGAAAGCACAAGGCATGTGCTTCAGGAACAGCAAGGAGTACAGCAAGGCACATTCAGGAGCTGCTTCTCAAATGTTTGTAAGTTTAGTTGATATTTTATCAAAGAGTCATCCTAGTTAAAGAATCAACTTGGATTTCTTGTTAAATCACACCTAACAATGCTAGGTTTTCTTTTAACAGTACTTAACGAGATGGAAGTGAGACAGAATGTTCTTACTACTAAGGAATAAAGGAAGAGAAACTGCATGACTGTCATACGTTATTTCTAGAAATAGTCATTCTATACTGTAAAGCACCAACTTCTCTTTAAAATGACATGAAATAAAATACATTTGAAATTGAACACTGAAGTCTTTGTCTGATATTATTCCCCTGCAGGCTTTATCATCCTTTATAATATTCTTTCTCCTCCTCACAATACTGAGCTATCTTTTCCTTGCCCAAAATCTTTCTACTGCTTTATTACACTGACTCCCTTTTCTACACAATCTTCCCCAGTTGTAATTCAAATGCTTCCAAGCAGCATCTGTGTATTAGTAGTGCATTTACTTGAAGTTCCATCTTGCTACTCCTCTCCCTCCCTCAAGTATAGCACAACATAACTGCTACCTAATTTCTTGCTTTAATTATTGGTATTTGGTGCACTCTGTTAATCTACATGATTGCATAAGTATCTTCCTCACATTCATTTTCCCAGCCTTGCCATTGTTCATGTTTACTGTTGTCTACGGAAGCAACTATTTTTGTGGTATTCTATAAGCTTTTCCTGAAATCTGTCTGTTTTGAAAGTATTAGAGTTATTTCAGATATTCCTAGGATGTTTTACATGTTTGAATTTGAGTTGTTTTCCTTGACAGCATTTTTGTTTCCTCATTTCATTTTCTTAAGCAGTTAAAAGCTAACAAAACATGACTTGAAGACATAGGTCATTTATATGTTGTCGTTGTGGCTAGGCTTCGTGAATGA
>VWZO01004374.1:2337-15364 GCA_013396975.1 Bucco capensis
CTGGACTGATCCATGGGCTTGTTCTTTCCCACATGCAGTACTTTACACTTCCCCTTGTTAAATTGCATTCAGTCTCTCCCTGTCCATCTCTCTAGCCTGTCCAGGTCACTCTGGATGGCAGCACAGCCTCCTGGGGTTCCAGCCACTGCTCCAAACTTGGGATCTTCCACAAACTTGCTGAGGGTACCCTGCTTTTCTAAATTATCTTTTGGGCCTGGTAGCAGCTAAAATAATTGAACTAGGCAGTGCTGTTAGCAGTGGCAGCCACTGATCTGGCCCTGCCCTGCAGGATTTGGCTGTGTTGTGTATAAAATACCTCTTCTTAGCTCTGTTGTTGTCCATGGCCACCTGTAACCAGTAGAGCTACAAATGAGCTTTGTTCTTCCATTGCTCCTCTGACTCAAAGTTAAAGAAGCAATAACATGAGGAGAAAGTGGAGGAGCTCCTCTAAGAAAGGCTTTGCTCACTGAAGACACCTGCAGCTCTGGAGAATCAAGGAGGAAGTGTCAAGTCTTCAGGGTTTTATTAAGCCTTGTGTACTTGGCTGCAGGCAAGAGGAATTTCATGTCAAGGCTGGCCTCACCAGACCTCCCTCAGCTCTTGCCTTTTCTCGAGAGCAGTCTGGGGACAGCACCTGCCAGGAAGCCTTGCCTGCTTCTTCCAGTTCTGAGAACCTTTCTTGGTTACACAGAACATTTCCATCATCAAACCACTTGGGCTGCAATTTTGCAGTCTGGTGTCTGCCATGGAATTGTAATTATTCCTGGTTTCAGCCAAAAGAGTTAAGAAGTAGAGATGACATGTTCTTGAGAGCAGCCCTTGCTTTGCAGGTGAGTGGGCTCTCTGCAACCAGGATGTCCCCATCCAAAAATCTGCCTGGATTTGCCAGTGTTCGACACAACTGAAGTCGTTCCCCTACTCCATGGAGATGAATGTTATCCTTTCAGAGCTGGTTTGGGCCATTGCTGGCACACAAGAGGTGACATCCTTCCCCTGCTCCCCCAGCTTACACCAGGAGCTGTGCAGTGACTCAGGGAACTGATTGGGAACTGCCACTGAATTATTTCTCACTTAGAATGACCAGCAACAGCCAAACAAAACCATGATGTTATCCTAGTGTAATCATGAAATCATTAAGTAGTGAATCATAATGAATATGCAGGAAGGGAATAAATTAAAATTACACAGGCAGACTTAATTATACTATTTCCTAATTTTTGAGTGCTCAGCTTTGCATCCATAGCAGTTAGCACTCAATAAGAGTTTCTGTAAGTGTGTGACTTTGCTAGCTCTTTCAAAACATGGAAAACCTCATGAGTTGGCATTGTTGTGACATTTCCAGAGTATCAGCAGCCTTCCAGTCACTTCAGCTAACAAGCTGTGGCAGCTGAAGTGGTCACAGGGTCCCAGTGCAGGTAGGGACAAGGGAGAGCAATGAGAGGCAGGGATGAGATGCTCTCCCCTGGGCTCAGAGGCAGCAGAGGAGCACTGAGTTTGCCTGCATCAGGCTCTGCTCCCAGGTACTGGTGTGAGTGAGCAAGCAGCCCCTCTCTGTCCTCCTGATGACTCCTCCTGTATCTCAGACTCCTCACTCCAGCTCCACACTTTAGGATGAGCAGATCACAGAATCATCAAGGTTGGAAGAGACGTCCAAGATCATCAAGTCCAACCATAGCTACCACTAACATACCACTAAACCACGGCCCTAAGGAGAGCATCTAAACTATGCTATTAAGGCTATTCATGAGGTGAGGTTTTGGAACCCATTGTCCATATTCTATTTAGGTGTTGCCTGTATTTCAAATTTTGGGTAGCATTGCCAGTGAGGAATGGGGGAAAGCCTTCAGTGAACCTTATGCTGGAAAGATCTTTGTTCTGACTCCACTATACTCCCCCCTCAATACTTTTTTACTGGGCTAGCTCATGCTGTTTAGGGAAACAGTTTAGTTTTGTCAGTAAAGTGACTGCATACAATAGGTATCTGCTAGAGAAAGTTACCACTGTGCCCTTACACGAATTGCTGTCAGCAAAGACCTTCAAGAGCAGACAAGACCTGGCTTGCCAAAATGACCTTCCTGCAGAAGCATTTCTGAGCTCACTCTGCAGTGCTTTTCTCTTCCCTTCTCTATGTTGCAAAACATTCATCTAGATTTACAATTCAGATCCTCCAAAGAAGCAAAGAGGCTTACATCAGTGCTTGGATCAATGTAAGTTTTGCAGGCAAAACTGTGAACCAATGTTTTTCATTAATAAAGGAACCAAAAAGGTTTGGGTATGTGCTCAGTGCTGACAAAGAATCATTTGTGGAAACCTTCTGTGGCTGATGCAGCCTGAGGAATCCTCAGAGTGCTTTGCATGCAGCACTGCCTTTACATACACATCACCCAAAGTACTCTGCCACAGAATACTCTCCTCTTTTTGGGGTGCCAGATGGGTAAATCTCAAAACTGCCAAACATGAGGTGGCAGAACAACCAAACTAATTTCAATTACAAATCTACTTCAGCTCCTCCAAACTCCATGCAGAGTAACTCCAACTGAAGAGAAATGGGAGAACAAATGGGCAGATGAAGGGAGAAAGTACAGGCCTGCTCCTCTTCTTGGGGCCATGTCCAGCTCAAAAGCTTCCTGCCAGAAGAACAAGGCCCCTTTGTAGCATGCTGACTTCCAGACACTGCGTCCCACTCCTCAGCTGCTCCCTTTCCATCCACCTCAGCCTTGCTGCGCTATACATGAGTCACACCAGGGACCTACTCAGCCCTTAAATATATGCTCAAGTCCTTCCATATCCAGGAGAGAAACTCAGCTGAAATTCTGAGCAAATGTGTAAGGAATAGCATGTGCCTAAGTGTTTACCTGAAGCAACCTGCTTTGCTGAATCTGTGTTAAAATGTCAAGCGCACGTCAGGAGAGCTCAAGATCTTCCACAGATCTTCTCGCTCACACAGCCTCTGCCATCAAAAATCTTGCATCCCCACAGAGGAAAAGTTTTTTTCCTGGAAAGCAGCCCAGAACCAAAGGAGCCAACAGATCAAAGATAACTCTTACCTCCCCCACTACACCCCTCACTTCCCCAAACAGATCAAAAAGGCAGAGGAGGGCTAGAAAAAAAAAGGGGGGGGAAAGCGCTATTTTTTCCTAAGTGATAAATGAGAGGTTTCTCCACCTTCCACTTGGTTTCTCCAATCTGTGGCTTGCTTGGAAGCTCCAAGATCGTGAGATGGGAGCACAGGAATCAAGTTATTTATTGCCATCCCCTGCAGTGTGCAGGAGAGTGCTGAGAGTGACCACAGCAGGGGGACAGCACGGTCACGAAGCCATCGCTACTCCTTTGCTTCTCTGGCCATTGCTCATTACATTTGGGAGACTGAGCTGTTTAAGCTGAAACTCCTTGGAGTGAAGAGAAAAAAACCCATGTTGCACATTTTAACATTCACTCTTACAAATCTGAAAGCTTGCTGCAAGCTTCAGATACAATACTTCGAAATTGGTCTTGCAGCCAAAGCCACTTCTGCATAAGGATACACAGCTGCTGGTACCCAAAAGCATGAGAGCTCCCAAATAGATCTTGGCCATTTAAAAAAAAAAATCCTTTTAAAGGCTTGAAAATAATATTTCTGTCATTGTAAGTGCAATCTCCAGTTCTGATATTTCAAAGGCAGGCTGAAATTAGGCAGTTTTTGTTTGTGTCTGTTTGTTTGTGCACAAGAATAATTGATTAAATCAGCACAAGCCTAAGTGATTATAGACTCTATGAAAAGTCCTGGGGAATTCAGCTGCAAAAGTAGCAGCATTCCAGAGCCAGTTTTTAGCTTCAATCTCCGACATGGAATCCCCTCTTCATTATACAGCAGCAAAAAAAAACCCCAATTGAAATGTGTCATCACCTCCCACCACTGGAGAGCTAGATTCTGAATGAATGGAACTTGCATTTTTCAACACTTTGAAGGAAAAATTTTAAGATGTCTCTTTCAACTTTTCCTTTTTTTTTCATGAAAAGGCAAAATTTGCATAGGAGAGTATTTAAATCCTCACCACTTCTAAGGGATGTCAGCCCTCTTCCATTAACCAGCACAATGACCCTCTAATAGTTTCACACTGAGCAAAAAGAGGCAGGGAAATATGCCAAGTCTAATGGCAATTAGGACTTTGAAAATAGATACATGGTACAGACCAGGCAAATCAGATGTGAAATTGGAAGTTAAAAACTGAACTTCTATCCTGCAGGCCTCTGAAAAATAATCTATTTTTAATGGAAATCAAAAAGCTATCTTTATCAAATTCCTCATTCAGTCGACAACAATAAATCTATTCTTTGGCTGTGGCTGAAATTGTTCTTTGGAAGAGGAGAGGCTTGAGAAAATCAAACAGAAATTGTATTAAAGAAGCAGAAATGCCTTTTTAACTGGAATGACTCTTTATATATAGCCTGTAGTTTCTGATCCATGTTAGGATTTGCCAGGGTAACAGGCAGTTGGGCACCATGAAAAATTATTTGTAAGCATTACAGCAAGAGCAAAATGTGTTTGCTTCTTGAAAGGACAATAAGCAAGAGCAGAGTATGCCTTGCACTTGAAGAAGTACATCTGCAGGGATCCAGATGCTAAGAAGCAGTAAGCTGATGACATTAGTGTGAAATGCTAGGCTATACATTAAAAAGCCATACACCTACTCTTTATTTCACAAGCCTGAATTAGGTCTTCTGGAAAAAGGAACTCGAATTTCACTCAAACTTGCAGGAAAATAACAATACTTGGCACTTTCCACCTGAAAAATGCAAATAATTAAGAAGTAGTGAGGGGAGGGGGAAACTGAGCCATTGTGCAGGTCACCAACAGAGCCAAGCCATCCAGGGGAAGCTCCATCAGGTGTTGCACAGCTAGAGGCAAAGAGCCTGTGGTGCTGAGGCACTGCCTCATGTATCCTGAGCACTGAGATGGATGAATGGCCCAGAACAGCCTTTGCTCTGGCTCCTCTTTCTACTAATGGCATGCTTAGCACCCCACTTTGGGCACCCCTCAGATACCTGGCTATGAACAGCACCCAGAAGGGATGCTAGGCTCCTAGCCTGTAAAGCTGCCCTAATTTATGGCTCACAGAAGTGATGCACAGCAAGTATTCTCGATGTGGGCTAAGCTCCTAACATTGCACAGCAGAAGAATTAGGAATAAAATCCATTTCTCTGGAGCTTTCCAGTTTTGTCAGCCTTAACAAAAACCCCTTTTTACACAGCTTTCCAAAGCCTGAAATATTTTTTTCTGACTGCAATACTATGCCAAGTATTAATTTTATCAGTCCTAAACTCAATTTACTGCTGAAGCCCTGCATGAATACTTCAGAGGAACTTCTAAGGTCCTACAGAGAAGAAGAAAGATTATAGATATGAATATTGTGCAAATAAATCTCTGTCTGTATCACCAATCCTCCAAAGTGCTGCTTGGCCCTAAGGCAAGAACCTGAACATAGGCACCAGAACATAGAAGAGGTCTAACCAAGCTAAATGAAATTCCTGGAAAGGAATTAATTAATGGATGCAGATCATGATGTAGGTCAACATTTTACTGTGCTGTACTCAGTCAAGGTGAGGAGAACAGAAGCATAACTGGAAGAGAGAGTGAGATAGCAAGAGGAGAGAAGAAAGGAGGAGAGGGCAAGGTGGGAAGTAGAAAGTCCCAAGGTCTGACTGAAGTGACAATAAAAAAGCTCCTAATGAAGGAAGCTAAAGACTCACAAATATTAATATAAAAGGAGAGAGAACAGTCACAATAGAAAGTGAGATAAAAAATAGAAGTACAATAAAATAAAACGAAATACACCAACACACAAAAATCCCCACCAAAACCCCAAATAAGTGACAGAGAAAGTTTAGACCCTTCAGAAGCTCAAGTCAGCAATTCTTTGCCAGTCAAACTCTCCTTGATTTCCGTGGGAGTTTTGCCCTAATGAGGCCAGCAGCATAGGCACCGAATGCAGCTTTATTTCTGACACTCAAATAACAGCAAGATATGCTGTTGGTGAAAAAAACTCTGCATTTTTGAAGAGATATGGATATTAGGGACAAGGCAGTTTAAATGTAATTGCCACCAGCAGCTGAGTTACAGCAGTGTGCAGCAGTGGACAATAAGGTCCTTTGTGCTGGAAATAAAGAAAAAAAGATGAAAAAAACCTGACTCATGCCCCCTTGCAAACAATCAAATTAAAGGTCCAGAATTATTCCAGCAAAGTTTCCTTTGGCTTCAGGGAGAGCCCAAAAAGCAAGCAAGAATCTTCAGGCCTTCTTATAAAAACATGTAAACACAGGAGTAACTCTGAGTGACCTATTTATTGCTCTCCCTGACATTGTTGGAAATGCACCCATCTGCTTCACAGAACTATTGCTGGATTTGGCTGTTTGTGTGGCAGTGCCTTTCCCAAATATCTCATTAATGTACTGAAAAGGATAAGCAGATTGGAGAACAAAATATTCTCCTTAGCTTGGTAACCAAAGATAAAGTGAATGAAAAGAACTGGATGCTCATCTGATGACAAGAGGAAGATTCTGCTTAAGTAAGCAGTAGCCTTAATGCTCCATGCAGAAATCATCTAGCACTTCCCCTCTGGATAAAGCATAAATGAGGGGTACTCTCCCTGGAAGTGTAACTGGAATGGGACTCTGTCTAATGCAAAGCCTCCAATTTAAAACCTTTTACTGTTTGAGATGTCAAAAGCTGAAACAGACAAAATACCACAAGGAAAACGTGTAGAATTACCAATAAAAACACCAAGGCAAATGTTTTGTGTGAGAACTAGGAAGAGCAGAAAAATATTCCCTCTCCAGCTGATCTCGTTCTCACTAATAATATTGATTAGTGACAGGATTTTGCAAGCATACCATTCTTAGCCATAATATGGGAAATATCATGTCAGTTCTCCATGCTGCATTGATGAGAGGCATCCCACCCAACCCAGGAAGTCTAGGACATGATTATCTTGATCAGAAAACCATTAATTCCCAGTTTTTGCACAGTTCCATCCACCTGTTGATGCAGAGATTACAGGGGGGAGCTGCCTTCTTAGAACTGCTCTCTAGCTTAAAGATCTGACACACCTAACAGAGGAAATGGAGAGAAAAACAGTCTGGTCTGCTCAAAATGATACTGACTAATCACACTTAACTACTATTGTTTGTAGGGCTAAAATTATGCTTTGAGAAATGCATTGCCATCTGTAAGCCTGTTGATTGTGATTTTCTCCTGCTTGTTTTCTTCCCAGTGATTGAGCAGTATTGTCTATTTTTAAAGGAGAGAAAAAAAAAATAAAGCTGCCTGAATAATAAATTGTTTAGCCCAAGACAGAACAAACCATAGTGATGAACTTGAAGAATGGTTGCCACAGTAGAACTGAGAATGAAAAGCTAGTGTTTTCCTGCTCCAGGTTTTGTTTTTGATGTGGTTGTATTTTAAACTGGATCGAGTGCTGATTACAGCAAACTGAAGGCTACCTGGACAACAGAGTGTTTAATTGACTGAAAAGTTTGATGGCTTCCCTGAAAAGTGAGGATATGAAATCAGTATCACTGCTCTGAGATAACTCGGGGTGGGGGCAGGAGGGGAGAGGATAATACTGCTTAATAAATCACATGAAATGAGCTCAAACAAGACGTGCAGGATTCAAGAGGGCTCTTGGAGCTCCAGTTGTTTCCCCAGGCTGCTTATGCAACCTCACTCACTCATGCAGGCAGTGAAAGGGCCTGCCATTTTATTACATAAGGTAGCCCAAAAATATACAGCCAGGCAGTTGGGAGCTCCATTAAGTGCTGCACTGGAGCTTCTGAATCAGTTAGCATCCAGGCATTGTAAGAAATGGGCAGAGGGACTTGGACACTGCTGGGGCTGGGATGGTTGCTGCTGTTTTAACAGCAAGAGATCTCCCCTAAAAGCTAGCAAACATCAGCAGCAGGAGCTGCATGGCAATGCAGTGTGCTTTGGGCATTGCTTAAGTGAACAGCAGCACACAGGCTCTGCTTTAGCACAGCTGTTTTAAGTGCAACCCAGGGCTTTAAAATCTGCTTTTTGGATGATTAAGCAAATTGTCTGTTTTAGTAAACAGCAGTCAACACAACACTATTGTTTTAACCAGTGCTTAAGTGCACTAGGTAGCTGGAGAAAATGAATGTCCAACGCATCCTCCCATTCTCAGTTCAGAATTTCAAAGCCTGGTCTCCTACAAAGAGAGAAAACTGTAACTACAGCAACACCAGGTCAGGGAAGATGACCACCTTGCCCTGAAACTCCTCTCTGACACCAGGAACAGCAAAGGCTCAGGAAGCCTGCGTGACCAGGGCAGGCATGTAGCAATAGCAGAGACTCCCAGCAGACACTTCTTCAGCCAGGCATTGTATCTTGCTATTCAATGCTGCTTGGTGGGATTGCTTCCATGAATATAATTGCTTTCTGAACCTACTTGAACCCAAGAAGATAAGGCTGTCTATCTTTGCCATGGCTGCACAGCTCAGTAATAGGACACTGGGGAGTGAGCTGGAGTGCTGTGCCCTGCTTTCTGCAGCACTGCTGATGTTCTAGCTCACACCCTGCCTCTGCTTGGGCGCACTTCAACCACTTCTTCCAACTAGCTCTTCCCATAGCAGATGTGTTAGAAGAGGGCCAGCCCTGAGCAGTGAAGGTGCAAGCCACCAGGAGCCTCTCTTGGCCTTGGTAGCCTAGGGGAGCTGGATGCTAGCCCAGGTCATTTCACAGAGCACACACAGTGGGGACCACCCAGCTCAGCATCCCCTGCAAGCCCTGGCCAGACATGGGTGCTGAGGGGTGAGCACAAGAACCAGGCAAACCAATGGTGGCACTTCCTCAGGATATTCCCCAAGCTTCCAAGAATCTGCAGCTCAAAACTTCCCAAGCCAGAGGCAGTGGTTTTGCATTTAATAGCCCTTGATGGATTTCTTCTCCATGAACTCATCCAGCCACCTCATTAGCTGATGTAACCTCTCAGCATCCACATCCTGTGGTCAGGAGCTCAGCAGCCTGACCACGCTATGTGAAGAGCCACCTCCTTCTGTCTGCATCCCACCTGATGCCCTCCACCACTGCCAAGTCATCCCCACTATTCCTTCTTCATGCTTGGCTTAGTTTAGCAGGTTTCTGTTGCATTGCTTCATCAGCACTGTCATTCCTCAGGCAGGAGCCACTGTTCCTCTGAACACCCTTGCTGCCTCCCTCTGAACTTGCACTTCCAGATTTCCACTCTGATCTCAAATGAACATACACATCCTTTAGATTTCCCCCCCATATTCTTACTTCACTAGGCTAGAAGTCTTCCATTTCATGCACAGATCCCCAGGAACCATGGTGAAACAGCTGAAAAACACCTTGTGCCCAAGCAGGAGGTGAGACAGCCTCCCTGTTCCCACCATTTACATGGTCATTTTTGGAGGATAATGATCCCACTACACAATCTGCAACTCAAGTGCATCTGCCCTAAAAGCCTGAAAGCAAAACTATAAACACAAATGGAAGTTACTTAAATTCAGCTTAGGAAGAAAGAAAAGCAACTAAACACAGATAAAATACATCTTTGGCTGTCATTTTCAGTGGTACGATATTTGCCAATCACCAACTGTATAGCAATGTAAGTAATCTGACTGCTCCAAACTTAAACACCATAATGATTAAATGAATACATTTGCTGTGCAAAACATCCTAACCTTAAAGAATGCCAGAGCTACAAACTGAAACCATCAGTTGTGGATCTTAATCTTCCTACCTTGAATTAATCTGTGACAATACAACAACAGAGACATGATTATATAGTAGGGTTTTCCCCCCCTATTTTGATGTATTGCTAATATGCTGAACTTTGAATTCTTCCTCCAGTTTAAAAAGTGAAGATCCACCCTAGCCTCCCACAGCAGTCACCAACTGGGCTGAGAAGATGAGAAAGATGAAAAAGCAGTACCATGACACAAGCATTGAAAGAGTGGTTACTGCTTTCACAGGCTCTTACCATCCCTCCCTGCCCACCACAAGCCTTTCTCACCTTTTTCTGCCTACCATTTCTTCCCTTGCTCTGGGTTTTCCACCTCTATCTACAGTTCCCTGCACCTTGTTCATAAGCTTTGTTATCCACGACCCCATCAAGTCCTCTGACTTAACTCTTCACTTCCCCCATGCCTCCATCACCATCACTTCTCCATTCCAGTCCCACCATCTCTTGTCACTATGTGTGTGAATGAAGCAGCTTCCTCCTCCTTCTCCACTCTGCCTCCACATCAGCCACTGAAGACACACTTGAGTCTTCAGTGCTCCCTCCTTATGGTGCTCACTGTAGCAGTAACACCTGGAAAGACTAACTGCAGAGGGAAGTCCACTCAGCCCTTCAGCCACCAACTGTAGAGCTCTCCTTCTTTCCAGGAAAGAAGCTCCTAACGATGCTTGGATGTTCAGCATGCTCCATGCTGGGAGCATCTTCAGTGAGAGATATCATAGGGTCAAGCCCTCAACATCCCTCCACCAACAATGCACAACCTGAGCATTGTGACAAAATGGTAACTGAGACAAATTCTGGAAGCTTTTCATCAGGCACACCCCCATCACAAGATTTATCCCCAGCCACGTATCCTTTTCCAGCTCCAAAACATGAAGCCACAAGAATTCAACAGTCTTAATGATTAAGTGTTTCTCAACATAGCCAAAAAAAAAAAGCAGATTCATAGAAAAAAGAAAGATTGATGTCTCCTAATGCCGTGTGATGCATACCCCAAACCATCTTCATCAGACACATGGCCAAAGAACACATTTCCCTCTAATCCCATTCTCAGAAATAGCTGAACCATTCAATGTGGAACTTCCCAAAGAGTCTCTGCCTTCAGCAAACACTCAACCTGGAAGATGTCAGCCTAGGTTTCAGCTCAGCAAATGCACAAGCACCTGAAAGCAGAGCAGGAGGCAATTTTAGCTACAGACAACATTGCTGCTTGTGATAAAACAACAATTCCTTCAAGTGCTCCCCTAAGTTAGAAATGGGGCAAGAATCATCACTCTGCAAAGCATAGGCTGTAGGTTCAATGCAGCACTTCTACTTGGGAGGAAAAGCAATTTCAGGCAAGCTTGCTGTCTCCAAGCTTGGAAGCAGGGCACAGGAGTACTGCCAGCCTGGGAATCACCCTGGTGTTGGATACTTGGTTCTGGAAAACCTTCGTTTTCAGATGTTCAATGAGATAGTGCCCATCCTGGTGACTACATTCTCCAAATACTCCTGTTTTCAGGCCATCCCTGCAGAGCAATTCCATGCCCATACTAATCTATAGAAATGTATACAGGATTGGGTCCTCCACCAGCTGACAGCTCTCAGAAACAGACACAGATCAGCAGATGAGCTGGCTAGGTCTGGAAACTCTGCACACTAATTATTCAGTATCATCAAACAAGCTAAAGCCACGGTGGGATACAAATCCTGGCACATGAGAGAGATCATTTTCCACTTCAGGAGGCAGCGGCCACTTGTTGAGCTGAAGGCTCAGGTTAGCTCTGCCCTTCTGGAGATTTAGCACCGTGAAAAGAGTCAAGTTCCTCTGCTGGCTGTAATGCTTATAACCACTAATTATTTCTGAGTCACTTAAGTGAAAGTAAACTGCCATCCTGTAGACAGTTAAGGAGTACGGAGGAAAGTTTCTGGCTGAGCGTGCTCGTTAATTGCCAAATCAGGCTAATGACCACAGAGGAAAACACCACCGCGCAACTCCTCAAGGAAGAAGTCCTGCTCAGCCTGGATTTCATGTTTTCCCCCCATTCTGCAGGCTGAAGGAAAACAAACAGGAGCCCAGCGCAGAGCTGCTCTCTCAGCACCCGACATAATCTCTAGCTCCCACCGGGAGTTCTTGCCGATTCAAAAATCCCACTGGTTTTACTGGAAGTTCTCCTTAACCAAACACTCCCCGGTAGCATCACAGACCCTATTCCAGCCTAGCCTAAATGAACCCCCAACGTCAGGACACTGCCAGCCCCACCAAAACGATATGGGCAGGGGAACAGATTTGGGAGGCAACCTATTTTCCCAAAAGGAAGAGCCAGCCCACTCGGACCCCACCAGCCGGGCCGGGATGAGACAAGCCGCGCTCCCCGCGCAGAAACTTTGCCGCGGCAGAGGCGATGCCCTCCCGCACCGCCGGGCCACGGGACGGAGAGGACCTGACCCCGATCGCCCCCGCGGCGGGTGACGCGTGGGCGGGCATCCCTTCCATCCAGCGCGGGTGTCGCGGGTGGGCGCCCCGCAGGGCGGAGGGAGGGCTGGGACCGCAGGGCCGCCGCGCCGTTACCTGGAGTGCCGGTGCTGCGGGAGCGCGGCGGGGAAGCCCCAGCCTCCGCCGCCGCCGCCGCTGCTGCTGCTGCTGCTGCTGCTGCTGTCCGCGGTGGCCACCTGGGCGCGGGAGCTGCCGCCGGTGCCGGTGCTTGTGCCGCCGGGATGGATGCCGCCGCTTTTCCGGTGCCTGCCGGTGTTGCTGCGGCAGCGGCCGCCGCTGCTCCAACCGCGCAGGAGGCCGGCCTCGGGAGCAGATAAACTCTTCCTCGCCGACGAGGAGCTGGGGACGCTGCCTGCCTCCTGCCTGCCACCGGTGCCGGTACCGGTGCCGTGTCTCATGGTGCGCGGGGCCGCTGCATGCCGCGCTGCCGCCGCCGCCCCGGGCGCCGCGGGACCCACGAGCGCCGGGGCCAGGGGCTCCACCGGCAGCAGGAGGCCACCGGGAGCCCGGGCTGCTGCTGCTGTAGGGGGAGGAAGAGGAGGAAGAGGCCGGGGGACGGGGAGGCTGCTGGCTGGGGCTCCCGCTGGGGCATTAAGTTGGACGTGCGGCCGGGAGAGACAGCGCGGGAGCGGGGGCTGCGGGGCCGATAGTTCTCCGCCAAGTTGGAGCCCGGCGGGCGAGGCGCGGGCATCCTCTCCACCGGCCCTTCATCGCCGCCCGCTGCCCGCCGCCTCCCCTCGCCTGCCCCCGCCGCCGGGCCGCCGCCCCGCGCCCTCAGCCGGCAGCGCTGCGGGGA
>VWZO01004374.1:15791-35125 GCA_013396975.1 Bucco capensis
TTTCCTCCTCTCTGTCGTTCTGTGGGAGGAGACAGGCGAGGATCCAAGAAAAGGAGAAGCTGCAAAGAGAACGAAAGGGGAAGCAGGGTAAAAATTAAATAAATAAATATACATCTTAAAAAAAAAAAAAAAGACTAAAAGCCTCTACCGAAGAGCCAGCTCCGCATGAAGGGTGATTTCATAACGCCTCCAGCGACCCCGCTAGAGCCTGACCCCGGCAGCCCTCGCCGTGCCAGCCGGCCACGCTCCCGCTGTCGCCGCCCGAGTGAAGGCTGCGCCCCGCTGCCCGGCCTCTGCCTCCCAGGGAGGCTGGTGAGGCTCCGGCCAGGCTTAGCTTCTCTCAGCGGGCTGGGGACGCCCTTCCCCGCTCGGTGCCCGGCCCAGGGTGAGGGTACCCTGCGCACTGCCCGTACCCGTTCTAGCCGAACCGGAGCAGGGCACGGCACCGCGCTGCCCCGGGGCACGTTCGCGACCTCCGCAGGCACAGGCAGGAGCTCCCGGCTTGGTTATGCAACGTCGAGCCGACAATTAGAGCAAAACCTTGACAGAACGCTTTCTTTTCTTTTCTTTTTTTTTCTTTTTCTTTTTTTTTCTTTTTTCCGTTTTTCTTGTTCAAAGTAGGTCATTCTTTTTATTCCCCACTTGGCTTTTTTTTTTGCCCTTTTTTTTTTTGGCGTATTACTCCTTCTAAGTGTCCAGTGAGAGATAAGTGTGCTGGAGCCTGGGAGGAGCTGTTGATTCCGAGCCTTGCTTTCCCCTCGCCGGCTCCTGGGAGTGTGTTCTGGGGCAGGAGAAAATGGCGGGAGAGGGGGCACAGTTCGGGGGGTGGTATCCTTGCCACCTCCTAAGTGAGCTGTCCCCACACCTCCTGCCACCGAGCACCTCAGCAATGGCTCCCTCAGCACCAAGCCCCTCAGCAATGGCTCCCTCAGAATGGAGGCCCCTCAGCACCGAGCCCCTCAGCAATGGCTCCCTCAGAATGGAGGCCCCTCAGCACCGAGCCCCTCAGCAATGGCTCCCTCAGAATGGAGGCCCCTCAGCACCGAGCCCCTCAGCAATGGCTCCCTCAGAATGGAGGCCCCTCAGCACCGAGCCCCTCAGCAATGGCTCCCTCAGAATGGAGGCCCCTCAGCNCAATGGCTCCCACAGCACCGAGCCCCTCAGCACCTAGCCCCTCAGCACCAGGCCCCTCAGCACTGAGCCCCTCAGCAATGGCCCCCTCAGAATGGAGGCCCCTCAGCACCAGGCCCCTCAGCAATGGCTCCCTCAGAACTGAGCCCCTCAGCACCAAGCCCCTCAGCAATGGCTCCCTCGGAACCGAGCCCCTCAGCACCAAGCCCCTCAGCAATGGCTCCCTCGGAACCGAGCCCCTCAGCACCAAGCCCCTCAGCAATGGCTCCCTCAGAACTGAGCCCCTCAGCAATGGCTCCCTCAGAACCGAGCCCCTCAGCACCAGGGCCCTCAGCACCATGCTGGGTGCCTCACCCTGGCCACTGTTGCCCTCCCATCGCTTCTGTGGCCAAGGCTTCCTGGCAGTGCTGTGTCCTTACTTGGCCGACCTTCCCTCACCCAACTGTTACAGAAAGAAACACTTGGAGTAGGCACCTCTTCCACCTACAGAAGGAGTCTTCCCGCCAGGATACAGTATTTGCTTTTGAGGACAGTTGCATTTTTTAGAATCATTATGGTTGGAAAAGACCTCTGAGATCATTGAATCCAACCATCCCCTCAGTGCCAAGCCCCAAGCACCACATCTCCATGTTGTTTGAACTCTTCCAGGGATGGTGATTCCACCAGCTCCCTGGGCAACCGGGGCCAATGCCTGAAAGCCCTCTCAGGGAAGAAACAGCAAGAAGGTCTCCTCTGCTCCAGCCTAATCAACCCCAGCTGCCTCAGCTGCTCCTCATAACACTTGTGCTCTAGATCCTTCAGCAACTTTGTTGCCCTTCTTTGGACACTTATTTTTGTTCACAGAAGGGATTTGCTGGAGAGGGAAAAGCCCTTTAAGCTCTGTCCCCACCAGAAGGACCTGCCTGCACTGCCATACCTGTGCTACCAGCTTGTGTGGTGGGCTGGGGGCTGTTTCCCCATCTCCCCCTCCATCCATGCTGCCTCCTTCTTAAAGACAAGTTAATCCTTGCAAGAGACAAGCCAGCAGAGACCTCTCTGCCCACACAGGGTGTGCTTGTGTGGGAGCAGTGCGTGGGCTGAAGGTTGCTGCAGCTACCTGGTTCCAGCGAGGAGCAGTGCTGCTTCTCCTCACCACCCAGCTCACCCAGTTACCCCCCAGTTTCTCCCAGTTACCCAGTGATGCCTGGCTCCCTCCTGTACACCACACCCAGCTACTTCTTCAATCCAATTCGATCCCAAATGGAAATGTTAATAATTACAAAGTATGGTCAAATATTGTGCTCTTTTGCCGAGCAGTTTTACACCGCTCTTTACACAACAGGCATGACTAATGTTGAAAGGGTGAAGTTGTTTACTTTTAACCAAGATTAAATACAAAACTTTGAAAAGCTCCTCCCTTCCTTTGGATGAAACCCAGCATTTTTTCCCATTTGGAAATTGTCAAAGAGTGGTTAAACAATCCTTTGGCACACAAGTAGTGCCTGAGGGAATAAAGCATCAGATACATGGGGAGCGGAATAAAAGACATTTCTGTTCCTGAGGTATTTTTCTTGTGTTGCACAATGAAGTATAACATAAAATCTTCAAGCCTTGTAAGGTTAGAGAAAAGGAACTTCCCATGATTACATACACCACATGATGTGATGTTCCAGTCCTTTTGAAAAGCAATCAAAACCCTGCCCCCCAAACAACCCCATGCTTCCAAAAGCAAGACACCAGGCTGAGAAAGGCAACCAGAGACACTGGGACCTAGGCACACAATCACATCTCTGCCATGCTTGAACATTTCCCCTGTGAATTTCTGAGGACCCCACTGCACAAGTGAAGCAATGAGTCTGCTTGAGGTTTGTTTCTTTAATTCATTCCCTAGGTTACCAGTGTAAACTTTAATTAGGACAACAAACAGCAGATTGGCTGAGGGTTGGGCAGGCTTTTCCCAGCACATACCTGAGTGCTTCGTTGTGAAACACCAGCCATTCCAAACAGGCAGCCTTGCTCTTGGGCTGATGACACATGGAAAATAACCCAATTCTGTCAATACTGAGTTGGGTTTGGAAATCAACCAAAGCATGACGCTGATGCCACACGTAAGAACTTCAGGGCAGGAGCCCAACATTCAACGTTAAAAAATGAAATCACTTCATCATCATGAAATCTCGGTCAGTAAACTTCTCAGACACCAGGAGCCTGTGATCCAAAGCCTCAATCTCTTTTGTTTCAAGTAGAATAGGTTGACCAACCTTTGTGGCCCAGAAAGGATGCAGTAGGGTTGTCAATGGGCTGTAAAGCACAAGCTAGGTGCCTCCCAGGGCTAGAAGGCCAAGAGGCAGAGCAGGAGAGGACAGCAGCTTCCCTGGGGTCCCACTGCNACAGTTGCATTTTTTAGAATCATTATGGTTGGAAAAGACCTCTGAGATCATTGAATCCAACCATCCCCTCAGTGCCAAGCCCCAAGCACCACATCTCCATGTTGTTTGAACTCTTCCAGGGATGGTGATTCCACCAGCTCCCTGGGCAACCGGGGCCAATGCCTGAAAGCCCTCTCAGGGAAGAAACAGCAAGAAGGTCTCCTCTGCTCCAGCCTAATCAACCCCAGCTGCCTCAGCTGCTCCTCATAACACTTGTGCTCTAGATCCTTCAGCAACTTTGTTGCCCTTCTTTGGACACTTATTTTTGTTCACAGAAGGGATTTGCTGGAGAGGGAAAAGCCCTTTAAGCTCTGTCCCCACCAGAAGGACCTGCCTGCACTGCCATACCTGTGCTACCAGCTTGTGTGGTGGGCTGGGGGCTGTTTCCCCATCTCCCCCTCCATCCATGCTGCCTCCTTCTTAAAGACAAGTTAATCCTTGCAAGAGACAAGCCAGCAGAGACCTCTCTGCCCACACAGGGTGTGCTTGTGTGGGAGCAGTGCGTGGGCTGAAGGTTGCTGCAGCTACCTGGTTCCAGCGAGGAGCAGTGCTGCTTCTCCTCACCACCCAGCTCACCCAGTTACCCCCCAGTTTCTCCCAGTTACCCAGTGATGCCTGGCTCCCTCCTGTACACCACACCCAGCTACTTCTTCAATCCAATTCGATCCCAAATGGAAATGTTAATAATTACAAAGTATGGTCAAATATTGTGCTCTTTTGCCGAGCAGTTTTACACCGCTCTTTACACAACAGGCATGACTAATGTTGAAAGGGTGAAGTTGTTTACTTTTAACCAAGATTAAATACAAAACTTTGAAAAGCTCCTCCCTTCCTTTGGATGAAACCCAGCATTTTTTCCCATTTGGAAATTGTCAAAGAGTGGTTAAACAATCCTTTGGCACACAAGTAGTGCCTGAGGGAATAAAGCATCAGATACATGGGGAGCGGAATAAAAGACATTTCTGTTCCTGAGGTATTTTTCTTGTGTTGCACAATGAAGTATAACATAAAATCTTCAAGCCTTGTAAGGTTAGAGAAAAGGAACTTCCCATGATTACATACACCACATGATGTGATGTTCCAGTCCTTTTGAAAAGCAATCAAAACCCTGCCCCCCAAACAACCCCATGCTTCCAAAAGCAAGACACCAGGCTGAGAAAGGCAACCAGAGACACTGGGACCTAGGCACACAATCACATCTCTGCCATGCTTGAACATTTCCCCTGTGAATTTCTGAGGACCCCACTGCACAAGTGAAGCAATGAGTCTGCTTGAGGTTTGTTTCTTTAATTCATTCCCTAGGTTACCAGTGTAAACTTTAATTAGGACAACAAACAGCAGATTGGCTGAGGGTTGGGCAGGCTTTTCCCAGCACATACCTGAGTGCTTCGTTGTGAAACACCAGCCATTCCAAACAGGCAGCCTTGCTCTTGGGCTGATGACACATGGAAAATAACCCAATTCTGTCAATACTGAGTTGGGTTTGGAAATCAACCAAAGCATGACGCTGATGCCACACGTAAGAACTTCAGGGCAGGAGCCCAACATTCAACGTTAAAAAATGAAATCACTTCATCATCATGAAATCTCGGTCAGTAAACTTCTCAGACACCAGGAGCCTGTGATCCAAAGCCTCAATCTCTTTTGTTTCAAGTAGAATAGGTTGACCAACCTTTGTGGCCCAGAAAGGATGCAGTAGGGTTGTCAATGGGCTGTAAAGCTCAAGCTAGGTGCCTCCCAGGGCTAGAAGGCCAAGAGGCAGAGCAGGAGAGGACAGCAGCTTCCCTGGGGTCCCACTGCTCCACTGAGGCAAGCCTGGGGGAGGGATGTGGGCTTGGCTGTGAGTTTAGGCTGGATATATTGGCTTTAACTCTGCTGTCTTGCTTTCTCTTGCTGCCAGGGATTTGGCTGATGCCGTGCCACCACTGCCAAGTGATGTAACCCTCAGCAAAGGAGCTACCGTGGGCATCACAGTGTCCTTCCAGTTCTTAAAGGGGACCTACAGGAAAGATGGAGAGGGACACTTGATCAAGGAGTGCAGTGATAGGAGGATGAGGGATAATGGTTTCAAGATGAATGAAGGTAGATTTAGATTAGATATCAGGAAGAAACTCCTCATTGTGAGGGTGGTGAGGCAGTTTGTTTTGCTCTTAGTTTGAGCATAGTAACACAGTTTAAAACAAGAGTTCAGAAAACATTTTTCCTTCAAGCTAGGTGAATTCCTTTCGATGCTGTCAGTGAAAATGAGCTGCTCCATGGACTGCTCTTCCTTGTTTTGTGGCTGTTAGCTCCTCTTCTTGATCTTCATGCAGATGTGATTCTGATTCCACAGTGAGCACCTTGGGAAAGCACTGAAATAGAAGCAAAGCCCTGGAAAACAAAGCAGGTGAGGAGTTCTGCTGCTTTTGCAAAGTCAGATTTTTGGCTATCAAAACTTGGAAGTTGTGTTTGGACACAGCTGCTGGCAGGGGCTGAGCCTATCTGCCTGCACAGAGCCTTGCAGGAGGGAAAGAAGCAGAGGAAGAGAAAGTGTTAAGGAGGTAAATATTGACTCAAAGAAAGGAGACATAAAGGAGAATGTGGGAGAACTGTAAATGAGCCAGAGAGGATGGAGAAAAAAAATTCTTCAGCAACTGTAATTAGGTTAGATTTCAGAAGTAATTGCAGTGTTCCAGCCATCAGCAGATACTGTAGGCAATACTTCCCTCAGCCCTGTTTGCAGAGGAAAAGGCAGCTTGGTTCAGCCTCCAGGGCCTGGGCCTGGTGTGGTTGCACTGATTGCACAGAGGCTGGAGCAATCCAGCTGATGCTGATGTCCTCCCTCTCCATGCCACGGGAAGTAGGAGCAGTGTCCAGCTGGGAAGCTTGCAAGGAATGGAAGTGGTGAGCTCAGAGACAAAGCCACAGTGGCCTCTGTGAAGGCAAACACAAAGCCCAAATGGAAAGATAGGGAGTTAGTGGAGCTGCTGGTGTAAAAGAGCAATTTAATAGGATCAAAAGGTGTTTAAACTCTCAGCAGTGCCTGGCTGATGCCAGCTCCTTTGCACAGGGCATGAGGAGGCTGGGCTGCTACCTACCTCCTCAGCACAAGTTGCAGCACTGACTTGGGACGAGAAGACTGCTGTCCCCTCCAGTGGCTTTAATATATACTTCTCCTGTATAAAACCAGATTAGATAGGCTTTCTGCAGGGAAAATAGATTTCACCTTTAAGTCTTCTGCAGAGGTTTTACATTAGCAGTTCATGCACCATCAGAAAAATCAATTACCATTGGTGTTACATGCAGATGAACAGCTCAGAGGAAAGGAGAATTCATTTTACACAAGGCTTTTCAAAAAAAATGCTAAATACAGCCAAATATTTTTCCCCAAAGAGCTACTTATAAGCTCTGTGTGGGACATAGGTCTCTGAGGGGAAGCCTGCACCTTTGTGATTTGGAAGAGGGATGAGTCTCAGCCTTCTGAATGCTAACAGTGGTCAAACACCTATTTCTGCCAGGATGGATTAAAGATGATGGAATTCCATCCTCTGTACTGCAATGGCTGTAACTTCACCTGGAAAACCACTTTTCCTTGTAAATACAAGTTTCACAGGCTGCATCCATCATTGCAGAGCCAGTTGTTGCATGACCCTAAAATAACTGAATGACTCCCTTATTCTTGATACTCTTATCATCCTTTCCTGGTGGTAGTGCCAGAGCAGTTTACTGATGGGATTTGCTGTGAGTATTTCATTGACATCAGCACCTCCTGGCAAACATCTGCAGTAAGAGCTCTGATCCTACCTGAGTCTCAGCATGTAGCTGGGGCAAAGGAAAGGGACTCAGAAGAGTTTTATCAGAAAGCAATTAAGAAAATCAGAGCAGGGCCAGACCAAAATATGCTGCCTGGAGCCATGGCCAGGAAGAGAAGTGTGAGTAAGAAGAGCACAGGCATGTCCCTCCCTGGAGTGCTCTCTCAGCTGTCACTAGCTCATGCTCAGGAGCTCCCAGATGCCTGTGTAACCACCACAGGCAACATCTTCCTGCAGGGAACCCCACAGTTTAACTACACAGTTGATGAAGAGCCATCTGGTTTTGCTCCTTTTGAACCTGCTAGCTTGATTTGGAATCCTTTCATTCACTTGGTGGAAGAGAAGAGGAGAAGAAGAAGTCCCTCTCCACCTTCTCATTGTTTAGAGACCTGGGCTATACTCCTTTTCCAAGCTGAAGAGCTGAGGTATGGGAATGGCTCCATGATTTTGACCATCTCTGGGTCTCCTTCACTGTGTTCCCTTTAAGGTGAGCACCAGGGCTGCACATAGAATTATTCATTAGGCAATTGAGGTGAGCACACACTAAATCTGACTAAGTCCATGGTGATGTTCTTGCTTTTCCTTCCCTAATAACTGCTGACATGGTGCAATGGCTCTTGTTTCTTCAGATTCTTCTGAGATGTGAAGTACTTTTCCGTTATAGGAACTCAAGAATAGGTTTACCTTCTTTTAAATATTTTTGTTAGAGCTAAACCCTATGAAAACAACTCAAAGAACAGATGAATCCTTCTGCCAGTTGCTATTGCAATCTACTCCTTGCAGGAAGGAAGCATCTTTGCTTAAAAATATCCTCCTTGCCCTTAAAGATGTAGTCAGATGTTTGTATTCCTTGAGAACTGTTGTAAATATCAGAATTACTGAGCTCCTTTGTCATTTTGCAACCTCTGGTAGGTGTATTATTTTATCTCTGACAGATGCAATGTGATCTGTGCTGGTAGGATTGAGTTAAGGCTCCTGTGGCAGTGATGATCTGAGCTTCACTCTGATGCTTCCTCCTTCCAGGGTATCTGACACCTATTTCTCACTTGGTTCTGCCAAGCAAACCACCAAAGCCTCCAGCTGATGTCTAGATGTGGTGCTTAGGGCCATGGGTTAGTGCTATGGGGGTGATAGCTGTGGTTGCACTTGATGCTCTTAGAGGTCTCTTCCAACCTTCCTGAGTCTGTGATTCTGAACCTGGCATCAACAACTAATTATCAAGAGATAGGAGAAGGAAGATAAAGGGTGCTGGGACCTCAGGATCAGGACATGGAGCCTGAGTCAAAGGACAAGCTGATTCTGGGTGGTTGAGGGGAAAGGGATGAGGTGACATTAGCTCCCTCCAGCTAGCTCTTGAGCAGAAGATCTGATGTCCTTGTGTTCTCAGCTCTAAATGCAGTGAGAGCAGTGCTGGGGATGAGGTACAGAACGTGCAGCATGCAGCCAGCACTGCAGACTCGTTGCCAGGTAGAGTTGAATGGAGGACAGAAGAATTACATAAAGCCCATCTAGCTCTCTTGCTCTTGATCCCAAGCTTGGAGCAGTGGCTGGCACACCAGGAGCTGTGCTGCCATCCAGAGTGACCTGGACAGGCTAGAGACATGGGCAGGGAGAGACTGAATGGCATTTAACAAGGGGAAGTGTGCAGTACTGCATGTGGGAAAGAACAAGCCCATGGATCAGTCCAGCCTGGGAACTGATGTGTTGGAGAAGAGCCCTGGGGATGCAGCTCTGGGAGTGCTGGTGGCTAGGAGGATGCCCATGAGGCAGCAATGTGCCCTTGTGGCCAAGAGGCCAATGGCATCCTAGGATGCATGAAGAGGAGCGTGGNAACATTGTGTGATTCTGTCTTTGGCTGCTGAGAAAGGATGAGGTGTTCAGAAGCCTTTCCTGTGTGATGGGTCAGAGCACAGGGAGCTAAACTGCTCCTTCCATACACATACCAGCACTGCTTTGTGTTTCTCTTTTGTTGTAATAATCTGTTGCTTTATTTATTCACACATCACTTTCCACAGCTTGAGGAAACTAACTAGAAGAATTTCAGGTGAATTCTGCTGTTAATGTATTTAAAGAGACCTCCTGGGCTGTGCTTCCAAGAGAGGATTCCAACAGTCAACAAGGAGTATGGATTGAAAAATGGAATACAGATCCCAGAGAGGAAGATTGGAAATGGATGGATGAGCATGAGGAATGAGTCTCCATAGCCACAGAATCAATCACAAGTGACTCAGTTTCCTGTAGAACACAAATTCTTTATCATCTCTGGAGGAAAACTCTCAGTTTCTAGGTGCTGGTGGAACAGCCCATGTGTTTATCCCAATATGACTCCTGGCTCTGTGTATATCCTCAAACTCCCAACCCTTTCTTTTAGGACATGCTATATCACACAATAAATGTGGAGCAGGATGGGGAAAAAAACCATTTTAAAGACATTTTCTTAGGGCAGCACTTGCCTTTCTTTACAGTTCTTCAAAGCATGATCCAAGCTGGCAAAAGCTCCAGCATCTCACATGTACAATGAGATGAAAATGCTTAATTGTGCAGAACATTAGTCAGTGCTGATCTCCTGAGGAAAGAAGAGCGTTAGGAATGATGCCTGCATCCCACTGTGAGGAGGAAAATCCCACTCTTGAAAGACTATTTGTGTTAAACACCTAAAGCTGTTTAGAGAGACCTGAGATGCCCTAACACTGAGAAAGGCTTGTGTGAAGCAAGCTTTGGGAGCTAAGAAGAAGAATTGTGAAATCAAACTGGGTAAAATAAACTCTGCTTGGATGATAAGCAAATTTGCTAATTGAGAAGAGGAAAGTGGTTGTCTTGAGCTAGCTAGCTAGCTGATGAAAAAAAACCCAACCTGGGAATAAGAACTTCACTGGCTTTTGGAGGGGAAAAAAGGGACTGAGAAGGGACAAAGGGACTGAGAAGCCCAAGTGCTTTACCTAGACCTGCCTTGCCAGAGCTCCAGCTGCTCCTAGGAGAAGAGAGCCCAGGGCACAGGAAATCCCTTGCTTTGGAAGCACACCAGGGTCAAGACAGAAAAGACTAAAGGCAAGGGAGGCTTAGCAGTCAGACTAGTCTTTGCTTTGGCTCTAGCTTGACTTGCTAGACCTGCCAGCCTCCAGGCCTAACACTGCAGCTCCTCTTAGTTTCCCAGCTCCATCCTTGAGCTGCTGGCAGCATCCTCAGCATTTCCAGTGAGAGAGATGCATGTGCTTGGCCCAAATCCTTGGGACAAGCCAAAGCTGGCCTTTTGGAGATGGTGGGTGGGTTTTCTTCCTAGGAGAAAGAGAGGAAAGAGTTTTCAGTGGTTGGTTTTGAATGTGCAAGTGACAGTGCTGGGAACAAGCTGGTGTCTCCAGAGAAAAGAAAACACACAAGTCACATTTGTAATTCCACTTCAAGCCTTCTCTAAATACTTGTCCAGGCAGGACAACAAACACACTTGTGCCCCTCCTAATTCCCACTTCCACCTGTAAAAAAACCCACCCCTATAATCTCCCCTGCTGGTGTAAATATTGCCCATAAATATTTGATCAGTTGGTTTTGTTTCACTTGTGGAGCATGAGCAGAAGGAGCAAGGGCAGGAGGAGGAGGAGGAAAGGTACCTGCAGTTTCCAAAGGGAATATTGAGAACTTTTCCATAAGGCTGTTCTGACTGCAAGTGCCTTGCCAAAGCTCTAATGTGATTTCTCCCAAACGATCTGCAAAATGTCATCCAATTTTAAATCTGTAATATTGCTTTCAGCTCCAAAAAACAAGGAAATCATATTGTTTGCCTTTACTGGGCTTGATCCAATCTTCCAGTCCTTCCCAGACTAGAGATCCTAGTGATTTGAGCCCAGTGACACCACATTTGACTTAGCAGTTTATTTACAGCCTGGATCTGTCATTGGGTATCCAGGATACACATTTTGCACATAGAGAACATGCCCTTGTAGGCACACTTTTCATTGAGGGTGGTAATGGAAGGATCCTTATCCTACCTAAAGAGATCCATTTGCATTGCACACATCTCAAGCCACCCTCCAAACACCACATAAATACCTTCCCAAAATAGCATCACTCATTTCTCCCAGCAGGTGTCATTCATCAGGTATGAGGCTGCAGCTGAACGTGTCAGCAATAATAATTCACTTTGGGATGTGACTCCAGCTCATTACTGGCAGCCTCAGGCACTGGAGGCTGCTGAAGTCACCAAAGCAGAGCAGAAATACTTAATCCTAGAGCAAATATTTAGTGCTAGGACATGAATGTTACACAAATATTGAACCTCTGAGTTAAAAAGACTCTCAAGTACCTTCTCCTTCAGCTGCCTGACCTGTTCTTGCTGTTTGCTCACCTCTGGGGCTCTGTGTGATGAGCTGGGCTTGGTTAGCCTGGAGCAGAGAAGAGGAGGCTCAGGGCAGACCTTCTCTCTCTCTACCTGAAAGGAGGTTGTAGGGACGTGGGGCTGGCTCTCAAGTGCTAAGACAAGAGGAAATGGCCTCAAGTTGTACCAGGGGAGGTTCAGATTGGATCTTAGGAAGAATTTCTTTCCCAAGGGAGCTAGCAGGACCACACACTCCACCCCACTGCTGTGGCATCTTCTCCCAGGTGGCAGTGCCAAAGTTCCTTTAGAGATGGAGATGATGCCCTGTTGCTGCTTGGCCTTCTGTCAGCACCTTGCTGTGCTATCCTACAACTTACAGCATGAAACATGAAAGTGATGTTTGGGGTGCTTGCCACCACAGCAGCCAAGCATCCCTAGGAAAGGCCACTTTTGGTCTCCCCACCACCATGGGCACTTCTGGCAGAGAAGCAATGGTGAGGAAGAGTCTGCAGGGATTCTTGTTGCATCTTTCTGCTTCGTTTGTACTAACCACACAAACCATGAAGGGGCCAGGGGAGTTGCCAGGCCCTTCTCGTGGGCTCTTTGTGTGGGGACACTGCTAAGGCCAGGCTGCTTTGAAGGGCTCTCTTTGGGCCCCATCAGACACCACAGCCTGTTGAGTTTAATTAGATTTCATGGCACACTTGGCTCAGTCCTGCAGTAATTGCTCAGCCTTGTGCTCCTGTGCCCTGGCTAAAGGGCAATGCTTCTCCTGGGCAGCAGCTGCCAGGGAGGGAGCTGAGAGCCTGCTGCTGCTGCCTCTCTTCTCCTCTCCAAGCCTCCTTTCATCTCCTGCCACTCCTGCTTCCCCAGCCCTGCTGGCACTTGCAGCACGAGATGCTGAAGATTAATTAAAAAAAGAGGAATAAATTGTAGAGGAACAGGCAGAAAAGTGTGTGACATGCTGGAGAGACAAGAGGAGAGGAAAAGGAGAGACTGCAGTGGGGGGAGAACAAGGAGAGGGGAAGAGTGGAAGGGATGGAAAGCAGAGAACAAAGAGGAGCAGCCCTGAGCTTTTGAAAGAGCAAGAAAAAGAGGGAGAGAGTGGAGATGGGGAAGGGAAGAGGAGCAGTACCTGAGGGGAGGCAGGGAACAAAGAGAAGGAAAAGGAAAGGCTTAGCACCCGATTAAATAGGAAAGAAATGGGGAAGAAGGAACTAAGGAAAGGCACAGTCAGAAAGCCTTGCCTTGCAGAGAAAGAGAGATGAGAGCAGGGGAGAAAAGGGCTGTGAAGAAACATGTTAAAGCAATAAATACATCACAAAAGCAGAGGCATAAACAGAGAGCAGATGAGATGGAGAAGAGAAACAGGTGGAACAAAAGGGAGCAGGGCATGGAGCATAGATTGAAAGTGTTATTAAATGCAGAAGTTGGATTAAAAAATATATATCTATATAAGTTGGATTTAAAAAATATATGTATAGGGTTGGATTAAAAACATATATGTATAGGTTGGATTAAAATATATATGTATAGGTTGGATTAAAATATATATGTATAGGTTGGATTAAAAAATATATATGTATAGGTTGGATTAAAAAATATATGTATAGGTTGGATTAAACAATATATATGTATAGGTTGGATTAAACAATATATATGTATAGGTTGGATTAAAAAATATATGTATAGGTTGGATTAAAATATATATGTATAGGTTGGATTAAAAATATATATGTAGAGGTTGGATTAAAAAATATATATGTATAGGTTGGATTAAAAGATATATATGTACAGGTTGGATTACAATATATATATTGCTGAAGCCATTTCTCTCTTTAGAACTGCAGAGTATGAAACTAAACATATGTAGAGTCTGGCATTGCTGTTACTATCCCTCCCTTCAAATCCTCTTGGAATGGGCACAGATAATAAAGCTGGGAAGCAGTTCAGAGCAAATGCCATGAGGAGTTCTGACCTGTAATCCACTGTAAACTCTTCCCCTCTGCTGACACAAACAGACCTGGGCGATTGAAATAAGGACATGCTTTCATTTTATTTTCTTTTCCTCACTTTTCTGGACCAGCTTCTCTTCCCAAAGGACAAAAGGTTAAAATGCTGAGCTGTAAGGTCTTTCTAGAAAGAAACCAGTTTCATTGCTCTGTCCTCTCTTGGGAGATGCAGTACTCTCTGCTGTTCACCACTGCTGCATGCCACGTGCAGCATTGCTGAGCAATTTGGCAGGGGGGGTGGGTTTCTTTTTCAAGTGATGAGGTGGCTTGCAAGAGCTCTTTGCTCCCAGCATAGCCTCTGGCCAGCTTTCTGGAAGGTTCCTTGCTCCTTTCTTGCATGGACAGCACAGGAGCTGGGCAGGAACAAGGCAAACACTCCAAGCTCCCCAATGCTGTCTTAGCCTGCACATATCTGAGCACACAAGAGATGGGCAAAGGGCACCTGATGGTGATAGTCATGGGGAGCTGAGCCTGCAGAGCCCAAAAAGACTTGCCAAGCCCCAAAAAAAGAAGAGCAGCCCATGATGTAAGCAGCCAATAGGCTGGGCAATGAGGCTGGCCTGGAGCTCAGCTGCCCAGCACAGCTCTTGCAGCTGATCCCAAAGCAAAGAGGCAAAATACAGACTGCCTTCATGGGGCTGCTGTGGCTTTTCATGCCTCCTCTCCAGCTCTCCAACCTGCTGCAGCAACCAACTGTGGGATCATTGCTTGGCAACATTGTCCTTCCAGAATCAACACGTCTGCAGTCTCCTCAGCCTCTTTCCTCCCCTCCTTTCCCCATCCAACCTCAAACTATCACTGTTCCTCCTCAGAACAACAGGCACATGACCCCCCTGCCCTTTGCTACATGGGCCACAGAGCAGGCCCTAATTAACAGGCTAGTTTTAATGCTGGCTTAATCATCTCTGCACTAGGGAGGTGATGGCAAGGATGGACAAAAGGCATGCAAACCCACCAGAGAAACTGATGCTGAATCATTGTTGGGAGGGTGAGTCATGGCTGAGTGCATGCATGTGTCAAGCATATAGACACTGGCACAGCTTCACTTGATTAACCCAAATCTGCTTGCTTTAAGTCTTCTCTTGCAGCTCTGCTTTTAAGGGAGCAGTAACACAGCAGCTACTGGTGCAGTGGTTTTATTGCCTGTTCACAGGGACATTGTGCTGGAAGCTAGCACAGAAGGCATGGCTGAGAGCTACACCCAGTGCCTCTTCTAGTGCCAAGAGAGGGTCACCTCCACCCTAACCCCTTTTGCTCTCCTTTAGCAGGGGTAATTTCACCACCACACACAAGCATATTCCAACCACAGGATCACAAAGCTTGGAAGAGCCCTCTCAGATCATCAAGTCCAACCATCCCTATCACTACCATCTCACTAAACCATGGTCCATGTCCACTTTGCTTTCACTAGCCACATGCTCTCCCTGGGGACTGATGCTGCCACTGCCAAAGCTCTGATGCCATTTTGCTTGAGTGCTACCAAAAATCAACACCCCCCCTCCCCAAAAAATGCTCTATTTGGCTTATTTCCATCCATTTACTCTGGATAGTAGGAGGGAAGATCTGCTTCATGACACCAGAAACTCTGCAGCAGCTTGCTATGAAAAAGAGTTTTCTACTAAACTAAATGTATTTATTATATAGAAAAGCACTGATATATATACAGTTAAGGGTGCTGAATCTTTTTCTGCACTGATGTAGAAGGTTTTGGGGTTTTTTCACACATAGAAAAAGGGATGCAATGCTGGTAACAGCACCAAAAGTTGCTAGGCAGCCAGGTGGCCTGGAGAAGCTGAGCTGAGATCCCCTGATTCCTGCCCAAAGCTACTTCTGTGCAACTCTTGCAAGCATTTAGCCATTGGCAAGCAGCTGCCTAGCCATCTCTGGATGAGATTTCTCTCTTTCTTATGGCTCTGTCAAGGAAACAGTAGTTGTTGGTAACATTCTGCTGTTTAATAGTTGGGTCAGTGAGCAAGCCCCAAATCCTCTAGAAGCTTGTGTCACCGTTTTGTTGTTTGACACCATGAGGTGTGCCCAGGGTTGATCACTCAGGGAATGTTTATTTGTAAATGCCACCAGTCTGGAGGAAAACTTTGTGCTTTATTTGATGCAAACAGTTCTCATGGAGCTGGCTTTTCACCTAGCATCCAGGCTGAGAGTTGCAGCAACATCCCTCACCCTCCTGCAGGCAGAACTCTGCCTTCTTTGGGCAGTCACTCATTCCATTTTACAAAGGAAAAAAAAAAGACCTCCCCAAGGTGATTGTTGGGACAGCCCCAGGGGAAGGGATGACCTAGGCTGGAATGCATGTAGCAGGCCCAAAATCAATGAAGCATCGGAGTTTTTCCTCTTTCCAAGCCAAGCAGCACCATCTCTCTGCAAAGGGTCAAGCTGAGCAGCCAGGGCCTGGGTTGCTCTGAAATCCAAGGACCTCTCTTCTGTCTCCAAATGAATGTGCCACCTGCAATCCTCAGCCTGGAGCAAAACCTCTCCTGACAGCTGAGCAGAGCTGTGGCAAACTGCAGATTCCATTTGGAAAAGGGAGAGAGGGCAGAGTGGGCAAACAACCCTGGGCAATGTATTGCAGTGTGGGAGGGAAAGCTCCATCCCCCCTCCCCTGGCCAATTCCAGCAGGCTGATCCTGCAAAGAGGCAGCTGGAGGCAGGATCCATGCTGCAGCATAACATTCTGCCTTCATTTTGGCTCAGCAGCACAGCAACAGCCCTGTGCAACTATCCCCACAGGCTCTGCAGGCAGCACACCACTTAGCTCCCTGTTAAATTGCCTCTTTCATTCGGAGCAGTGCAGCACAGTGGGGTTGGCACAAAAGAAGGAAAGAGAAAAGCACAACACACCAGTCAAGGCAGATCCTGAACTGCCAAATTCAGCCCTAAAAGGGATGCTTGCTTTGGTTTCCTTAGGGGCAAAGATGAGATTTGGCACTGCAGTGCTCCTGTTATTCTCCATAAGAGAAAACAAACCAAACAACTCTTATTTTAAGCCTAGCACTGAGCATAAGTTAAAATTAGGAAGCTGCATTTTGGGTTGGTTTTTTTTCTCCTATATCCACTGTGGATGTTTCTTTGCTGCTTATATTTCCCTCTATAGGCATGCAGTTGCGTTTGGGAATTTCCACCTGTTTTGTGGTGGTTAGAAGAGTTTCTGCTCAAATGTATAGCAAGAGTTCACTTCAGATTTAATACCAAGCACCCTCAAATTCCTACCTTTTCCTGGGAGTCACAAGCTCTTTTAGGTACATCCCAAACACACTAGGATGATCAAAGAGCCCCAAAGCTGACTGAATGGTGTCACTTCAGCTAAGGGAGCAGCCTGATGTTGCTAAGCTAGCTCCCAGCAGGAGAAGGAAGGGACTTAGTGGCAGGTCACACTTTTCATACCTAGCCAAGGACTTGAGTCCTGAGGCAGTTGCAATCTTGCTTGCATTTCCAGCTCCTGGGTTCATTTCCCTCAAGAGACACTGCAGAGCAGAGCTGGAAGCACACAGGAATGGATGCAAGACTTGCCCCTTCCCTGAGCACTAGCAGCCAGAGCAAAGGAAGGAGAGAGAGAAAGGAGGAATTACCCTGGTGATCCCTCCTGTGATTCCCAGGCAGCTGCAGTCCTCAGCTGACCCCAGGGAATGCTCTCCTGGATTACAGAGCCCAGCTGCTCTTAAGCCGGGCACAGCCACCAGTGACTTGGCCACTGATGCAGCAGCAACCACCTGCACTCAGTTATTTATACAGCCTTCCTCAGGCCCCTCTGCATCTCTGTCATCCCTGCAAAGCCTCACTAGATCCTTGTGTGGCAATAATAGCATTGCCATTAAACTTGAGACAGTTCAGCTCTTGGCTTTCTTAAATTCAAGCGAGGGGCTAGGATTGTCCCTGGGAGTTGTGCAGCTCAGCAGGGCAAGGATGGGCCAGATGCTGCTGGGTTTGGATCCTAATGGAAGTGGAGAGGTCTTTTTTCTTCTCCTTAGAAGATCCTTCTAACAGTTTCTGGCACGAAATGAGAGGTTGGGCACCCCTAGAGCAATCAGCATATCTGAGAGTTTCTCTCCTGTGGATGCTCCTGACTCTATCTCACACTGACCACCACACCTGAGCTTTGCTGATTTAGAGCCTAAATTATCCAGCACACACTTTGTTCCTTTGCTAATCTAAGTATCTCTAACCCCCCATGACAGAGCAAAATCTGCCTGTAATAAATAAGTTGCTAAGAATGCAATGTCAGAAGTCCCTGAGAGTGATGCTCCACGTGGGCCTCAATGCAGCAGAATATGGGCCAGCTCCATGCTTCAGCTGCTTGAAGCAACAAGTGCTGAGGTAGGAGCTGTGCAGACCTGGGATGCCCTTTGCAGAGCACACTTTCCAACTGTCACCAAGTCCCTGTGCTTGCTTATTAGGTCAGAAACCTTGAGCTGATGAGTACAACTTCAGGCACCAGAGCACTCGTAGTGCTAGCATCCTTTCCTTAGCAGCAGCAGATAGGAAACCATAAGCTCTTTTCACTCCAAAGGTAATAAAAAGTCCTGTGGACTTAGCTCCTTATGCAACCCATCAGAACACAAACTTGGGGATGAAGTTGAGTGATGTCAGGAGCAAAAAAAACCTCCTACCTCCTACCTTCATTAATACAGCAATGACTCTGCTGTTCCAACCCTCTCTGTTAAATCAAATCTGTCCTTGCTTTGGTTAATAGCCTGGCTATTTAAAACTTCCTATTCTTGATCTGCCTGTGTGTGTTAGATGAGTAGTAGCCAACTCCAGATGACAGGACAGATGGAGTTTTACAGTGCACAGAGAAATTGGGTTCCTGAGAAGCACTCATATGTTGCCTTTGCATGTTCTTCTGCACAATTAAGATATTTCCTTTAACAATTAGCAAAAAAAAAATCAAAAAAAGGAGCAGAATTGGCACTGCAGCTTTGTGACTTAGCTGTAATAAAAGTGCAGAGCTGTGCAACTTGCCTACTCTTCCCAGAGGACTCTACCCAGATAGAAGGAAGCAAGAGGAGCTCCTTGGGATATGCTGCAGCACAAAGTGCTCCTCTGTCTGCATTGGGAAGAGCTCTTGCAACAAAGCAGGCCTCTCTAGCTCTTCACTCTGAGTCAAATGAGCTGCCCCAACAGCCAAATGCAAGCCTCTCCAAAGACATGCCATGGGAAAAGGAGAGCAAAAGTATTGGATGGCATGGATTTCCTTCCTGCTCCATCAGCTTTTAGCAGTCGGCACTGAACCTTCATCAACTTCACCTTCTCCACCTTCACCTTCACCTTAACTTCACCTTCATATTCATCTTCACTTCAGCTTCACCTTCACCTTCTCCACCTTCACCTTCACCTTCACCTTCTCCACCTTCACCTTCACTTCACCTTCATCTTCACCTTCTCCACCTTCACCTTCTCCACCTTCTCCATCTTCACCTTCACCTTCTCCATCTTCACCTTCACCTTCTCCATCTTCACCTTCACTTCACCTTCACCATCTTCACCTTCACCTTCACCTTCTCCATCTTCACCTTCACTTCACCTTCATCTTCACCTTCTCCACCTTCACCTTCTCCACCTTCTCCATCTTCACCTTCACCTTCACCTTCTCCATCTTCACCTTCACCTTCACCTTCTCCATCTTCACCTTCACCTTCACCTTCTCCATCTTCACCTTCACCTTCACCTTC
>VWZO01004374.1:41419-93112 GCA_013396975.1 Bucco capensis
CACCTCTCCAGCTTGTCCAGGTCCTTCTGGATGACATCTCACCCCTGCAACTTATCCCCAGCACCCCATAGCTTGGTGTCATGTGCACACTTGCTGCTGGTGCACTCAGTGCTGCTGTCCATGTCATTTATACAAATATTAAACAGTCCAGGCCCCAGCACTTGCCTGGATCTCTGTGAGACTTCAAAGGGACTGATGGATGCCATGCTTCTGGAGGTGTGCTCAGCTACAGCAATGCAGAGCCTTTCAGGGGATGCTTCAGCTTCACTCTGGGAGGAAAAGGAGCCCAAATGGCTCTGCTGGCTGTGTTAATTAGTTAAGGCTCTCTGCCTGCCTCTCTCTTTTAGTTAATGCTGTCTGCCTGCCTCTTTCTTCCCAGCCCAGTTCCAGCAAGCAGCCAAGGCATGAAGGAGGCAGAGTCAGTGTGCAGAAGCAGTTGTCATGCTGTAGGCACTTCAAGGGCTCACATTGGAGTCACATAACAGTTCTGGATGTTTTTGGGGGCTTGGCAATGTAGCTGAAGTTGTACTTGCTCTGTTATAGAGCTTCCACTGATATTTGCCTGGTGCCCTAGCAGAAAATGAGAACTAGTGTCTTCACTTACATGAAAGATAAATGTTTACAACCTTTTTTTTCTCTCCCACCTAATTTAATAGAGCTATTCAATTATTTAACAAGCTATTCTATTTTCTGTAGTTTGTTGGGACTCACCTGCCAGCCTTTGTGGGTTTGGCTGCTTGATAGCATCAGACAGCCACCTGTATTCCAGCTCAGGAAAAGCCTTTGCTGCTCTTCTCTTCTCAGCTGAGAGGCTTTTTATATTCTTGTCACCTTTTCCTAGCACTGCAGGAGCCTTGTGAGAGAATTAAAGCTGCACTGTGCCTCAGTCATCTCAGCCTAGCAGGGAGAAAGCTGTCAGTAGCCCAACAAGATGAACTGCTGCCTGTGTCTGATGTCAGGCAAGAGCCTGGAGTGAGCTGCATGCAGCTAGCTGCTCTGCACCTTTGGCTTCCTGCCCCAGTGCTACAGGATAGAAGGCCCAGAGCAATGCCAAGGACAAAACTTACTGTTGTACTGATGACAGTGTCCAGAATGCCTCCTGGGAAAGGAAGGAGTAGTGTGAGCTTCAGGATGAGAAGAGCTGGAAGAGCTCCAAGTGAAGCCTGAACACAAAAGCTAAGCTGATTGGGAAGGAATTGCCCAGGGAGATGCTGGAGTCACCATTCCTGCAGGGGTTGAAGAAACATCTAGATGTGGTCCTCAGGCCCATGGGGCTGAGAGGTTGATGCTTGGACTGGATGAGCTTAGAGGTCTCTTCCAAGCTTAGTGATGCTGTGATTGTGTAATAGAGCCACACAACCTTCTGACTGAAGTGCATCCCTTGCCTGGACTCTCTCCATCTGGGGTTGTGCTGCCTGCTTTGGGTGCTATGAATGAATGAGTGTTTGCTTTTTAGCTGAACCTATTTGGAGCTGAGTGTGATTTCAGGTAGGAGGATAACAAGTCCTTCTTTCCCCAAGGATAGAGTCAGGGCCTGGTTTGGATGACAGGTCACTCCTGCTATCTGTTTCCCTACCCTCTCAAGTGATGAGTATCCTTGGGGGGTATCAGTTCAAACTGCAGCACAGAACCATGTTGTAATCAATAGGATGGCCCAGGATGGAATTTCAGTCTTCCTCTCTTGACTTCTTAATAAACTTTGACATGAAAAGCACCCACAGATGCTGTGCAGAAAGGATATTAGTAAGGTCCTGCACCAAGCAACCCAAAATTAGCACCAAAGATGAAGTCAGCACACATAACACTGACCAAGAAGATCTCTTCATATCTTTCTGCTGCCTCAAGATGTGTGTAGTGTATTTTATTGGTTTATCACTGGTAGAAATAGACCTTTCAGGACCTCTTCATGCCACCTAAGAATTCCTGCAGAACACCACACAATATTATTGATTCTGGAGCAGTTCCCTACAAACTCCAGACCAGATCCTCAGTGGATGTCAATCAGCAGAGTCACCAGGGAGGTCAACAGAGCAGAAACAGCTTGTGAATTTGTCATAGCAATAATAGGACAAAGCAGCTTGGAAAGGACCTCAGGAGGTCTCCAGTCCAAGCTCCTGCTCCAAGCAGGGCCAGCTGAGGTGAGACCAGGCTGCAGGCCATCTGGTTGGTCTTGTGGGATCCAGAGATGTCAGGGAAGATGGAATAGAATAAAAAAAATGAATAAATAACTTAATTAGATTGAAAGTACATCTCTAGAGGCACAGAGCTACTTGGAGTAGAGCAGAACCAGCTGCTTTACACACAGTGGAGCGAAGGCAATAAAGCAGCAGTGCCATGGGAAGCATGAAGGGGGTGAAAAAAGAGGGATAACTGGAAAAAAACTGGGACAGCAGACTCCTTGTGGACACTTCTCTGAGTCTTGTGAGTGCCATCTCTGAGCTGCCCTTTGCTGAGGACCTTGGCAGGGCAGGGATGCTGCAGCCAGGCATCCATCAGCTGCGTGCTCCCCACCATCCTCCGGCAGCGGCACCAGCGTGTCCTGCTTTCACTCCCAGAGATTCACTCCATAAGGACAGTGAGCTGCTGGAGGCACAGCATGTCCAGAGGCTGGCTGGGGGTGGCAGGAACCCTTCCCTTTCAGCATCATGCCTGCTGTCCTCCAGGAAGGCACAGCCTGTCACAACTCGTTGCTCAACGCTCAAGTCCCCGTTATAAATAAAGATGCTCCTAATAATAGGCTTGGCCTGCCCTGACTCACTCAGGATGCCTTTCAGAGGCAAGAGTGAGCATCTCCCCATCAATAAAAGATGAGAAGGGCACTGCAGGACAGGCAGGGTTGGGGTTGCCAGCTCAGGGTGTTAAGGGGCTTGCCTGGCTGCTAAATCTGATGCTGTCTCCCCCTGTAAGCTCACTGGAGCTTGATGGATGGACGTGGAGCAATGTCCCTTGGATTGTCAGCTAGCTGTTAGACACCCAGATTAAACCCAAATTCCATTGACATTGTGTCATACCTTGGGAGTCCAAAACAGATATTGATGTTTTTCATCTTGTTGCAGGGAGGAGGGAGATGGGAGAGGGTGAAGTAAGAAATCAGAATCACCCAGATGCAGCAAGTGTTTCAGCTTGGGTTGAAAAATGACCCTGCAGCCCTGTGAGGAGGAGAGAGAGCACAAGCCAACCTCTCTCTCTCTCACTCCCAGATGAAGGGGGGACAAAGATAGCATTATTATAAACCCCCCAAACTTCTCATGCCTTTACAGAATGGCAAGCACAAGTGTAGGAACAAGATCCACCCCTCCAAAGCCCAAAATGTGGGGATGAGCTCCCCACCTCCACCTTTGGAGGATGAAGCAATGCAACAAGAGAGGAACATGTGCCTAAATTACAAACCCCCCTGGTATTTTTCCTTCCCTTTTCATGATGATTGAAGCTGTAATTCTTCCTGTGGCTAAGGCTGATGTATTTGCAGATGAGTCCTGCACACCTCTGCTTGCATTGCCTGCAAAGCACGTCTCTGGCTGAGGAGCATCTTGGAGTCTGTACCCAGAAGCTTGACCTGCTTCTGATGGGGTTAAGAGGTGTCACTGGGGCTGCCTCAGAGCAGGGACATGGGCTTCATGACCTCTTGTCCTTCACTGCAACTCAGTGGGTGAGAAATCTTCTCTGCCCTTGAGCTGGGACCTGATGGACTTGGCCTGTGCTAAATGTTATCACAATGAAGGATGCTTTCCTGAGCCAAAGTTTTTAGCTAGAAAAGGTTGTTTTCTGCTCTACCAGACTTCAGAAGGGTGGCTAGTTACATCACATTGGTCATGGCCCTTGGGAAATATGTCTCTGCTAGAAGAACTGCTCAGAAGATAAAGATGGGGCTAGCTGGTTGACTTTTTACAAAACATGCAGAAGGAAACCAGTCCTGGAAACAGCTTGGTTCATCAGCAACAGAGCACTCTGATGGAGCAAACCCCCCCAAAAAGAGGTGTCAGCTGTGACAAGACTTACATGTCCTTGCCATATGCTCTAGGAGTGAGAGAGACACCACATTGCCAGCCAGCAAGCCACAGAAAGCCCAACCTTCTGCCTCCAACCTTGAGGGGATCTGAAGGACTGCTTTTCCACTGACCTTGCTGGTGTCTGCCCTGCTCCAGGGGCTTGGATAAGCATCTTTTGAGAAGCTTTTGCCCAGGGCAGTGCTGTGAGCTGCACAGAGCACAGCTCACACAGCTCCATCCCTCACCAGTAGGAGAGACACATCAAATGCTATTTACCTATTAGAGGAGTGGCTTTATCAGGGATCAGATGTCACTAAGACTAAAAGGAGATCTGATCTTCATGAGAGGAGTTTGTCTGTTGTATATCTTGCTTTGGGTTTGATTTGGGAGCAGTCTACCCTGTGCTGGATGTTCCTAACTGATTCATCTTTCCACTTGGAGACTGGGAAGGTTTCAGAAGATGGACAAGCAGAATATAGCTCTTCCCAAAAGGAGGACAGGTAAACTTCAGCAAAACTGGCACTTCTGGAAGTTTAGGATTGAAAAAAATACACTGGAAAAGCAGGAAATCTCCAACTGTATGGATCCTTAGCTAAGCTATGCAGGCAGTGAGGCCAAAGCCAAACCACCAGCAGCAGCAGCACATAAGAAAGAATGAATGCTGAAAGTAGTGCAAAGAAAACCATTAGAGCTGATGCTGTACACTGCACTTGAGGAACTGGAGTTGAGAGGAGGCTTCCAGAGCTCCAGGACAACATTTCTGGCATTATCATGAAACACTTGCTATGAAACTGTTCTGGCAGACTCGGGGAGAAGAGGTCACAGCTTGCAAATCTTGCTGCTGCTCCCACTGAAGGGAAGGGGACATCTCCTGAGGCACCTCGGAGAGAATATAGGAGTTGACACGTTCAAAATGAAGCCTCCTGGAATTGCTGTGTGGATGATTATCCCAGAGACAGCTTAAGGGATCTGCCCACAGTCACGCAATGAGCTGGGGCTGGGCCAGGGAGAGGAGCTGGGACTCCCAGCTCCTGCTCTTCTGCTCTTCCCAACTGGGCACAAAGCACTGGAGAGGCTGAGAGAGCTGGGGCTGGTAGCCTGGAGCAGAGGGGAGAGCTGAGCAATGCTTAGCAATACTTAAAGGGTGAGGGTCAGGAGGATGGGGCCAGGCTTTGTTCTGTGGTGCCCAGGGACAAACTAGCACCAAGGCAATTCCAGCTGAACAGCAGGAGGAATTTTTCCCTTTGAGGATGGTGGAACACTGGCCCAGGCTGCCCAGGGAGATTCCAAACCCAACTAGACCCCATCCTGTGCAAACTGCTCTAGGTGACCCTAGATGATCTCCAGAGGTCCCTTCCAACCCCTAACATCCTGTGTAATCCACGTGAGGATGGAAATCCCAAATCAAAGATATATCTCACTTCCTAACACAGCTGCAGACAGGAATTCCAAAGGAATTGCTCACCTGATGCATCCCAATGCCAAAGAACTCCAATCCCTACAACATCAGGAGAAGGGTACTTCAAACTATGTGTCTCACGATTAGTGTTTTGAGCAACTTCAGCTAGACCTAGCTCTATAAAATCAGAGTTGTGTGTTATTAGGGGGTTATGTGTTATTAAGGGGCTAGGTGTTATTAAGGGGTTATGTGATATTAAGGGGGTTATGTGTTATTAAGGGACTATGTGTTATTAAGGGGGTTATGTGTTATTAAGGGGGTTATGTGTTATTAAGGGACTAGGTGTTATTAGGGGGTTATGTGTTATTAAGGGGGTTATGTGTTATTAAGGGGGTTATGTGTTATTAAGGGATGCTTCCCTCATTAACATGCAAAAGCAACTAAGCTATCTGGAGCTCTGAGTATCACCTAGCTCTGCAGGGAGGAGAGGTTAAATACAGAGCAGCCCATACTTGTAAGAAGATTAATCCATGCCCTAGAGATAGTATCAGGCTTCTGCTGGCTCTAACCTGGCATCTGACCAGGCCAGAGAGAGAGAGAGAGAGAAGGAAACTCTAAGCCAGTTCAAGTAGTGGATTATTGATGAGAGAGGATTCACAGCTGATAGGGGAGCTGGAAGGAGGAGGTAGCAGGGATGAAATGCAGGGCAGAGAGAGCAAAAAGGAGGGAGAAGATGCTAGATTTTACAGGGAAGGTCTAACAAATGTGAAAGATAACTTAGTGAGCACAACAACAAAGATAGAAGCTTTGCCAGGATGCAGAATTGGGATGAGCAAGGAGAGAAGAATCCAGATATATCCTAGCTTCCTCTCTAAAATTCAATCCTAAGACACCCAGGCGGGGAAAAAAAATCACACCAAGGTAGTGCTTAGAGATTTGAACTTGGACAAATAAATGAGCTGAGCTCCAAGCTATCAGGAGTAGGTGACAGCTTTGAGGGGAGAAGTGGAGACCAATCGCATCCACAGGCAAAGAATTTGGGATAGCAGAATGGCAAATTGACAGCTGGGAAGCATTTGTTTGGGTTTAATAACACTCCTTTAGTGTGCTTCTAGGCAAGGAAAATCCATGCCCTTACAGTGTTTATGCCCTGGGACAGAGGTTGTTGAAGCCACCACTACCACTGCTGCTTAGCTTCCCAATTGCTTCCTGTAGCTTCTCTCTCCATCTCCTGTGCCCAGGTCAGTCCTGGCTGAGCTGGTCTATTTGCTCCACGTTCTTGGGGCTTGAATAAGGTTTTTCTCTTCATGTGTGGCATGCCCAGGGCATTAGCATCCCTGGAAGTTTCCAAACTATGTAGCTGTGGTGCTACATAGGATAGCCTATAAGGCAGAAGGATAGGGTACCTATATATAGTACCCTTCCGCCCAATATTGTATCCTTCCACCATATAGGGTAACCTTCCACCTATTATTGTATCCTTCTGCCTAATAGTGTATCCTTCCACCTATTATTGTATCCTTCTGCCTAATAGTGTATCCTTCCACCTATTATTGTATCCTTCTGCCTAATATTGTATCCTTCCGCCTAATATTGTATCCTTCCGCCTAATATTGTATCCTTCCACCCAATACTGTATCCTTCAGCCATATTGTGTATCCTTCTGCCTAATACTGTATCCTTCTGCTGTGTAGTGTATCCTTCCGCCATATAGGGTATCCTTCCGCTGTATAGGGTATCCTTCCGCCGTATAGTGTATCCTTCCACCCAGTAATGTATCCATCCACCTATTATTGTATCCTTCCACCAAATAGTGTATCCTTCCGCCGTATAGGGTATCCTTCCACCCAATAATGTATCCATCCGCCTATTATTGTATCCTTCCGCCAAATAGGGTATCCTTCCACCGTATAGGGTATCCTTCCACTGAATAGGGTATCTTTCCACCGTATAGTGTATCCTTCCACCCAATAATGTATCCATCCACCTATTATTCTATCCTTCCACCAAATAGTGTATCCTTCCGCCTAATACTGTATCCTTCCACCGTATAGTGTATCCTTCTGCCCAATACTGTATCCTTCCACTGTATAGGGTATCCTTCCACCGTATAGTGTATCCTTCCACCCAATAATGTATCCATCTGCCTATTATTATATCCTTCTGCCAAATAGTGTATCCTTCTGCTGTATAGGGTATCCTTCCACCGTATAGTGTATCCTTCCACCCAATACTGTATCCTTCCACCATATAGGGTATCCTTCTGCCATATAGTGTATCCTTCCACCCAATAATGTATTCATCTGCCTATTATTGTATCCTTCTGCCAAATAGTGTATCCTTCTGCTGTATAGGGTATCCTTCCACCGAGTAGGGTATCCTTCCACCGTATAGGGTATTCTTCCGCCCAATATTGTATCCTTCCACCGTATAGGGTATCCTTCTGCCCGATACTGTATTTTTCCACCGTATATGGTATCCTACCACCGAACAGGGTATCCTTTCGCCTAAAATTGTATTCTTCTGCCAAACAGTGTATCCTTCCACTGTATAGGGTATCCTTCTGCTGTATAGCGTATCCTTCCACCGTGTATTGTATCCTTCCACTGTATAGGGTATCCTTTTGCCTAATATAGTATCCTTCTGCCGTATAGGGTATTCTTCCACCATATAGTGTATCCTTTCACCTAATAGGTTATCTTTCTGCCTAATATTCTTTCCTTCTGCCTAATATTGTATCCTTCTGCTGTATAGGGTATCCTTCCACCTAATATTGGATCCTTCCGCCAAATACTGTTTTCTTCCACCTAATATTTTATCCTTCCGCCATATAGGGTATCCTTCCAAGGACAACTTGCCTGTACCAGAGAGTTAAGAAATCACACCACATTCCAGGTCATGATGAAGTTAGAGTGAAATTACATTGTGGCTAGAAGGAGCTGAGCAATCTTCAGCAGTGACTGTTGCAGAATGCATTATCTGGCAGGTTTATTTATTTGAATACTGCCTGTTTAAAATTCCTCAGGCCTCCCTGAGGTGCACCTGAGTGCTCATTTAAATCAGAAAGGGAAGAGAATATCTATTTTGAATTGCATTGGGGCACAGAACTTGCAAAAGGAGATAGGATTTTGATCCAATTAGGTTTATTGAGGCAAGTAGATACTACTAATACTTAATACTTCAGCATAAGTTAAGGAAACTAAAGGCTAAGTGGCTAATTCCCATGGCAGCTCTGTCAATGTACAACCTGCTGCTGCTCTTCTTGCTGGAACCTCTTGGCTGGGCAGGTGCTACAATTGAAAAGCAACTCATTTTCTTTCATCGTAGATCAATTTCCAATCAACTTAGCCAAGCAGAAATAAACCAGGCTTAAGTGCTTGAAGTGTTTATTGAACACCCACACTGCTACTCCATCACCTCCACTGGTTTAAACTGACCTTTAGCCAAAGTACCCCCAAAGTCAGAGGATGGATAAGCCATCCTTATCATTTTCTTCTGGTCCACAGATGGAAATACCCACAAAATGGGAAAAAAATCCAACCCAACCCTCCTGCATCTGTGAGGAAATTGGAAACCAGGATCCCAAATCTCAGCTAGAAAGCAACCTCCCTGGTGCATTCCAAATACTCCCAAATACTCAGCACTGACCAAGCAACCTGGGTGGCTTTGGGATGCACCTGAGACTAGCTGTGCCCCCATATCCCTGGGGAACTCTGGAAGAGCAGGGATAATGTCAGCCCAGCTACCATATGCTTTCAGTCTGCCCAAGCAGTGCTTGTATAATAATCCCTCACAGAGAACTGAAGAGGAGATTTCAAGTGGCTGCCAGAAAACACTTTTTTTTTCCCCTTGGAGTGGCAACTCTGAATAAGGAAGCATCTGGCACATTTGATCAGACAAAGAAAATTAGGTCACTGAGAAAGATATTTGATGCTTTTCCTGAGGAACATAATACAGACACAAAAATGCATCTCTCTGGAAGGGCAGCACTCTGCTCCTCAGCTTGTCATGTTCCCTATTGTTCTGAGCAGCTGCACTATATTTAGGAGCTGTGAAATAGGCAAATGTAGATTATAGAACTGATCATTTTCCTCCTGCCAGCAATGGGAGTTGAAGACCAAAGAAGGTTTTGTTGAGCATGGGTTTGAAAACAAAAGAAAGGTTCCAGGGCTTTGATGCAATTGACTGCTGGATATGTCTAGGAGTTTTGTCTTAAATCACATTGAATGAGAAGTGTGAGTGATCTTTTGTTTCATATTTTCCTCCTCTCATTTATTGATCTCTTTAGAAATCATTCCTGGAGAGTCAGCAGAAGAAGACCTCACCAAAAAGGTCTCATGGGAGAAATTGCTCCTGGCACAAACATGCATCTCCCTTTAGCTCATTTCCAAGAGGTTCTCCTCAAAGGGAGTTGGAAAGGGAAAAGGGTGGTTAATTAATCTTGATTTTTTCCAGCTCCCNTATTCTTCCGCCCAATATTGTATCCTTCCACCGTATAGGGTATCCTTCTGCCCGATACTGTATTTTTCCACCGTATATGGTATCCTACCACCGAACAGGGTATCCTTTCGCCTAAAATTGTATTCTTCTGCCAAACAGTGTATCCTTCCACTGTATAGGGTATCCTTCTGCTGTATAGCGTATCCTTCCACCGTGTATTGTATCCTTCCACTGTATAGGGTATCCTTTTGCCTAATATAGTATCCTTCTGCCGTATAGGGTATTCTTCCACCATATAGTGCATCCTTTCACCTAATAGGTTATCTTTCTGCCTAATATTCTTTCCTTCTGCCTAATATTGTATCCTTCTGCTGTATAGGGTATCCTTCCACCTAATATTGGATCCTTCCGCCAAATACTGTTTTCTTCCACCTAATATTTTATCCTTCCGCCATATAGGGTATCCTTCCAAGGACAACTTGCCTGTACCAGTGAGTTAAGAAATCACACCACATTCCAGGTCATGATGGAGTTAGAGTGAAATTACATTGTGGCTAGAAGGAGCTGAGCAATCTTCAGCAGTGACTGTTGCAGAATGCATTATCTGGCAGGTTTATTTATTTGAATACTGCCTGTTTAAAATTCCTCAGGCCTCCCTGAGGTGCACCTGAGTGCTCATTTAAATCAGAAAGGGAAGGGAATATCTATTTTGAATTGCATTGGGGCACAGAACTTGCAAAAGGAGATAGGATTTTGATCCAATTAGGTTTATTGAGGCAAGTAGATACTACTAATACTTAATACTTCAGCATAAGTTAAGGAAACTAAAGGCTAAGTGGCTAATTCCCATGGCAGCTCTGTCAATGTACAACCTGCTGCTGCTCTTCTTGCTGGAACCTCTTGGCTGGGCAGGTGCTACAATTGAAAAGCAACTCATTTTCTTTCATCGTAGATCAATTTCCAATCAACTTAGCCAAGCAGAAATAAACCAGGCTTAAGTGCTTGAAGTGTTTATTGAACACCCACACTGCTACTCCATCACCTCCACTGGTTTAAACTGACCTTTAGCCAAAGTACCCCCAAAGTCAGAGGATGGATAAGCCATCCTTATCATTTTCTTCTGGTCCACAGATGGAAATACCCACAAAATGGGAAAAAAATCCAACCCAACCCTCCTGCATCTGTGAGGAAATTGGAAACCAGGATCCCAAATCTCAGCTAGAAAGCAACCTCCCTGGTGCATTCCAAATACTCCCAAATACTCAGCACTGACCAAGCAACCTGGGTGGCTTTGGGATGCACCTGAGACTAGCTGTGCCCCCATATCCCTGGGGAACTCTGGAAGAGCAGGGATAATGTCAGCCCAGCTACCATATGCTTTCAGTCTGCCCAAGCAGTGCTTGTATAATAATCCCTCACAGAGAACTGAAGAGGAGATTTCAAGTGGCTGCCAGAAAACACTTTTTTTTTCCCCTTGGAGTGGCAACTCTGAATAAGGAAGCATCTGGCACATTTGATCAGACAAAGAAAATTAGGTCACTGAGAAAGATATTTGATGCTTTTCCTGAGGAACATAATACAGACACAAAAATGCATCTCTCTGGAAGGGCAGCACTCTGCTCCTCAGCTTGTCATGTTCCCTATTGTTCTGAGCAGCTGCACTATATTTAGGAGCTGTGAAATAGGCAAATGTAGATTATAGAACTGATCATTTTCCTCCTGCCAGCAATGGGAGTTGAAGACCAAAGAAGGTTTTGTTGAGCATGGGTTTGAAAACAAAAGAAAGGTTCCAGGGCTTTGATGCAATTGACTGCTGGATATGTCTAGGAGTTTTGTCTTAAATCACATTGAATGAGAAGTGTGAGTGATCTTTTGTTTCATATTTTCCTCCTCTCATTTATTGATCTCTTTAGAAATCATTCCTGGAGAGTCAGCAGAAGAAGACCTCACCAAAAAAAGGTCTCATGGGAGAAATTGCTCCTGGCACAAACATGCATCTCCCTTTAGCTCATTTCCAAGAGGTTCTCCTCAAAGGGAGTTGGAAAGGGAAAAGGGTGGTTAATTAATCTTGATTTTTTCCAGCTCCCTAAAACCAGTGAGCAGAGAGTTTTCAGCCCCTACAAACTCTGATTTAATGCATAAAGACATTGCTGTTCCTACATGAATTCTTCCAGCTGGGAAATGAATCAGTTTGTGGTATTTGCATTTGCTTGAGAAGACATCAGGTAACCAAAAAAGAGTTCCAAGCTGCCATCCTGGCCTAATTTACTTCAGTGTGGGATAGTAACTAGCTTAGTCACAGCAAATCCATGATTTTCCAAACACTAGATAAAGAACTGAAGCACTTACACACTGAGTATAAAAAGTGGGTTTGATTTCCCAGCCCTTTTAAACCCAGATGTGAAAGTGTCCTCACTCCCTGGCATATTTAGTGTTACAAATTGCATCAGCAGATGAAAGAATTGTCACGAAGGTAAAGAGCTTGCCCAAGGTCAAGTGGCACATTAATTCCAGCAGGCTTCAAGAGGTTTCTGGCACTTCATCATCAACTTAGGTCATGGTTCTGCCTCTTTCCAGATTCTCTCATTCAGCCTTTCATTTTGCACAAGGGCTTAACCACCTTCATCAATCATCAGGAAAGAAGTTTGGGAAGGCTTATTTACTGCAGCAGCCTCAGAGAGGACTTTGAGCCTGCAAAGGTGCTTTGGAGAGTATACACATGGGAAAGAGCTGGGGAGCAAACAGGATGCTCTCAGCTTCCATCTCCTCCTCAGCTGCTTCACCACTGGCTTCTTTTTTCCCTCCTTCAGGCTAACCATGGCATTTCCAAATCAGAGGAGTTATTTCACTTTCTCCTTCAGATGGTGAAGTTGTCTGAGTGAGTCGAGGCCTGCAGGCTTTAGTGTGCTCTGGGCTCAGGCCTAGCCATGCCAGAGAGGGTTTGCCAGGATGGATATCACAGAATCACAAAGCTTGCAAGAGACCTCTAAGCTCATCAAACCCAACCACTCCTATCCCCCCCATGGCCCTGAGGACCACATCTCAATGGTTCTTAAGCCCCTGCAGGGATGGGGACTCCAGCACTGCCTTGGCCAAGTGATGTCACTCTACTGACATTAGGCACAAGCTCTGTTCACAAAATCACTTTTTAACCCCTGGGAGCTGTCGATGGAGTAGGAGCTTTACTGATATATTTATATCTAATTGAGGTGTATGCTTTAGCAGAAGGCTGTCCCTAACCAGTGTTGCAAGCTTTGAACAGAATCCTCTCATTTTGCTGCAACCACCAAAGGAAAATGCATTTTATTCCTTATTCAGTGTGTTCTTGGAAAAAAACAAACTCTAAACCTCACATTTCTTCTGTTGAATAGAAATATTTTCTTTCCTCTCTTGACCAGAAACTGGACAAAAAAAAAGCAAGTTCAGGGAGCAGATGTCAGCTAATACAATATAAGGCAGAAGGATACCCTATACGGTGGAAGGATACCCTATACGGTGGAAGGATACCCTATACGGTGGAAGGATACCCTAGGCAGTGGAAGGATACCCTATACGGCGGAAGGATACCCTATACAGCGGAAGGATACCCTATACAGCGGAAGGATACCCTGTTCGGTGGAAGGATACCCTATGGGCAGAAGGATACCCTATATGGTGGAAGGATACCGTATACGGCGGAAGGATACCCTATAGGCAGAAGGATACCCTATACAGCAGAAGGATACCCTGCTCGGCGGAAGGATACCCTATACAGCGGAAGGATACCCTATAGGCAGAAGGATACCCTGTTTGGCAGAAGGATACCCTATACAGTGGCAGGATACCCTATACAGCGGAAGGATACCCTATAGGCAGAACGATACCCTGTTTGGTGGAAGGATACAATATTAGGTGGAAGGATACAATATTAGGTGGAAGGATACCCTGTACAGTGAAGAGTTTAACAGACTCTAAAGCTCTTGCTGCTTTGGTACAAGAATATGCTTGGAGCAGATAAGACTCTGCATTTTAACTTTGGGAGCTCCAAAAGGGATAAATAACATTCAGTAAGATTCCTGGAGCCAAGCAGGCTTCTTAGCAGAGGGCAAGCTTGCTGTGGGGATGTTCTCAGGCTGTGTCCTCTGGCCTTAGCTCCAAGCCAAGGTGATAACACTCAGCCCACAACTTGGTGAAGTTATCTGAGGGAGGAGGAAGGATTAGCTGAGCCATGGGATGGAGAGCAAAGGAGTTGAAGGGTGAGCCATCAGCATTTGTCAGGAGGGTGCCTGTTGTGACCATGGCAGGAAAGGAGAGGAGCTGTGATCACAGGGAGAGAGCACAGAGCTCTAAATCATTAGGAAGGAATAATTCACCCTGCAGAAAGAACTAACAGACAGTGCAACAGAGCTAGTTCACTTGTGTTGCTGAGGGGAGGGTTTGAACCCTCATTGTAGCCTAAGCTGGGGATTGGCTTGCTGCAGGGATCCTCAGCTCCAGGCAAAGATGAAGGATGTTCCCAAATTGAGTAACTGGGTCAACTCTAATTATCATAGATAATTTGCACATTTCATTTCTGGTGAAGGGAAATGTGTTTCTCAAGGTAGGTGACTCCAGTTTGGGGCTGTCAAAGGCAGGATAAAATAGCTTCCCAACAGGAAAGGAAAGCTCTGGTGTTAGTCACTGAAGTGGGAAAGCAAGGCAGGTGCAGGATTGAGCTATTTAGCACCTAATTTTCAGCAAATACATACAAGGAGGGGGTTGTATATATATTTGTATATATATATATATTTATATATATTATATATATATTTATATANAGATATATGTATGTTATATATATATATATGTATATTTCAGTGTCTCTAAATAGATATATATTTATTTATTGAAGGCCTTGGGCCCAGGTGCTTGCTGAGCACAGGCTCCATCAATGGTTCCTGTGTTCTCCTCTGCATCATTTCTCCCCTCTAAGGGTATGTGTTCCCTAACATAAAGATGTGATGAGAGCATTCCAAAGGCAGCAATTCCTGATAGAGGAGTTTTGAGATGAAAAGGGGGAAGAAAAGGGAAGGCAAAGCAGCTAAACATTACATATTGTTCCAGATGTGATGCATGAAACTGCAGGAAAAAAGAAGAAATCAATGTAATAGAGGAGGAAAAGCTCCTCATGCTTGGTTGTTATTGCTGTCACAAAGCAGCCTCAGTCTAGAAGTGCATTTCATCTCTTTGATCATAAAGATGCCCAGATTTACTTCAGTTTGTGGCCACTTTTAATAGCCCCAGGCTAATTTCTGCCTCCTGCCTTCTCCTTGCCTCACTTAGAGCCAAGTGTGGAGGCAGCAGGGCTCACAGGGCAGGGCTCTCAGAACTTAGCAGCTCTGCTACTCTTTCGTCCTTTGCTTCATGTCCCAAGCAGCCTAGCTGAGGCTGCACAAGCCACAGAGCTTTCAGTGAGAAGCTGCTTCTGGGACCCTTCCTCCTGTCAGCTTGCATCTCATCCACTAAAGGGGGAGCTTCAAAGCCAAACAATTGTAAAGCTCTCTTTTTCTTGCCCGACAGAGCACACCATGAGGCCACTTAGCTGCAACCTGAAGCTATGGGTCCCCTGCTGGGGTATCATGTGCACTGATTGCATGGGATTGCTCTCCTGAGGCATTTATTAACATGCATCTTGTTAACCCTAGTTCAAGTCCAACTCGCTGCCTTCAACTGCTGCTTGACCTATTTTAGCATAATTCAGCCCATAATGTGCTGCTCTCCAGCTGCAACAAGTTCTTCTGCTGGCATCAACACCATGGGAACTTCCAGAGGGAACCAGAAGAGCTTGGAAAAGTTCCTTTCTTATGAACTCAACAGTTTGGGGTCAGTAATTTATGCATGGTTCAGAACTGACCTAATACTTACACATAGCTAAAAGAGCAAGGAATAATCAATCCCAGACTTCAAGCATTCTTTTTCCTCCCAGCAAGCCAGGCTTTTCTCAGCCTTGGGGAAAAAAGAGTTTATTGAGGAGTTCCCTAAGCTTGTTAACAGCTGCATCCAGAGGACTTGGACCATTCTGAGGAGGATTTGGAGTCATTTCTCCAACAGCAGCAGTAGAGTTAGGTTTGTTTAAGACTTGGGCAACTAATGGCAAGATCCAGGTCATTTCCTCACCATCTGTGTTGGAACTGAAGCATCATCCAGGCAGCTGTTCAGAAAGCACCCAAATGGCAACAGGTGCCTTTTAGGTGGCTTAGGACATCTCTGGGCACCTAGCACCTTGCTGCTGTGTGACCTAGCTTTGTTGCTGTAGATGGAGTAGCACCTGGAACCCAAGGGTGTCCAGCTGGCACCTGAGCCCATGGCACATGCACACAGGTCAGCAGGAAGAGATGCAACAGTGGAGGAGGACACCATCTCCAGAAACATCCAGGGAACAAATCTGACCCAGGATAAAGGTTGGAATGGACCAGCCCCAGCTACAAAGGGCTCACCAGCAGGCTAAAGAGGAAACAGAGCAAACAGAGGAGGGAAATGCTGGGCTGCATGACTCTAAGGAGTGTCCAGTGTAGGGCCAGGAGTTGGGCTTGATGATCCTTATGGATCTCTTCCAAACTGAGCTGTCTAGGTGCCTCTCTAGGGGCCAGGCAACTGTTGCTGAGACATCAACCAATCTCAGCCAGAGAGATGGAGCATACAGTCTGCATCATGCACTAAACTCTGCTTCAGGAAAGAGCTGTTGAATTGCTTAAAACTCCTGTAAACCTTTTTCCTACCTAGTGCATCAACAAGGAGAGCCTTCTTGGGGTTTTTGAGGGATCACTGATGAAGGTTGGACACCTTGAAGTTAGAGAAGACAGCTCTCAGTTCTGTGCAGCCAGCTAGCATCACCTAAATATCATGGCCTCTGCTGCCACTTCATCTGGTAAGACAAGATCCATCCCAGAAATGTTAGAAGTGACAATATTCAGTGACAGGGAGAGACAGGAGAGAGTTAGTCAACACTGGGACTACTCCTTCCTTCCCTCAGGCTCAAATCAGCATGACACAACTCAAGGCTCAGGCTTGCAGCCTTTTTGCAAGGGGTATATTAAAGTCCAGATTGTCACCTCTGTGAGCTGCTGGAGTGACTGAGATGCTACAGCTCAGCCTTCCAGCTGTGGCTGAGCACTTGTGCTCCCCAAAAAGGCATCCTCAGAGGGGAAGATCCATCTGAGCCCAAGGTTGGAGCTGGAGAAGCATCCAGCAGACTTCTTGCTCTGAAGCTGAACTTGGCTTCACTTGTCAGGATGCTCTGTGTGACTCAGCCAAGGTGCTGAGGAGACAAAGGAGTGGGAGGAGGAAAGGGAGGGGGAGGAAGAAAGGGAGACAGGCAGCTGAATGAAGCTAGAACACTCATTAGTGACCAAAATATAGGCTGTTGTTTAGAACAGTTACACCAGGTCTTTCCCAGCCCTAATGGGAGTGGCAAGATCTGAGGGAAAAGCAAAAGTATGAATCAGAACTTTTAGCTAAAATGAGCTAATAATACTTTTAACCTGCTGGTTCTGCTGGAATTCCAGGGATTTGATTTCTTCAGCTCTCACCTACTGCATAGAACAGAGGACATGTTGGAGTTGCAACCCCCCAGGAAGGGTTTGTTGGCATCACTGGATATGATCCTGGCCTTCTGGGACTTCTTTTTCATCTTGAGGCAGTTGGCAGTGCTAAGATAAAAAGGCAAAACCTGGTTTGGGTTGTGTTTTGTCAGCTTCTGGTAGTAGTGGATGGTTATGAAGTGGAATTGGAGTGGGCTGGGGTGTGTGTTTCCTGCACAGAAGTGTTTTTTGTTGCAGCATCACAACTGTGGGGCAGAAGGTGATGCCTTTGGCCAAATCTCCCTTGAAGTCAGTGGAAAAGAGCAAGCAACACTTACTACCACTCCAGCTCTTTCACTGGCACTGAAGAGAGGGTACATCCCTCAGGGAATTGTGACTGGCACGAGGACACATAGTGTCTCTAAAGGCTGGAAAGTCATGTTTATTATTTCTCCTGCTCCCCACATCCTGACCTGGCTCTGTTCCCCTTGTCCTTCCCCCACCCCATCCTCCTTTCAGCCTTGCTTGGGTCTCCTGGGAGCCATTTGTCACCAGAAACTGTGAGTGTGCCAAACTCTGCATGCTAGTGATAGGTTGATGTTTGGGCTTGATGATCTCTTCCAACCTTCATGATTCTGTGATACAGAGGAAGATGTTTGTTGAGGTAATTGTCTTTGCTTGAGCTTCATCTCCTGGTGACAGAGTCTGTGCTTGAACACAAATATCCTGGTGGCCCTGGATGAACTTGGACAGGAGGATGCTGTGAGGTTGCAGTCAGTAAGGCTTGTGGAGTGGCTTCTCCATCCAAAGCAGGGACAGCCAAGAAAACAATGAATGCCTCCTGCTCTCACCTACATATTCCATTCTGAGACACTCAACTAACATCTGCTGGAACACTTGGAACAATTGATATCCTTTAGAAATGAGGGAAAAAAGGCATTTCTTCAGGGAATCCCAGGAGGTGCAGTGAGGAGAGGGAGCCCTGGAGTGGTTTGCTAGGGCAGAGAGCATTTAACCTGTGCTGCTCAGGGCTGAGGGCATCCCTGGCTCTGGCTGTGCTTTGCTGTTGCAATGAAGCCACCAGGCAGGGAAGGATGCTGTGCAAGGCACCAAGTGCCCAGAGGCACTACACAAACCACCATGGGCATCTCTTCCCAGGCCTCTGGACCATTGCCACAGCCTAGGGCTGCCTTGGCTGGGTTGTTTTTTCTCTCTGATAAGAATTCTCCACTAAGATGTGTAATAGAATTGAGGACATAGCCATGAGTAAAAAGTCTTCTCACACATGCTGTTCCATAATTAAAGAACAGCTAGAATAGAAATCCTGCTTTTCCCCCCCCCCTTCATTAATGAGCTCAAATTCTTATAGGCATTAAAAGGGCATATACTTCCCCTCTAATTTAGGGATTAAAACCAATCTCACAGCAGATCAAGAGGAAGGCTGTGGTCTGAACTCCTCAGTGAAAGGAGAGGCACTGTCATTAGCAACAGAACCATTTTAATTAGCTCTTTTTCCTAGATTCCCAGCCTCTATCCATTTGGCATGTGTCACCACAGATCTCTAGGAGCAATGACTGTGGTGACACATGCCAAATGGATAGGAGTTGGGAAGAGTGGGAGAGATCCTCTTCACAGGTTCAACTCCATAAGGAATGAACACCCTCCAACAGGGTTTGGATTTGCCATTTTTAATTACTTGGGGTTTATCTCATCTTTTTGTTGCTCAATTGGCTGAGATTGGAGTGAGCTGGGGGTAGGTCTCATCTCCTGGGTGACTAGGAAAAGTGGCCTCAAGTTGCACCAGGAGAGGTTTAAATTGGATAGAGGAGAAGTTTCTTCCCAGAAATAGTTGTTAGGCATTGGGCCAGGCTACCCAGGGAGGTGATGTCACCATCCCTGAGGTGACTTAGGGACATGGTGCTGATAGCTTGATGATCTTACAGGTCTCTTCCAACCTGAATGATTCTGTGCTTGGTTGGTTTGGGGTTTTTTTTCTCCACTGGAGGTCCTAAAATCCACTTGGAGGATTTCCTTCCTCCTCCTGAACTTCTTTCAGTCCCATTTGTGGATGCAGCACACATTCCTGAAGCTCAAGAGAGGAAAACCATCCTCATTAGCAATGCCTCATTGGATGAGAAAGCAAGATGTGTGTCTAAGCACCTGTGGAGACTCAGTAGGAAGAAGAGGAGTGCAGTTTGATTCAGCTCCACCAGGCACTGAGTAAAGATCATGATGCCCTCCCAGCCTTGGAGAGCAAGAGAACAATATCATCCTCCTCCTGACTCCCTGAGGCAGTGTGGCATTATTAATATCAAATACAGAAGATGAAGGAGCCAAGTGGCTACAGAAAGGCTCTAAAAGAGAACTTTGCACCCAAGGTTTGGTTCTTGGTGGATGGATATCCCCCACCTGGCAAAGGAAATCAGAGTTCTTCCCTTCAGCTAAATAACTGAATCCATTTGCCTGAAGTTACCCTAGCTTCTTCATCAGGGAAAGAAAGCACTCCCAGCAATTACAGCAGAAATCAATCTATAAAAATCAGCTTATAAATTAGTTTGCCAATTAATTTAAAGACATTTTTTGACTGCTTTAATGAATTGGAATTCAAGACATATCCTGCCAGAGAGTGAAAACATTCAGGATATCCATTTTTTTCCCCCCTCACCACCAGTGAGTTTCACACTCATATCTTTTGCTCTTTGTTTTCTTTCTTCTGCCTGTCTTGAGTCATCACTAATGGAAGATCTAAATATAGGTATGACTAACAATGCAAACTTTAGAAACTGTATGTAAACTCCAGATCAGAGAGTTCTGCTCACCAGAAATGCAAACCACTGTTGCCAAGCACTAGAGCTAATGATTCCTGCCTTTTTCTCATTAGCAGGGCAGCTGTCACATAGCTTAAGGTTTGGACAGGAAGAAAGAAGTTAGCATATTGCTTAAGAGCTGCCTGCTCTAGCCTTAAATGTGCCTCTCTTACTGCATTTTGCCAAAAATATGCTGGAACATCAAACTCCTTCCTCCTGCAGAAGAAGAAATGCCATGTTTCCACTTCCCAGTCTCTTGTCATATTGTTTCAAATCAGCAGGATCCAAAGGAGATGAGCACAAGGAGCTCAGATGTCACAGGAGTGCTTTGGACACTGGCAAAGCCAAGGGACAAACTGGGGGCAGAGGAAGAAGTGCCTGGTGCTGTGGCTGAATCACAGAATCACACAATGCCAGGGGTTGGAAGGGCCCTAGAAAGATCATATAGAGCAACCCCCCTGCCAGAGCAGGAGCACCTAGACCAGCTCACACAGCAATGTGTCCAGGCAGCTCTGCAATGGCTCCAGACAAGGAGACTCCACAGGCTCCTGGGCAGCCTGGGCCAGTGCTCTGGCACCTGAACTGCAAACAAGTTCCTCCTCAGCTTAATACTAAACCTCCTGTGCTCCAACTTGCTCCCATTGCCTCTTGTCCTACCATTGGATGCCATGGAGCAGAGCCTGGCTCTCTCCTCCTCACACTCACCCTTCCCATATTTCTAAGCATTGCTGAGGTCTCCTCTCAGTCTCCTCTTGTCCAGGCTGAAGAGACCCAGCTCTCTCAGCCTGTCCTCCGAGGGCACATGATGTGGGGTTTTGTTCTTCACCTTGGTGTTTCTAGAAGTGCCACACTGGCAAGTGATTCCCCAAGCTTTCCTACACCATCTGCTCCATGTGCTCTTAGGAGCACATCTCCTGTGTTTCCTTGTTAGTCACTCAAGCACATATTGGGTCCATCTGCAGCTCTCATATGTGGTTCCACTGCAATTGCCCGTGTCAGAGGAGAGCATTTCCTTCTGCTTCGTGTTGGCATCTTCCTTTCCAAGACATACTTGGTCATCCCTTCAGAAGGAGCAGTGGTAGCATGCTGGATGATGTGCACACACTCTGTATCCCTTCTGAAGGAGCAGTGGTACCATGCTGGATGATGTGTACACACTTTATATCCCTTCAGAAGGAGCAGTGGCAGCATGCTGGATGATGTGTACACACTTTATATCCCTTCAGAAGGAGCAGTGGCAGCATGCTGGATGATGTGTACACACTTTATATCCCTTCAGAAGGAGCAGTGGCAGCATGCTGGATGATGTGTACACACTTTATATCCCTTCAGAAGGAGCAGTGGCAGCATGCTGGATGATGTGTACACACTTTATATCCCTTCAGAAGGAGCAGTGGCAGCATGCTGGATGATGTGTACACACTTTATATCCCTTCAGAAGGAGCAGTGGCAGCATGCTGGATGATGTGTACACACTTTATATCCCTTCAGAAGGAGCAGTGGCAGCATGCTGGATGATGTGTACACACTTTATATCCCTTCAGAAGGAGCAGTGGCAGCATGCTGGATGATGTGTACACACTTTATATCCCTTCAGAAGGAGCAGTGGCAGCATGCTGGATGATGTGTACACACTTTATATCCCTTCAGAAGGAGCAGTGGCAGCATGCTGGATGATGTGTACACACTTTATATCCCTTCAGAAGGAGCAGTGGCAGCATGCTGGATGATGTGTACACACTTTATATCCCTTCAGAAGGAGCAGTGGCAGCATGCTGGATGATGTGTACACACTTTATATCCCTTCAGAAGGAGCAGTGGCAGCATGCTGGATGATGTGTACACACTTTATATCCCTTCAGAAGGAGCAGTGGCAGCATGCTGGATGATGTGTACACACTTTATATCCCTTCAGAAGGAGCAGTGGCAGCATGCTGGATGATGTGTACACACTTTATATCCCTTCAGAAGGAGCAGTGGCAGCATGCTGGATGATGTGTACACACTTTATATCCCTTCAGAAGGAGCAGTGGCAGCATGCTGGATGATGTGTACACACTTTATATCCCTTCAGAAGGAGCAGTGGCAGCATGCTGGATGATGTGTACACACTTTATATCCCTTCAGAAGGAGCAGTGGCAGCATGCTGGATGATGTGTACACACTTTATATCCCTTCAGAAGGAGCAGTGGCAGCATGCTGGATGATGTGTACACACTCTGTATCCCTTCTGAAGGAGCAGTGGTACCATGCTGGATGATGTGTACATGGAGTGCACCTGGGATGGAGAGGAAGAGGAGGATTGGTGTTTGGCTTTGAGATGAGCAGAGCACATTCTTCTCCTTGCTCTCTTCCCTCTGGACATGATTTCTTGTTCAGTCTTGGCCCAGGCTGCCCAGGTTGGTGCTGGAGTCACCATCCCTGGAGGGGTTCCTAAAACATCTAGATGCTCTCCTTAGGGCCATGGGTTAGTGGTATGCTTGCACTTGATGATCTTAGAGGTCTCTTCCAACTGTAATGATCCTGTGATTTCAGCAGTTATTCCAGAGATGCAAAGGCTTTCCTGAGCCAGCTGAGCTTGCACTGCTGCTTCATTCCTGCCACACTTCAGAAGCTCTTGTGCCAGCTCAGTGCATCCTCAGGAGTCTTGAACAAACTATTCCTCAGCCACTACCTCCTGGCAGCATTCCTAGGAGGCTGGAGCCTGGGATCACACCACCTGGGGCTGGAAGAGGCAGTGTGAAGGTCAGACACTGCTCTCTGGTGTCAGCAGAGTGAGCAGGAGGCACCTTTCCTTCCAGCACACTCCTGGCTGCTGGGATAACTGACACAATTTGTATTCCCTTCAAGACCTCATTACACATATTGCTCATTTAACCTTTAAAAGAAGGGAGGGGGAAAAAAATAAAAAGGCTGGAAGGAAGTGTGCCAATGGATTCTGGCTGATAAATATCTAAATTAAGTAAATTTAATTAAAAGACTGTTGCAAATGTCAGCTCATCTGTGGATGCTGTGACAATTATGGAGGGAGCTTGGAAGCAGCTTGAAGATGTGAGGATCTCCTCACTCAGAATGGATGATTTCTTCTTGGTTTCAGGAGAAGAAGCAGGTTGGGTTTGCATTTCATTGCTCAATACAAATATTGAGCTGAAAGCTTGGAGAACTTTCTGGCCAGGTGATGCTGGCTGGAGCAGGGCTTGCTCTCTAAAGCCAGATAAAAGATGGAGAAGGAAAGAAAAGCCATGTGCTAAGCTCCATCTAGGGAATCCTACATCTCAGTGCAGAGGAAAGGGAAAGATCCATGCAGTTGGGTGTTTGGTCAGCTTCTCTTCTGGCCACTTTTTGCTGTTTGGGTCTTCTCACCCTGAGCCCCAGGGAGAGCTGCTCAGTGTGATGACTTTAGCATCATCTTGTTGGCTGACCTTTCCCTGCTTGGAGACATGATTTCATCTCTGGTGTCTGAAAAGGAGCACCAGCAAGACAAATTCTTTCCATGTCCCAGCTGGACTAGCACAGTGCTAATGCACATTTCCTGAGCTCTACAATGCTATTACTTTCAGGCCTATCTAAGAACAAGAACACTTCTTTTCCTTGCTTCATATACCAGCAAAAAGTCAATTTATTTTTATGTTGGGTTGTTTGGTGTTTCCCCCCCCCCCAGTCACTCTGTGTGCTGCAAATAGCCCCCAAAAAGTGCTTTTTGGACCAGCAAGGTAGAAGAACTCCCAGGAATGTGTTCACAAGCTGATGCTAAGGCACATGGAGAACTGGTTCAAGAGCTCCTTCACTAGTAGTATACACAATATTTAGGATCCCAGACAAACTGATGAGCCAAGCCCAGGCTTTATCTTCCTTCAGCCAGTCTGATATTGCTTTTGGTGCCCTCATCCCTCAGGTTTAAAAGCCTCCATTGATGGAAGGCAGATATTTCCAGAGGCAATAAGTGCCTAGATGCCTTGGGAGCTTTTGCTGATGTTCTCCTGCCATTGCATCCTTCAGCAGAGTGGTTGGTGAAGCCCAAAGAAACACAAGAATGATGGGGAAAGGTTCAGCTAATTCAGCCTATTCCAATCCCTCTTCAGCAGGCCCCAGGGGAGTCTTGACCACAGCTTGACAAACACTTCCATCCCATTTAGTAATCCAGCTTTTCAAGGCTTTGGACAGCTTTCTGTGCTGCCAGAGCACAGGTTCAGCTCTATTGTTGAGTCTTGAGGCAGGACACCAGCCCTGCTCCCAGGAACAGAGCCAGTGGAAGGTGGAATCACACAGTTAGTCTGCAAAGGGATGGAGAAAAACTCCTCTTTCAGCTCACTCCTGCTTTGTGACAAGGAGAGGGAACAAGAATACTTCCCTTTGAAAATCCATATCTCCTAGATGTGCTTATCTCCCTGCCTTTTCCCTGCTGCTTCCTGGGCAGTTTCAGTTCAGGATCCCTGCAGCAGGTACAAGACAGAAAATCCAAGGCAAGGTAGATTGCTTTCTATTTACAAGCAGATTTTCCAGCTTTGCCCATGGCTTACTCTGGAGAACTTCTTCCTTTACTCTTCCATCCTATTCCTGTTCACATCCCCAACTAAAAATAGCCTCTGCCTAGGAAAAAAACAACCCTCTAGCACTTCCAGCTCTGGCTGGGCTACACATCCCAGCTGATTCCAGCATCTCCTCAGATGACTTTTTTCTCTCTTCCTCTTGCTAACACTGCATTTCTTCCCATTTCCCACTCTTTGGGCTTTCCCAGGAGTTTGAGGACCTTGCATGTGGTTTTTCTGTCTGCAGCTATGTCTTCCCTCAGGAATAGGATAGGATAGGAAAGGAGGAAGGGAAGGGAAAGGATAGGATAGGAAAGAGGGGAGAGGAAAGGATAGGAAAGAAGGGAAGGGAGGGAGGGGAAAGGATAGGAAAGAAAAGAATGGAGGGAAAGAAGGGAAAGGATAGGAAAGAAGGGAAGTGATAGGAAAGAAGGGAAGGAAGGGAATGGATAGGAAAGAAGGGAAGGGAAGGATGGGAAAGGATAGGGAAGAAGGGGAAAGATGGCAAAAGAAGGGAAGGGAAAGGAAAGGATAGGAAAGGAGGAAGGGAGGGGAAAGGATAGGAAAGAAAAGGAAAGAAGGGAGGGAAAGAAGGGAAAAGATAGGAAGGAAGGGAAAGGATATGAAAGGATACGAAAGAAGGGAAGTGATAGGAAAGAAGGGAAGGGAAGGGAATGGAAGGATGGGAAAGGATAGGGAAGAAGGGGAAAGATGGCAAAAGAAGGGAAGGGAAAGGAAAGGATAGGAAAGGAGGAAGGGAGGGGAAAGGATAGGAAAGAAAAGGAAAGAAGGGAGGGAAAGAAGGGAAAAGATAGGAAGGAAGGGAAAGGATATGAAAGGATACGAAAGAAGGGAAGTGATAGGAAAGAAGGGAAAGGAGACACTGTTCCTTTTTTGTGGTCTTCCCACTCGGAGGAAACAGCAAGGCCAAGTGAAACAGCAAAGCAGGAACTCTTTTCCTCCTTCCCCACTTTGTATTCCTCCAAGAGCAGGAGCAGCACTGCAGGGCAGTGTGTGGATGCATCCAGCAGCCCAGATGACAAGGAGGTTAATTGGAATGAAGGGAAATGTGACCCTTGCCTCCAAGAGCCCCTGCAGGCTGCAGCTGAGTGCTGCTGCTGTGTTGTGTTGTGTTGTGAGAGCTCAGCTCAGCACAGAGCTCAGCACAGAGCTCAGCTCAGCACAGGCAGTTCCACTGCCAGGCAACTGCACTCCAGCTTATCCCAAAGAAACCTTGTCCTAGAAGCTCCTGCAGCACTGCCCATGCCGTGAGGAATGCCAGGAATTGCCTGTCCAGCTCGGGAGAAGCACACAGCTGGCAGGGAGCACCTGGATCTGCAGCTTCACTGCCACTGCTGTGTGTGCCAAGGAACCAGCTCAGTGACTCTGGGAATGCTGGGGGGGGGAATATTGATCTTCTTTCCTTTCTCCTTTCCCTTCTTTCCTAGCTCTTCCCTTCCTTTCTTATCCTTTCTCTTCCTTCTTTCCTATCCCTTCCCTTCTTTCTTCTCCCTTCCCCTCCCTCTCTTCCCTTCTTTCCCAGCCTTCCCCCTCCCTCCCTTTCCTTCTTTCCTATCCTTTCCATTCTCTTCCTTCTTTCCTTCCCTTCCTTCATTCCTATCCTTTCCCTTCCTTCTTTTCTATCCCTTCCCTTCTTTCCTATCCTTTCCCATCTTTCCCTTCCCTTCATTCCTATCCTTTCCCTTCCTTCTTTCCTATCCTTTCCCTTCTTTCCTGTCCTTTCCCATCTTTCCCTTCCCTTCATTCCTATCCTTTCCCTTCCTTCTTTCCTATCCTTTCCCTTCTTTCCTATCCTTTCCCTTCCCTTCCTTTCCCTTCTTTCCTATCCTTTCCCTTCCCTTCCTTTCCCTTCTTTCCTATCCATTCCCTTCCCTTCTTTCCTATCCTTTCCCCTCCTTTGCCTTCTTTCCTATGCTTTCCCTTGGAGAGGGAGCAGGAACCTTGTGTTCCTTGGGATCCTTGTGCCTTTCCCTTCCTTTCCCATCCTTTCCCCTTCTTCCCTATCCTATCCCATCCTTCCCTTCCCTTCCCTTCCTTTCCCTTCTTTCCTATCCATTCCCTTCCCTTCTTTCCTATCACTTCCCATCTTTCCTATCCTTTCCCTTGGAGAGGGAGCAGGAACCTTGTGTTCCTTGGGATCCTTGTGCCAAATGAACTGTGCCTTCCCCAGCATAACGGTCCATGGGAAGCAGAAAAGCAGTCCCTTAGGTGCTTGTCCTGCTTTGAGCTGTGACCCTAAACTGACCAACAAGCTCTTCTACTCCATGTACATCATATCCAGTGTAAAACTGAGAGGCAGGCTCTGGAATTCCCACCCCCAGCTTGGCCCTGGGGGGCTCTCCCATAGAGCCCCAGAGCCAAGCAAGGCAAGGGCAGCATGAAGCTATTTAGCACCTAAGTAACAAAAAGGAGATGGTTGGGGTTCTACCTTCCCTCAAGGTTGAGCTCCTGAGCCATCTGGGGTGATGGAGTGGGAAGTGTCCTGGTGATGCTCAGCAGCTCAGCTCTGTGCTGCAGGACTCTCTCTGTTCTGCTTTCCATCTCCAGCCCAGAGTTCCTGACTCCAGCTCCAGGATCCAGCCCTGCTGCTGCAGGACTCTCTCTGTCCTGCTTCCCATCTCCATCCCAGAGATCCTGAATCCAGCTCCAGGATCCAGCCCTGCTGCTGCAGGACTCTCTCTGTTCTGCTTCCATCTCCAGCCCAGAGTTCCTGACTCCAGCTCCAGGATCCAGCCCTGCTGCTGCAGGACTCTCTCTGTCCTGCTTCCCATCTCCATCCCAGAGATCCTGAATCCAGCTCCAGGATCCAGCCCTGCTGCTGCAGGACTCTCTCTGTTCTGCTTTCCATCTCCATCCCAGAGTTCCTGAATCCAGCTCCAGGATCCAGCCCTGCTGCTGCAGGACTCTCTCTGTTCTGCCTTCCATCTCCAGCCCAGAGTTCCTGACTCCAGCTCCAGGATCCAGCCCTGAGCCTGATTCCCATCTGCAGGTGAGTCCTCCTGCCACAGCATGTCCCACTTCCTCTGCCATGATTTTCTGACTCTGTGGACACTCTGCTCCTGACTTTTCTGTTGCAGCTTGTGGTGATGTGTCTTTTGCTGGCAATATCCTCTAACTGCACTCCACAAAACACAGATCCCTGTTTGACTCTGCCTTGTTTAACCTGCTGCTTTCTTCGTCTTTGATGCTTAATTCATCCTCCACTTGCCCCAGTGCCTTGGCTTGATGGGATACAAACTCCTGACCTGCCTCACCTCTTGAAGCCATACAGCTTATCCTGACCTTGGATGTTCCCCTCTCCTTCCTGAGGAAGCCTGAAGTTGCCTGAGCTTCTCTGAGCCCCAAATCCCAACATCTCCTTCATTCCAGACACAGAGATCATTTCTTTCTCTCATCACTTCCCCAATTGATGTATTTCTCTCTCTTTAAAGCATAAAGTGTGTCACTTCAGTGACTATTTCACATGCTTCATAGCCAGAGAATGGTTAGGAGCATAACCAATAGCACTGGCTTCAAATTGCTGTGGCAGGTTGGGGCTGGTTCATCTTCTTGGCTAAGCACACAGCTAGATTTACCACAGCCAAGCTTTAGTATGTCCCTGTGAGAATAAAATGAAGGAAAAAAAAGTATGAGTTTCCTTTCTCACTTGTTTTCAGGACTGTCTGCTTGCAGAAATGTGGAATTCTCGTGCAGTCTGCTCTCAGTTTCCAGTCCACTGCTTTGCTTGGACCAAATGCTGCTGAAATGCTGCAGGCTGACAAGCTCAGGCTCACAAGGATCAGATGCTGGCTCCACTGCCATCAGTGGCAATTGTGTCATTTAGCCTCACAGGATCCATATTTTGTGTAGATGTGCAAGATGGCATCCAAGCAAGAACTCTGCTCTCTTTCCACCTGCTGTCCTGCTTCCTTTCCATCCTCCTCTCCAGCAGCTGCTCCAAAAGCCATGAAGCTGCTTCAGAAACCTTTCCTGACCAAGGCCTTTGGTTATTCCTTCTCAGCAAGAGTTTTGCACCTGCCTGAATCCTGGAAACATCCTGTACTCCCCTGGAGTGCTTCCCCAGGCTTGGTTTCACCTGGGAGGTAGCCAAGAGCTGCTCTGCCCCAAAGCCCAGTGTTGGAAGTGGGGACCATCAGGATATGACCTCCTGAAGTACCAATGGAGCTCATCCAGAGGCTCTGCCAGAAAAACAACTCCCAGCCTCTGGAACAGAAGGGTAATGATGCCTAAATGTCAGCTGCCTGAGGTCTCCTTCCTCTCTTCCCTTCCTTCCCTGCCATCTCCCACCTCACTCTTCCAGCTCAGCTTCTTGGGAATGAAGAAGTACTTTTGGTTCTTGGTTTGGAATGCTTCTCCAGCCAGCCCCAGGCTGTGGTTTGTGGTGGATAGAGCTGGTCTCCAGCTTTTCCAAGGCACAATATTAGGATGTAGGGTCAAAGTTTGGGAATTAGGCTCCATACAACTCCCTTCTAGCTTTGGTTTTTCTGGCAGGGTTACAATGGGACATCAACATTTAGTTAGGAAGCAGGACCATCAAGTTAGAGTTCAGAAAAAGAGATTCTGCAAGTCTTTCTTTTTTTCCCTATGGAAACTTGAAGGAGTTAGGTATTTGGGACACAAACACTGATTCCTTGTGTGCTGTCCTCATTTTCCCCCAGGCAAAGTGGAGTTGGGAAGCAAAGCTCAGCCTAATTTTTCTTATTGCCTGTAACTTGCACAGATTTTTGTCAAATATTGACTAGGCTTTGAACTTGACCTACTTTAAACATTGGGGATGCTTCTCACTTCAGGGGATGTCAGGATTCCAAAGGAACAGGGATAGCAGCATCTTAATGCTCCTTTATACTCCTAGAGGTGTTGTGAGGGAAGTCACCTGCTCTCCTCTGCTCCACTTGGACTTCTTGGCTTTCAGTTTGCCTCAGGACCCATTGATTGGACTTAAGGATGAGAGGAAATGGCCTCAAGTTGCAGCAGGAGAGGTTTAGATTGGATACAAGGAGGAATTTCTTTACTGAAAGGCTTGTTAAGTCTTGGCCTGCCCAGGGAGGTGCTGGACCCTTCTTCACCCATCAGCTGAGCCTTGCTGCATTCCTCTGTGCTCTAACCACATTCTTGCCTTCAGCCTGCTGAGAAATATTCTGTTTGATGTTTTCCCAGGCAGCATCTCGAGGCATTCCTCCTTGTCCAGAGCTGCCCTTTCCAAAGTCATTATTCCTCATTAGGTACATTGTGCAGCAAGCAAAGTAGGTCAGGGATGAAAAGCCCCATCTTAGGCACAGGCACCAGGGCTGCACAAAGCTATTTGCAACTTCCAGGAGATAAAAAAAAACAACCAAAAAAGAGAGATGTTTTCTGTGGGATGAAAGCTGTCACTGCCAGCTTTACAAATGAATGCCAAGGATGGAAAAACTTCTGCTTCAGATTCCCAGGCTTTCAGATGGTAAATGCATTGTTTCAGAGATCCATTTCCAGGATTTCTAACCCCCACTTGCTGCTTCTCCAGTAGGGAATGCAGCTGAGTGTGAATCACTGTTGGCTCCAGCAGGACTAAGCCATTTTCACCTCTCCAGAGTCCCTAAATGGGGAGATAGCTACCTAGGGAGCTTGGCTGCTGGAAAAATCCTTCACACAACCATGCATGGCACTGGAAGGATGCCAATCCAAAGCCAAAGTGATGACTTGGAGAGCAGCATCTCTCTGCAAGTCATTCATCCCTCACTGTGTCCTCAGTCACAACAAAGCTTTCATGTTGGTTTGCCTGCTCCTCCAATTCTCTTTCCATGTCACTTGGAGACATCAGGTAAGGACTAAGAACTTCTGGAGTGATCCTTCATCTCTTTCAACTGCTGGGCATCCCTCTTCTGCCTCTGCATTTAACAAAGCACTCTGCAAATGCTTCATTTGATCAGATTGCCACAAAGACCTTCTGGTCAGGAGTTGCCCAGAACTAATGTGTCAGGGAAGGAGGAAGGAAACTGCAGGTGGAAAATCCCAAGGTTGAATGGACTGGAGAGGTGATCATAAAGTGACCAAAATTCCTTTTCATATATGTTCATGTTCAGCTGAGAGATCATGAGGGTCAAGCTCTCTTCTTCAGTGTCTGGCATCTAAGGAGGACTGTGTCCATTCTGCCTTCCATCCCAACCCATGAATTCCTCAATCCAGCTCCTGAGTCCACTTTGGGACTTGTTCCACAGCATGAGTGGTGATGGTGACAGAGTTACCATCAGGATGAGGGTTGGATTCAGTATTGCCTTTGTCTATGTCTATAGAGAGGACTTCTTGGGAAATGTCACACTTTGGGCTTTTAGGAGGATATAGCAGGAGGACAAACATTTTAAGGGTTAAGTGACTTGCTCAGTAATAGAAATAAGGTTGCTGACAATGCTTTGCACACACAAACTCTGCTCTGTGTGAACACCTCACCACCTCTGTAACCTGGTGAGGGCCACACAATGCCTCTGAGATGCCCTCAAAGCTGCTTTTTGCCTCGTGATGCTTGTGTAGTGGAAATGATAGGCACAGAGTGTGCCAAATGCCCAAATGTGCTGAAGCTCTCCCTTTGCAGAGGGCCAGGGTTTCTTTCCCATCAGGTTGGCAATTAATGTCCCACTGACCTACTTGTTGTGATCCACCTGGCAGAGCTCTGCCTCCCTGCAAGCTGAGACTTGGGCTGCTCCACAGATTGCCTTTGTTTAGCTTGGGTGACACAAAGCCTCAGGAGAGTGACAGGGCAGAGAAAAAGGAGATCTGCTCTGCTCTTTGCTGTTGCAAGGGTATTTTTAGTTGATGGTGCAAGTGTTATCCCTCAGGATCAAATGGTCTGCTGCTTTTTGTTGTTGTTTCTTTATAACTCCTCTGTGTTTTGTGAGGTTTTTCTCCTCCCTCCCTCCCCTTACAAAGACAAAGGAGCTGTGTACATCACTCCAGTGATTGCTAAGCAGTGCCTGCTGCAGACCAAGGCAGGCAGAATGGATCCGTGAGGGAAAAGCACCTTCTGCCTGCCTAAAACCATCTCCTTCACAGAGAAACTTGAAGAGCTCCTTGGCAGCTCCACAACTGCCTATGAAACCAAGCACATTTTCTGCAGGGAATGGTAAATGTCACCCTCTCAGATGACACAGAAAAAGGAACTTTTCCCCCAGTTCTCTTGCTAGCTGCCTGTGGTGAATCAGCTCACCTACGTGCAGGCAGAAGCAGCTGGTGACTCCCAACAATGATACCTCCAGAGCACCAAGCTGCACACAGATGGAGAGGATGCTCTCAGCCACCAGCTCAACATCCCTCTGCTCAAATCCTCCGAAATATGGGCACCAAATGCTGCTCAGCACAAGGGACTGGCAGCCTGTGTCCTGAGATGAAATGAGGGGAGGGGTTTACCTGTTCATCTGGTGGGGGCACAGCAGAGAAGGTGGGCTTGGGGTGTGATGAGTTGGTGGCTGCTGCTTTAATGTCCTCTTACAAAGTCTCCTGCTGAGAAAACAGGGAGAAAGAAAGAGAGAAATATATGGAGAGCTCAACATTTCAGCCTTGCTGCTTTGCTCTCTCTGGCTTGAGGCTTGCATGGTCCTTCACCAGCCTAGGACCTAAACTCCTCATCACTCTTGATAAAGTCATCCTTCTACTAATTAAAAGACACCTCAATTCTCTATTATCAATTATTATCTCAGTTTTTTTCAGCTGAGGAATTAGCAGATTCAACCCAGCACCATGACCACTACCCTCCTGTCCCCTCATCTCCAGGCATCTCCTCTTTCTTTAAGAGCTGTGATACCTCCCCTAGGAGATGTCCCAAGCCACCACCCTCCTGTCCCCTCATCTCCAGGCATCTCCTCTTTCTTTAAGAGCTGTGATACCTCCCCTAGGAGATGTCCCAAGCCACCACCCTCCTGTCCCCTCATCTCCAGGCATCTCCTCTTTCTTTAAGAGCTGTGATACCTCCCCTAGGAGATGTCCCAAGCCACCACCCTCCTGTCCCCTCATCTCCAGGCATCTCCTCTTTCTTTAAGAGCTGTGATACCTCCCCTAGGAGATGTCCCAAGCCACCACCCTCCTGTCCCCTCATCTCCAGGCATCTCCTCTTTCTTTAAGAGCTGTGACACCTCCCCTAGGAGATGTCCCAAGCACTTTTGCAGCTCCAAGGATGCTCAGAGCACTCTCAGGACCTTGCTTGCTTCCTCCTTGCAGGCATCTCCTTAGCTTGTGGGGTTAATCAACAACACAGGGAGCTGAAACAATTAACACTCCAAACACTGAAAACAACAAAAAGTAATTATTTCCCCCCTCCCAGTCCTGGCAAGCAAAGGGCTGATAGTTTGATGTGAGCTAGGCATTACCTGAGTAGAGTTTAATTGCTGCTTGACTCATCTCCACTTTAGAGCAAAGAGACACTGCTGGAGACAGTGCCAGTCTTCTTTTCTTGCAGTTCTATGTTTAATTTAAAGCAGAGAAGCCCAAAGACTGACACAAATACTTGGAAAACATGAGCTGCAAGCCTTAAACTCACACCAAACTATCTGTGTGAAGGATGACAGCAAAGGCTGCCTGGCAGCAGAAGGCTGGCTGCTGCTAGGCTGGCAGAATCACACCTCAAGGAAAGGTTTTTTTTCTCTGCTAATTTAGGGGTTGTGGCATTCCAAGCTGCATTTTTTTTATGAATTAGGAGGTTTTTCAGCCATGTGACAGAAACATTTTGCTCTATTAATGAACAACATATGCCACTGTCAGGTTCCAAGCTGGGGAACACAAAAAAAATATACCCAGAAGTGATTCCTTTTTCTCCCCATGTCTATATGCCAACCATTCCAGCTCTGTGCATATTCCATTTCATCCTAGCATCCCTTGCTCATGAAAGCATAATGAAGCCCAGGGTAAGGATCTCCAGCTCCCTGCAGATGGCATTGATTTTTTAGGACACAATAAACATCCTTTTTCACCAATAGGTTTTGCTCCAAAGGTTGTTTCCATTGCATTTCAGAGCTGCTGAAGTTTGAAGCAGTCTCTTAAGGCCAATCTGGAGAGGTTTGTTGGATGTGTTTGGGATTTTAAAGGATGATTTAAATGTCTCTTTAGGGTGCTGATGCTGAGTGAAACACTTTGTCAGGTGTCTCTGGAGTCAATCATGGCTCTGCCAGCAGCCCCAAAGTGCCCACAACTGATCTGAGAAACATTGATTTGCTGTCCTGGGTTGAGTTGTGACCCTAAACTGACCAACAAGCTCTTCTACTCCATGTACATCATATCCAGTGTAAAACTGAGGGGCAGGCCCTGGAATTCCCACCCCAAGCTTGGCTCATGGGGTCTCTCCCATAAAGCCCCAGAGCCAAGCAAGGCAAGGGCAGCATGAAGCTATTTAGCACCTAAGTAACAGCCAATACAAAAAAGAGAGAGGTGGGTGTCTATCTTCCCTGAAGGTTGAGGCTCTGAGGATCTGGGGTGATGGAGTGGGAAGTGTCCTGGTGATGCTCAGCAGCTCAGCTCTGTGCTGCAGGACTCTCTCTGTTCTGCTTCCATCTCCAGCCCAGAGTTCCTGACTCCAGCTCCAGGATCCAGCCCTGCTGCTGCAGGACTCTCTCTGTTCTGCCTTCCATCTCCAGCCCAGAGTTCCTGACTCCAGCTCCAGGATCCAGATTCCCATCTGCTAGTGAGTCCTCCTGTTAGAGCATCAGAAGTAATGGAGTTGCCATCAAGGTGGGATTGGTTTTGCATAGATATATATATATATATCATTGTATTGTTATTATTTTTGTTAGTTTAGGTGTTCATCTCCAATCTACAAGTCTCTCTCTCATTTCCTTCCTGGAATGGAGGAAAAAAAAGAGGATAATAGAGAATATCTTAGTGGCTGGTCTAACCCTCACCCTTGCCATTTACTTCTCTACCTGTGCAGTGTTGCACTCTGTGAGCCAAGGAGGGAAGCTGAGCAACTATGGGATGCTCCCAGTTGGAATGTTTAGCTCCAGTCAAGTGTCCTATGGCTTAAAAGAAATTGCAGCCTAATACAAGTTTCAGGCATCTGAGTTTATTGTTTGTTGCATCCCTCTGAGCTTTGGGTCAGCAAAGGTTTGTTTCTGGAATGAAGCCTGGGTTGAGCTGAAGGCTCCACTACAGCCTGGCAGGCACAGCTTCATGGAGATGCTTACTCCACTGCTGCTGGAGCTCCAGTCCATTATCCCTGAAGGATGCAACAGGCTTTACATCAGTTTTTCAGTGCCAGGCATTCTTCTGGCAGAGCTCAGTGGAGCAGTACCTAAGGAATTAGAGTCATGATGCAGGTTTCCCTTGAGTTTGGGCCCCACACAGTGCTCAGGTGAGACCTAGAGCTGCAGTTTGCCCTGGGAAAGCAGACACATCCACAGCTCTGCTGGCACAGAAAGATGCTCAACCTCTTCATGGGCTTGTCAGAAATGAAATGCTTTGTCTTCCAACGAGCTGGTGATGTTTTCATGGCAGCTTTCCCCAGGCTCACATTGCTAGCCATGGAGAGATGTGCTTGCTGCCAGCAGGCACTGCATGGGGGTTGGTTATCCCTTGGAGCACAGGACAAGGCCTGAGCAGCATCTCCTGAGGTGACCAAGCTGTGTCTGAGGGAGCAGGGACAAGCATGATGCTGATCCTCCAACAAGGCTCAGCAAAAGCCTTTCTTGCTCTTGCAAGGTGCCACTTCTCCAGGAGGTGCTTTATTGCCCATATGCAATGTCAGACCTTCCTAGAGATGCTCCTCAGAGCCTGCCTGCTGGGCAAATCCTCCTTAGTGAGGATGGGGAAGGGTGAGGAGGACAGAACAAGGCTGTAAATGGAGCTAGTTCACTGTTTTGGGGAGAATTCAAATCTATTTCACAAAGAAACCTGATTTATCCTGGCCTGCTGATTTAATGGGCATTTAGCAGACTGAGGGTTGGTCTAACCACAGCTCTGTTTCCCCAGGTGAGTAAAATAAGTCCTGTGTTCAAAATACACCATTCCTTTTCTGCTCAGCCTTTCTCACCCCACTGAGCAATGACTGACTAGTGGCTTTTTTTCCTTCAAGTGGGAAAACATTTTTTTCTTTCCTTTTTTCCTTCCCCCAAGCTTGCCCAATTTCATCTCCCTCTGACAACAACATCACTCTGCAATTGTTCTGATTTTGCTGCCAACATGAAAGAATTTAGAGAGCCTGTTCTGGGTCCCACTTGACATCTCATTGCATTAGCCTCTGGAGCACACAGAGCTATCCTGTCCATCATCTGTTGGCACACTCACTTCTCTCCTGCAATTGGACCTCAACTTTCTGCATATTCCTCTCAGCTTCCTTTCCTTGAAATGCAGAAAGTTGAAAAGAAGAAAGATTCCTGACAGCTTATTGTGTAAATCCTTCTGACACAGTTTCTGGAGGAGAGGAGAACTGATCAGTACAAAGTAGGTCAAGAACTCCTAAGAGACACAGTGACTGCCTTTGATTTTGATGGGTGTTTTTTTTCCTCTCTACCTTGAAGTTCAAAGAGCATGAGTAAGTTCATTCAGGAGTTATTTAAAGAAATCAGGATTTCACTTTGCATGCAGTGCCTGGAGAACTCCAGAGCAGCTTGGGCTTTCCCTGCTGACCCAGGACACCAATGGCCCTCATGCAGCACCTGCCAAACTTCCAGCTGTTTACAAGCCAAAAAAAAGCACCAAACTTCATCAGGATGTGCTCAGAGTGACCTCAGCCAGGCAGCTGCTGAATGGGGAGAGGAATTCAGAGCAGCAGCACAGGAGCTGTGCTTGCCAGAGGGAGAAGTCACTCAGCATCTGCAGTGAGGTGATCTTTCTTCCCAGAGCAGATGAAAAGTCCCAAGGAACCTCTGGGAGAAGAAAGCTTTCTTCTGGTCACCAGGTTGTGTTTCAGAGCTTGCTTGCAGCCCAGCAGCTAGTTTGCTCTTTCCTAACTGGTGTAAAGCAAGAGCAGGCTGTCCAGGGAGATGCTGGAGTGCCCATCCCTGCAGAGGGTTAGGAAACAGTTAGATGCTCTCCTTAGGGCCAGGGGTTAGTGTTCTGGGAGTGAGTGACAAGGGATGGTTGGACTGGATGAGCTTAGAGGTCTCTGCCAACCTTCCTGATTCTGGGACTGATGAGGTTTGAGCTCTGACTTGGTTTGGTTTTCTGCTGTGCAGGAAGCTGAGGCAACCAGGAGTGCAGAGCTCTCCCTTGCTAACCTGTGAGCCTCATTGGGATTCCCTGGAAGTCCTCACAGTGCCTTGGAGTTCAAGCAAATGTCAGAAGACAGCAAGTGCTGTTTCCTTTGTGCCAAGTCCTGCACCCCAAACCCTGCCCAGGCTGCACATCCAAACTCTTCCTTTGGCCTTTCAGCAGCAGGGCTCAGCAACACAAGCTTCCCAAGATGTTTACTTTCCCAAGTCTCTGGCTGGCCAAGAACAATGACTTCATTCCCAGGGTGGTCCAAGCTTTGTTTTGTCTTCCTGGAGGCCAGATGCCCATTGGGAGACTCCATGGGGAGGTAGCTCCTCCCCAGACTGAAGGTTTTTGGCTGTGTGCAAGCATGCTAGGAGGGATTAGGAGCTGCTGGACACTAACAGCTGCTCCCCATCACCTCCTGTCCCAGCACAGCAGCAAAGCTAAGGCAGATGGGATCAGCCCACAGGCTGCATTTGGCCTCCAGTTGGAACTCTCTGACTTCACAGCTCAGAGACAATTCAATTACTGATTGATTATTAGGTGACTTCCCCCTCCTGTAATGCTATTTACATCATCTGGGAATCCCACCTAACTTCCTGGATTCCTGGAAGCCTGAAGTGGTCACTCAAGACTCCTTGTATGGCTGAATGCAGGGAAAGGAGCATCTCCAGAGGGTGATTAATCTGATCATCTGCTTTTCCTACCAGTTATAAAGGGAGTAGAAGGCTGGATGGCTCAGGCTTGGATGCTCTTACCTTTAGATGCCTCACTCAAGGCAGATGCATCTCCCACTGAGGATGGCAAGCTACCAAACTAGAAGCTCACACTAGCCTTTCTCCACAAGCTACCCCCTAGAAAACTGATAGAGAAATAGGATTCTCACTCAAAAAATCCTTCTGCCCTATATGTGCAAAAATAAAGATTCCAGCCTCAGGAGAGTGGTGATTTTCTGGCCTGTTTCTGGGGCAGCCTAATTTCCTCTGCTCAACAGCTTTCCTATGAGAAGAGAGGGTAGCAAGTCTTCCTTTTCCTTCTCCTTTCAATCAGAAAGCAGCCCCTGCAGGGAGCATGGGAATCCCTCTCCACCTTTGCCACCATTGTCCATCCCTTGCTGAGCAGCTCAGCTGTGGAGCCAGCTCTCCCAAGCTCAACTAAGTCTGTTGTGAAGCCTCCAAAAACCCATCAGTGCCTCAAAGCTAAAGCTGAACCTGGGAGTTCCTCCCCAGCAATTTCAATAGGAAAACTGGAGGAAAAAAAACAACCAACCTGCTCCCCTCAGCTCTTCTATTTCTTGAGAGCTTTCAGCTGGTGGCTTGTGGTGCTGCTGAGGCAGCTGCAGGGCAAAGCCAGGTTAATGGCTTTGTACAGCATCTCCATCCCCTCAGCTGACCTCCAGCATCACACAGGCCAGACACAGGAGCTGTAATTACACCAAGTTTCCAGCAGAAAGGGAAAAACACAGCCTGCTCCTAATTGTCCTGCCAATCAGCTCATCCCAGGAGGCCCCAGAGGCTTTGAATCCCAGAATGTCAGGGGTTGGCAGGGCCCTAGAAAGCTCATCTAGTGCAACCCCCCTGCCAGAGCAGGAGCACCTAGACCAGCTCACACAGCAATGTGTCCAGGCAGCTCTGCAATGGCTCCAGACAAGGAGACTCCACAGGCTCCTGGGCAGCCTGGGCCAGTGCTCTGGCACCTGAACTGCAAACAAGTTCCTCCTCAGCTTAATACTAAACCTCCTGTGCTCCAACTTGCTCCCATTCCCTCTTGTCCTACCATTGGATGCNATTTGCCCCTCAGTCAGTCTGCTGAGGAGAGTTGGGGAGCACAAGGTGCCTCAGCATGCAGCTCACGTCTGGGAGGAAATTGCATGGAGCTTCCTCTCAGCTGATTTTTTTCCCCTTTTTTCTTCTTTCCACGCAAGGCAAAAAGCAAAAGGTAGCTGTAGCTCCCTCCTTGGCTGCCAGCTCTTTGCAGCTGTGCTGTACTCTCTGCAGCTGAGGGAGGCTGCAGGCTAGGGGTTCAGCTCCTGCCTAGTTGCAAGGCAAAGCATTATTATGGCTCTGGAGCACTGGGGATGTGTCTCCAAGGGCATTTCCACAACAATTCCACCCTCTACAACAAACTCCTCCAGACCTGCTGCTGGAAATTGCTAGAGGCTGAGGAGGCAGCTCCCAGACAGGCTTTGTGCTGATAGTTTTTCTGTCAGATCTGGTCATAAAATGGCATTCTGGTGCAAGGAAGCTTGGAGCAGAGAGTGTTTGGATACTGTGGAAATGATTCCTTGCAGCTGGACAAGTGTAAGCTTCTGCATTAAGGAGAGCTCATCTCTATTTTCACCAGCTCACTAGCAATTACATCCTAACAAGCACAAGGCTTGCCAGAGGACTCCCTGTAAAGGTTGCTTGGGCTTCAAAGCAACCAAAGAGGGGCTGTAACTCTCCTTTTCCCACTCAGCCACCCCACCTGCCCCTCATCTCTCTCTATTTTCCCAGCTAATCCTGTAGTGTGTCCTTATCAGTTGTTATTTCACTGGAAGTGTCAATTCTCGCTGTGCTGCAGAGCAATCCTGTTTGGCAGAGCCTTGCAAGAGCTCTACCAAGGGTGATGGAGAGGTCACAGCAGAAAGGCAGAGGAGGAAGCTTGCCAGTCTGTTTTCAGCTTGCAGTGGCCAACTTGGCAATCTTCTCCTCCTCCTTTCCCAATTCCATCCTCTTCCCTACACAGCTCAGTGCTCAGGCAGCATCTAGAGCAGGTGTCAGTCTCCTTCCTGCACTGCCCTGGTGATGCTCTCCAAACCATCTTGGGCAGCACCAAGCCCCCTGAAAAGGGCAGGAGGGAGATGTGCCTTCCTCACTTGGATGATCTGGAAAGAGGAGAGCTTTCCAAGAGAGGGATACTGCTCCCAGTGCCTCTGGCAAAGTCAGTGGCTGACTGAAGCCTATCAACGATTCCTCTTCATAGGCTGGGATTTTCTCGTCACCTTCTAGTGTTTTAATACCTAGGAAATATTAAGAGGGGGAGGGGGGAAGGTGTAGAAAATCATTAATGAAAACTTTATTACCAGCCAGAAGTGTTTCCAGGTGAATTCCTTCCCTCTCAAAGGCTCTACTAGGCTCTTAAAGTCCCAAGGTCATCTGTTCCTCTCCTTTGCCCAAGAGGAACTGTTGCTTGGTTTGGGTTTGGAGACTGCCAGCAGGGTCTGTGCCATGGCTCTTGAGCCAATCTGAGCCACTGCTTGATTCTCCTTGCTCTTGGAAAGCTTTTCATGCTCCTCTTGCTGCAGTGGGAGCCCATTATTCCTTCTTCTTTCCACCAGGGAGATGATATTTTTCCTCTTCTCTCAGCAGCAGTCTTTTGCATATTTGAGGAATATCATCACTCTCCCTTCCCCCCCATCCTTAATCTTCTTTCCTTTAAGCAAAGGAACTCCAACAGCAGTCATTCTCCCTGGTAGCTCCTGATTTCCAGCACTCTGGATCCTTCCTGCTGGACTCATTCTCTCTGGGAATGCAGTGCCTAGGAAAAGATTATTCCAAGTGCTCCAGCTGAGGCATCATCTCTGCCTCAGGAAAGCAGGCAAGATGCTGGGTGAGTTTTCTGTGCTACACTTGGTAACTTCCACTAGGTAAAAGAGGATCTGCTTCCCACCAGAGAGCTAGGAAACTGCCCCTTGGATCCTGAGCCAAAGAAGTGAAAGAGCTGGGGGAGAGAGGGAAAGGAAGAGAATTCAAAACATATTTGGGATGTGGCTAAGAACAAAACCAACATTGCTAATCCTGTGCATGGTGCACGAGCAATTCCTGCACAAACAGGCATCTGCAGGGCAAGCTTGGCAAGGGGCACTCAGCTTTAGCTGCTAGAGGAGCTTGCATTTCCCCCCCTGAGCAATAGTTAGTCTCCACTGCTTTGGAGAAGCCTGAGAGAGAGCACACAGCAGCCAAGCAAGCAGCACATCTACGCTAGGAGCTTGGCTTAGGATCTCTCTTTCTTTCCCCTGGACCTGTGTACTTCTACCAATCCTCACCAATAAGAGTCACAGGATCAGGAAGGTTGGAAGAGACCTCTAAGCTCCTCAAGCCCAACCCTCAACATGCCACTAAACCATGGCCCTAAGGATCTAAGCTGGATTTGGAACCCCTCCAGGGATGCTGACTCCATCACCTCCCTGATGCCTAACAACTCTTTCAGTGAAGAACTTCTCCCTAACAATCCTCTCTAAACCTCTCCTAGTGCAACTTGAGGCCACTTCCTCTTGCCCTACACATCACTCAGTGCATCCAAAGCTCAAGCTATTGAACTATGGCTGAGGACAGCAGCATAGCAAAGTGTTCCAGCTGGAAGGCAGTGGGATGAAGCCCTTGTGTCTCTCCTGGGATGCTGGAAGGCAGGCAGGGGGCAAAGAGCACTAACAGAATAATTCTTCAGGCTCATTTCCATAGGATCACTGCTTTCTGATAGCTTTCCTTTCCCCCCACCCTTATCTTTGTCCTCTGCTAGACTTTCTCTCAATGCCCTCTAGGGAGGCTCCATTCTTTCCAAGTTTCTCACTAACATGAGATCCCACCAACATGAATTAACATTCCAGGAGGATATCTTCCCCTCAAAGCAGCAAGGTTTCTCTGGAGCCATCTGGCTGGATTTTTTGCTTCCCTTGGGACAGAGAGAACAGTGAGGAATTCCCTGTTTCCAAAAGGCAATTTGCAGCTGGTGGAGATAATGGGAATGAGCCAGCTGCCCTGGGAAGGGAAGAGGCATCTCATGCCCTCTCTGTTCCAGATGCTACCAACCACCTTCCTCAGCTAATGAGCCTCAGACTTCTTCATGCTGGTCAAGAGAAAGAGAAAGCTCCCTAAACCCTCACATCACCATAGTGAGGTTGCCATGGTAAAAAGAAAAGGTTCAGCCTAGCCCAGATGAAGCTAAAACCTGAGACAGAGACACAGCAACATGCCTGTGCTGCCTCCACATTACCACGAGCTAGGGATACATTAGATTTCCTTGGAGAACATCCTGTTCTGCTCATTTTGCTCAGCTCTACTGAGATATTGTCTTAGGAGAAGATATTCCATCAACCAGGCTAGGAAATGAGAGCTTCCTAAAGATGTAACTCGAGTGTGGATGCTGAGCCACGACAGCAGCAGAGATGATGCTGAGCCACACTACTTCTCTTCATGCTTTGTGACTTGGGCTGCAGAAGAAAAAGAGATCTTAGCCCAACCCCCCCCCAAAATAAAATCTAGCTTCCCAAGTCAGTTCTACTGTTGATAATCAGGCAGATTAATTATCTCCCAGAGTGATTAGGAAGCTGGCTTATTTAAGGTTTGCAAAGCTCCATGGAGGTTCTAATAACAGCATGTCAGTCCTGGGCAGGAGCAGAGATGTCCAAGGTGCTCTCTGTAAGCTGGGGCTGCTTAGGCTGGAGAAGAGCAGGCTGAGGGAGGATCTTATCCATACTTAAATGGTGGAGGGGGGCAGGAGGATGACACTGGTCTGTTTTCTTCCCTGAAAGAGTTGTTAAACCTTGGCCCAGGCTGGTGCTGGAGTCACCATCCCTGGAGAGGTTCACACAACATCTAGCTGTGCTCCTTAGGAGCATGGCTTAGTGCCCATGGGGGTGATGGGTTGATGGTTGGACTTGCTGATCATAAAGGTCTTTTTCAACCTAAATGTGGTGTCTATAGTATCACAGAATGTCAGGGGCTGGAAGGGCCCTAGAAAGCTCATCTAGTGCAACCCCCCTGCCAGAGCAGGAGCACCTAGAGCAGCTCACACAGCAATGTGTCCAGGCAGCTCTGCAATGGCTCCAGACAAGGAGACTCCACAGGCTCCTGGGCAGCCTGGGCCAGTGCTCTGGCACCTGAACTGCAAACAAGTTCCTCCTCAGCTTAATACTAAACCTCCTGTGCTCCAACTTGCTCCCATTGCCTCTTGGCCTACCATTGGATGCCATGGAGCAGAGCCTGGCTCTCTCCTCCTCACACTCACCCTTCCCATATTTCTAAGCATTGCTGAGGTCTCCTCTCAGTCTCCTCTTGTCCAGGCTGAAGAGACCCAGCTCTCTCAGCCTGTCCTCCTAGGGCACATGCTCCACTCCTTTCAGGATCTTGCTGGCCCTGGGCTGGACTCTCTCCAGCAGCTCCCTAGCCTTCTGGAGCTGAGGGGCCCACAACTGGACACAGCATTCCAGGGGAGGCCTCCCCAGGGCACAGGAGAGGGGAGAAGAACCTCTCTGGCTCTGCTGGCCACGCTCCTCTTCATGCATCCTAGGATGCCATTGGCCTCTTGGCCACAAGGGCACATTGCTGCCTCATGGGCATCCTCCTAGCCACCAGCACTCCTAGAGCTTTTTCCCCAGGGCTCTTCTCCAACACATCAGTTCCCAGTCTGGACTGATCCATGGGCTTGTTCTTTCCCACATGCAGTACTTTACACTTCCCCTTGTTAAATGGCATTCAGTCTCTCCCTGCCCATGTCTCTAGCCTGTCCAGGTCACTCTGGATGGCAGCACAGCTCCTGGTGTGCCAGCCACTGCTCCAAGCTTGGGATCATCCCCAAACTTGCTGAGGGAACACTCTCCCCCTTCCTCCAGCTCATTGATGAATATATTGCACAGTCCTGGCCCCAGCACTGACCCCTGGGGCACACCACTAGGCACAGGCCTCCAGTTAGACTCTGCTCCACTGACCACAATTCTCTGGGCTCTGTCCTTCAGCCAGTTCCCAATCCATCTCACAGCACAGTCTCCCAATCCACACTTCTGAAGTTTGGCAATGAGGATACCATGGGAGACAGTATGGAAAGCTTTGCTAAAGTCAACAAAAACCACATCCACTGCCTTCCCCTCATCTCTCCATCTAGTTATGCCATCAGAAAAGGCTATCAGATTAGTCAAGCAGGACTTCCCCTTACAGAATCCATGTTGACTGCTCATGATAAGCCTCCTTTCCTCCAAATGCTTGGAGATGGTGGCAAGTACAAGCTGTTCCATCACCTTTGCAGGGATAGAGGTGAGGCTGAGTGGCCTAGAGTTACCTGGGTCATCTTCAATGTGCCATAGTAGTCAGGGCAGAAGTCAGGCAAAGCCAGCTGCTGTCTGCTGTGTTAGCTCAAGCTGTTAGCAAGCCCTGGGCCAGAAGCACACAGCTGAACACAGAGCAGATCTCCCTGGAGGCATGCCCACCCTGCACACAGCACAGCTGAGCATCTCAAGGGCTGCTGCCATGGGTGTTTCACTAGCTACCAGCACACAGGCTGAAGGAAGGAAAGGTCCTTTTTGTGGAGAACATTGCCATCTTGTGCATGGTTGCATTCACTTTGCTTGTGAGAAGTGATCCTGCAGAAGTTTCTCATCCTTCCCACCCCTCCTGAGAAACTCCAGGATGCCTGAAGCAGCCTTCAAGGCCTTGGATGGAGAAGTCTCCTTAAACAGCATCAGCTTGTTCCAATCCTCCTGCTTTCTGGGCTGGCACATTATCCCTTTTTTCCCCTTGCAAAGCACTTCACTGAGTCTATTTAACAGCACAAAGGCAGTTGTATCACAGTGAAATTAATAAAGGAGGGGAAAATCACAACCAACCAAGCTCTACAAAGGTCTGTGATTCTTTCCCAAGTTGGAGAGCCAGCAGACTTGTAGGAAAAGCTCCAACTTGTGCCTCCATCAGCAGCATCTTTGTGTGCAGGCTGCTGAATACACTGAAATAGGACTTCTTTTAGTAGCTCTGTTGGACCAGAGGCTCACAAATAGGCCTAAGTGCATTCCCCTCACTCATTGCCCAGTAACTCTTGTGCCTTTGCTCTCAGGGACAGCAAAGTGCCTTTAGACACAAGCCCAGCCCAGCAAAGCTGCAGCAACATGTTGATCTAATGATGCTTTTTTCCTCCACCCCCTCCACAAAACAGGAGCTAAGTTAGTGAGCTTTCTGTTGGAAAACTCATTTCCCACTGCTGGAAAAAAACTGGAAACTTCCCTAGATTCCCAGAGAATAATGAGATATCATTGCCATTCATAGCACAGGGATTAAAAGTCTCCCTTAACTTCCATGGGAATTGCTGTAGATCAGAGCTCCTTCCTTCCTCAGCTCCATAAAGACAAATCTTTGTGCTCAGATGCCATGCTAACTGATGGATGAAGATGCTGTGCTCCAAGCCAGCAGAGCTGGAAGCACACCTCCAGCTTTCTCCCAGGGAAAGCCAACCAACTATCCACCTGAGTGGATCTGGAAAGGAGGTGAGGGGCCTGACCTAAAGAGAAGGAGAGCACAAGATATTCCTTCCTTTCCCTTCCTGCCATCCCAGTCTTGCAGACAATTCCAAGGTTGGATTCAGTGGCTGGAGAGCTGGCAGCTTAACTGCCATCAACCTCATGTAGCTAAGCAGTAAGTTTCAGACCTGTACCATGAAGAAAATCCTGCTTTTTCCTAGTGGATCACTTACACTTCACCCCAAAACCCTGGAGTGTGTGTCCCAGGGTTCCATGGTTTTGGCCTTCAGGGCCCTGCTGCCAGTGCTGCAGTGTGGGATGAGGCAGGGATGCTTTCACAGCATCCTGAAGGTTGGAAAAGACCTCCCAAATCAGCAAGCCATCAATATGCCACTAAGCATCTCCTTGAGTACCACATCTACCCAGCAGAAGGGAGCTTTGATGTGCCACCAGCTTGTAAAGATGCTGCTAGTGCCTTTAGCAGCAGTGCCCCAGGTCCTGGCAGATGAGGACTCATCCTCTCCAGTTCTTGTCTCCCCTTCTCTGTGGGAATTGGGGGATTTGCTGTGCTGTTTAGCAGCTGGCTTCTTGTTAAACTAAAGCTCTGGGTGCTTCCATGGCTTGTGCTCTGCCCAAGGGTTAAACAGCTCTCATTAGCCATGAAGGCCTGGAGCAAGGGGATATTATTAGCAAGAAGCAAAAGATCAGAAGGAGCTGTTTTCCCACTGAGCCAAAGAGGGAGAGGGACAGAAAGCACCTGAAATGATGCTCAGAACAGTTAGCTCCTTCTGCTTTGGGCTGGCCCAAGTGCTCTAACCCCTGAAGAGCTGGGTTGGAGATATACAAGTGATGCTTAAGTGCACTGAAGGCCATTCTTTATTTCAAACCTTGGAAAGAAGGCAGGAATTGACTAAGAAAACAACAAGAGACCTCTCTTTTTACCAATGTCTGTAATTTTAAAACACTGAGTAAGGTTTCCTCAGGCTTCATCATATCAAATGTCTGTCAAGATCTTGAGTGAAGCTGCAGGAAGTTGTTTGGTTTGTTTTTTTCCCCCATGATTTCTTTTAGTGTCTGGAAGTTTCTCAGTGCTCCTCTGGAGCTCAGTGAGAGCTTGAGGAGCATGGAGCACACAAAGAGTGGGAACACTGCAATCCTGATGTGGCACCACAGGAGTTAGTCCTCCTCTGAGTCACTTTCCCCCCTGGCTGGGACACATGCCCTGATTGAGGACATCAGCTGGTCCTGGATCTGCTTCCTGGGATTCTCCTCCAGGTCTGTCTTGATGGCACCAGACTCTGCAATCTTCCACTCCAGTTCTGTGCAGAGCAAAAAAAAAAAATCAGTGATTTCTGTGCTAAAAAGATGGGACAAAGCTAACTGGAGGTTCTGCTACCACTGCTCACTTGAGTGCATCAGTAGGTGACTGCTAGAGTTAGCTGCTCCCAAAGCAGCAGCCTCACACAATCCCAGAATGTCAGGAGCTGGAAGGGCCCTAGAAAGCTCATCTAGTGCAACCCCCCTGCCAGAGCAGGAGCACCTAGACCAGCTCACACAGCAATGTGTCCAGGCAGCTCTGCAATGGCTCCAGACAAGGAGACTCCACAGCCTCCTGGGCAGCCTGGGCCAGTGCTCTGGCACCTGAACTGCAAACAAGTTCCTCCTCAGCTTAATACTAAACCTCCTGTGCTCCAACTTGCTCCCATTGCCTCTTGTCCTACCATTGGATGCCATGGAGCAGAGCCTGGCTCTCTCCTCCTCACACTCACCCTTCCCATATTTCTAAGCATTGCTGAGGTCTCCTCTCAGTCTCCTCTTGTCCAGGCTGCAGAGNCCAGCTCATTGATGAATATATTGCACAGTCCTGGCCCCAGCACTGACCCCTGGGGCACACCACTAGGCACAGGTCTCCAGTTAAAGACTGGAGAGACAGCTGGAGGCAGGGAAGTGTTTTCTACAGCACATACTCAAGATATCCTGTAAACATCAGGGGTTTAGTAGAAAACCTCTTTGCATCCCATGTCAGTGACATTATTCAGCAAGGAGCTTGAAATGCTGGCTTCCCTTGCCATGAAGATGCCCTCCAAGTCTGACCTTGCCTCCTCAAAAGGCTGCTGAGCATCCTTCTAACTGAAGAAGTCAAATCCACTAGGTTACATCCCTCCCAGAAAAGCCTTGTTCACTGCTATGCTCTGCCTGCAAGCACTGCTGTGGGATAGCATTCCCTAAGCAAGCACCTCCTGCATCCCTATCCTCATCTCCTGAAGCTGAGGATGCTGCACAACCCAAACTGCCTCCAGGAGGGGCATGGAGAAAGAGGGGAAAAGAGGTTCATGAGGTGTCAGGAAGGTGCAACAGAGAAATATTTATCATTGGCTCCAAACTGAAACAAGCTCCACAATGCCAGCAGCAGTGTGGAGTAGCTCCCTTCTCCTCACAAACTTCCCTTGTCTCCCTCCCAGGCAAAGGCTGGAGATGCAGACACTCACCTTCCCTGCTCAGGTTCATGCCACCAAAAACCAAAGGCCCAATGAACTGAGCTCTGATGTCTCCCTCCAGGTAGACAAAGATGGTAGGCAGGTTCTTGTCAGGGTAGTTGGGAATGCAGGTGGTGGAGATGGCTTTGAGGAACTTCACCTCTCTGAACTTCCTGGCCAGCCCACTCAGATGTTGATTGATTAAGGCACAGAGTGGAATTCTGTCAGGAAAACAGGAACAGACATTCAGGAAGGAAAAACTGAGCAGACAAATCAGACAGAAGGATCAGCTTGCAGAGCAGCACTCAGGGAAAGGCAAACTGTGATGGATTAACTCCAGGTGGGAATAAGCAACACACAGGCACTAAAACAGCTCCTAAGGAACACAAGCCACTTCTTTCCCCAGCCAAACCCAGGACACAAAGGTACAAAATACTTTTGTTGTCCATCCACTCTCCCAGCACTCAAAAGGAAAGCAGCATCCCTGCATGTTTAGGTGGGGGTTTTTTTTGGTTTAAGATATTAAGAGTACTCTGTCATACAGAGAAATTGGTTCATGAAGATGGGAGATTTAGGAATTGCATGAGCCAGGAAAGCAGCTCCTGGGAGAAAGTATGCAAATGCCAATGAACACCTGTGAGGCAATTAGGGACAAGCAACAACATTCAAGTCTTTCTAACCCTTTCCAGAGAATTCTGGCAACTTATCAGACCTTTGGACAAGTTTTTCCAGGACTGGAAACCTGATTCAGCCCATTGTTATGCCTCTAGGAACCAAGCTAAAGGCACAGTGTGATCCTTGGGATACAGAGCCCAGACTAATTCCCACAGCCTGGCAATTCCTGTGGCAGCAGCTGTTAGAGATGGATGCAAAAGCCACTGCATGGTAATGCCATTTAGAGCAGGAATGGCACTCCTCCTGTCATCCCTTATTTATTACAGCTCCACGATCAGCTCCTTACCTTCCCCAACAATTTGTCTAGAGCACTTCCAGCTCTTGACAGGGAAAGGTTTCAAGGTGAAAGACAAATCCTTACCCTTGTTTGTAGAGGTGCAGGATTACCCATATCCCTTTGCCAGCTTCTGTAACCTCCTGAACATAATCTTTCCCTGAAATCTCCAAAACTTCCCCAAATTTGTTCTTCAGTTGGGCTGCTTTCATTTCTGCTAACCTTTGCTGCCTGGGGAGCAAGAAATGGGAAAAGAAATGGGATTATTGGCAGAACAACACTTAAAGGAGCTGGATGAAACCCCAAACTCTGAACTAACCAATGGATTCTCTCACACTTGCATCACAAGTTAAAACTGTCAACATGACACAAGTCTAATTATGCCTCATGATTTCTTTCCCCCCCCCTCATTTCTACCCTCAGCAGACATTTCTCCTGCAGCTACCACACCAAACTAAATGGCAAAGCCCAGGAGACAGAGTTGGGATGAGGAGCTCATGGAAAAGCAAACACTGTCATCATGTAAATCTGCAGCACCTTCATCTCACTCAGCCTAAAGTTGAGACATCTGGGAGGTGATTTTCCAAGCTCTCTGATCCCTCAGCCATGCACTCAGCAGGTGCACATTCTCTCTGCAATATGAGCTTGGAAAGGATATTCCATTTAAGCTCCCTTAGCCTATTAAAGACACTTAGAAGCTCTGCCAGAGAGCAGAAACAAAAGCCATTTTATTCTATCATCAGGCCTAACAATGTCCTCCTTCTCTTCAGCAACATCTAACAGAGTATGAAAGAAAGAACTCCCAATTTCCATGAAAGCCAAACTCTGCACGCTGCTCTGACCTGTACATTTCAATAGCTTTCTCATCTTCCTCATTAAATTCATCTTCATTCTCTTCTAGCTCTTCCAGAGTCATATCCTCATAAGTTTTCACTGGAATGGAAGAGACATCACATCAGCAAAAAAAATCTTGTTCCAAGATTAAAACTCACAGCTTTTATCAGTCCAACAGAATTTAGTTACTCTGAGGGCAGATTAACTATGGGAAATATGGTGAGTTTTTTGGAGGTATCCTGGCTACTGGATATTTAGGAAGTATTGTGCACTTTGGACATAGAGAGAATGATGTAAAGAAGTCTGAGCTGAAGGCACTAGCTTTCAAGTCTGGTAGCTGCAGCAAAGACAAACCTAAGCCAGACACAGCCCATGGCTTCCCAAGCACCTCAGCATCACTGCTGCCCAGGGCTTTGTGCAATCTTCTCTCACAAGCCTTCCCAACTCTTGTCTTGCTGCTGCCTTCAGTGGCCTGGACACTCACCAAGAGACTTCTGCAGGATGGCAAGCTGCTCCTCTTCCTTTGCACGCTCCTGTTCCTCCAGGTTTTCCTTTGGAGGCAGGATGCCTTTCTTTCTCAGGATGTCATTCCACTCTGTGTCTTTATCTGGGTCCTACAACAGAACAGGAACTGCATGAAGCATGTTCAAGGTGAACTTTACCACTTCCAGAACTTAAGGCAGGCAAGTTTTCCAGGAGAGGTAGAACACTGCATCAATGTGGCCAGCAGGTCAAGGGAGGCTCTACTCTTGCCTTGGTGAGGCCACAGCTGGAGTACTGGGTCCAGTTCTGGTCTCCTCTATTCAAGGACAAGGTGTCTAGGTGCTCCTGCTCTGGCAGGGGGGTTGCACTAGATGATCTTTCTAGGGCCCTGCCAACCCCTGATGTGATTCTGTGATTAGGAACTACTGGGAGAAGGTCCAGAGAAGGGCTACAGAAATGGTCAGGGGACTTGGAACATCTCTCCTATGGGGAAAGGCTGAGAGAGCAGGGGCTGCTTAGCCTGGAAGAGCAGACTGAGGGGAGATCTGCTCAATGCTTAGTCATTTTAAGCATCACAGGGGTCAGGAAGCTGGGGCCAGGCTTTGTTCTGTGGTGCCTAGTGACAGCACAAGAGGTAACACAGGCACAAACTTGAACATAGGAAGTTTCCAACTGAACATAAGGAGGAATTCTTTCCTTTGAGGCTGGTGGAGCAGTGGCTCAGGCAGCTGCTGGAGGCTCCATCTCTGGAGCCATTCCAAACCGCTCCTGGACACACCATGCTGTGCTCTAGGTGCCCCTGCTCTGGCAGGAGGGTTGCACTACATGATGTTTGGACATGAGCAACCAGTGCACGCTGGCAGCCCAGAAGCACAATGGCATCCTGGGCTGCAGCAAGAGAAGCGTGGCCAGCAGAGCCAGAGAGGTGATTGTGCCACTGCACTCTGCTCTGCTCACACCTCCTCTGCAATACNCCCACTGTGATGCTGCTAAGCCGCTAACTCTGCAGCGAGCAGCACTAAGTCCTCGCGCGCATCTCCTCCCCGCCAAGGCAGAGGCGCTGCTCCCGCACTCCCTCCCGGGGCTGCTTACCTGCATCCTGCCGGCAGGGCTGCCACCGGGCTAACGGCGCTTGGGCTGTGCCGGGGCCTAGGCACGGCGGCAGGGCAGGAAGCGGAGCCGGAACCGGAGCCGTGGCCGGTCCCGGCGTGCGCGGCGCGGGCGGAGGAGGCGGTGCTCGCCGGCGGGGCGGGCACAGCAGCGGGGCTGCCTCTTCCCGGAGCGCCTAATAAGGGCACAGCCGGGGACATGCAGTGGAGATGACGGAGGAAGAAGTGCCCTTATTGGGAGCGATAGGATAGGCTGCTCGGGCTGGAGGAGTTCATGGGTTGCAGCTCTTGCTTTGAGCTCTTTTCTTCGTTCCTCTCCTCCGTATCGTCAGCGTTTCCCGCAGTGCCGGCTTGTTAACAGGGGCAGGTGCTCCCGCTGGGTCTGCTCCCGATGCGGATCCCTTCCCGCTGCATGTCGCGGCCATGGAACAGCAGCATGGTTTGGAAGCTCTCCTTCCCCACGCCTCACGCTGCTCCCTGTCCCTCTAATGCAAGTAGAAGGTGCCTCATGGGGCAGCTCAGGGTTGACAGGCACTTACCGGTCTCCTCCATAGAATCCTAGAATGGTTTGGGTTGGAGGGGAGCTCTGGAGCTCATCTAGTCCAACCCCCCTGCAGTGGCCAGGGACATCCCCAACTAGAGCAGCTTGCCCAGAGCCCTGGCAAGCCTCACCTGCAATGCCTCCAGGGATGGGAACTCAACCACCTCCCTGGGCAACCTGGGCCAGTGTTCCACCACCCTCGTGGGGAGGAACTTCTTTCTAAT
>VWZO01004374.1:93215-106068 GCA_013396975.1 Bucco capensis
GACCCAGGGGCAGGACCCTGCACTTGGTCTTGTTGCAGCTCCTGAGGTTCCCCTGGGCTCACCTCTCCAGCTTGTCCAGGTCCTTCTGGATGACATCCTGCCCCTCCAACTTATCCCCAGCACCCCATAGCTTGGTGTCATGTGCACACTTGCTGCTGGTGCACTCAATGCTGCCTTCTGCAGGCATTCCAATATCTTTTGGCTCTGACCCACAGTTGGTGCTCAGCATGGTGAACCAAAGACTGAGGTGTTGGTGTTGGGTTTGCTGTAGCCAGGTACTGTCAGAGCCTGGGCTTTGACAGGAGTCCATCAGGAGCACCTGATGGTTTAATAGTTATCTTCTGTGACTGAAACACAATTCACTCCCATGGCACTTGCACGTTGCTGGTTGGAACCTCTTTTGAACACCAGAAAGCAAACACACAGAGGGAGATATTTGCCCATGTGAACTGAGAGGCTCTATCCAAGGACCCTTGGCACCAGAATCCCTATGTTCCCACAGTAAACCCTGAGCTCCATCTGGGGAAGAGAGTTACAAATCTTAGGAGCAGTCCCATCCCATCCCTTGGTGGGGCTCAGACACAATATGAACAGAGCATAACTGTCCCCAGCCAGGACACACAGCAAACAATACACATATTCCTCCCTCCCTCCCAATTAAAACCACATCCTATTATAAAGCACATTTCTCCTATCTACTTTAATCAAGTTTCAGCAGGAAGCAAAGGACTTTTTACTACTCCAACCAGAGAGTGTGGGACAAAGTGAGACTGAAATATAGCTGTGGCTCAACCCTTGGAGACAGCCTGGTTTCTCTTCCCCTCCAGAGAACTTGCTTCTGGGCATCTATCATGTATTTCTTCCTTTCTCCTGACCTCAGGGTTTAGAAGGAAGATGAAGCACCTGGGAGAATGACTCCCTCATTGCCCAGGTGACCCACTGATGAGGGGAACCACTTGCTAATAAAAAGCTTCTGCCCCAGGGAGAGGAGAAGTGATGCACTAGGTCTTGTTTGTCTTACAGCACAGGCTGAGCCAAAAGAACAATTTTGAAGGTAAGGGGGTTTATTTTTTTCATTTCTAATAGATAGTGGAAGGTTTAGGGTTGTTGTGGGCTTTATGTTATTTTGCAAGTTAGCTGCATTTGTAGTAGGAGATGTCTGTGGAATATGAAAACTACTGTGTGATAATAAGGATAAGGTGTTACAGCTTGGTTTGCTTGGATTATATTATAGGTTATGATTTGCTTTTATTCCTCCTTCCCAAATTTTACTCTGACTTTTCTTAGCTCTTTGAATCCCTCTGTAAAAGCTACACCAAGTCCCCCATGTTACTCTGCTGGTGGATGTTGCTCTCTGTTGTAAGCAGCTGGGCTGGAAACTAAACTCTTCTGTTTACTTACAGTTTAGAAATGTTCTTGAAATGAGTATTGTTGTCACTCCATTTGTAAGAATGCTCTAACAGGACTGAATTTCCTTTATCTTGAGCAAATAGCTGTTAATTTCTACTCTTCAGGCTGTATTCTGCTGTCCAAATCAATTCTTCCTTTTCCTGGTGTAGAACACCTCCAGGACTCTCCTAGCAGCCAGGGAACAGCCCTTGGGGAATTAAACAACACCTCCAGGACTCTCCTAGCAGCCAGGGAACAGCCCTTGGGGAATTAAACAACACCTCCAGGACTCTCCTAGCAGCCAGGGAACAGCCCTTGGGGAATTAATTTAGACCTTTGTATAGAAGACTCTTAGACTAATTTAGGTAGAAGATGGAGGGAATTTGGATTTATAATGAAAGAAACACCTGACTTGATGAAAAAGGATGTTGGAACACAGATTCCTCTTGAAAGAAGAGGCAGGCTTGGCCTGGAGTTAGCTTTGAGCTAATATTGAAGAAAACTCCTTGTGCCTCAGCCCCAAATTCATTTCTCCTAGCAGGGGAAAGCTTCTTTATGTCTGAGCTCCTCACATGTATTTCAATAAGCCTTTCTTGACAGGTTGTTCAAGCACTCTGGCTGTGCAAGGAGGTGTCTCTCCTCAAGGGTAGTAGGAGCTAAAATCTTAGCTCTGCTCTGCTCCTAATCTTGCTGTGTGGCTCTTGGTGTGGAAGAGCAGCAAGCATAACTTGCCTTCTTTTTGCTTCCTCTCTCTGTTTGCTGTAGCCCAAGCACCCAGACCATCAGAAGACCTCCATCCCTTTGTCTCCTCCCTCCTCAGGATGTCTGGCCGTGGCAAGAACCACCCAGCAGCTGGCAGAAGTGGAGCTCAGCCCAAGAAGAGCAGATCAGCCCGGGCTGGGCTGCAGTTCCCCGTGGGTCGTGTGTACAGGCTCCTGAAGAGAGGCAACTACAGCGAGAGGATCGGTCCTGGGGCTGCCATCTACCTGGCTGCTGTTCTGGAGTACCTGACTGCTGAGATCCTGGAGCTGGCAGGCAATGCTGCCAAGGAGAACAGGAAAGCCAGGATTGTGCCCAGGCACATCCAGCTGGCTGTGAGGAATGATGAGGAGCTCAACAAGCTCTTTGCCTGCGTGACCATTGCCCAGGGAGGAGTGATGCCCAACATCCATGCCCATCTGCTGCCCAAGAAAACCATCAGAGGAGCTGAGTCATCTCAGGAGCAAGGCAGCAGCAAGTGAAACTTTGCACTTAGTGCTACTGAGTCCCAGCACCCCTCATTTGTATCTCTTTGTTGCTTTCTCAAGTGTTTTCTTGCTGATCCTACTGCATTTTTTTAAAGCTTTGTAATAAAGTTCCTAGAAGGCAACACTCTTCTCCTTTCTTTTCCCAGCTCCTCTTCCAGGGCAGTGCCTCACCCTCCATTCCTTGGCCAAACTCAACAGATGAGGACAAACTGAAGGGATGTTGGGACAAGGAGGGGTGCAGGGAGAAACCCCAGGGCAAGAGCATCCCTGGAATCCCAGCAGCTCTCCCACAGCTTTGCTGTCTTTGGTGATTAGAGCTGACTTAGAGACCTCTGTCCTCCTGACTACAGCTGTGCAACCAGTGCATCCATTCCTGCTTGCTTTGGGCTTGGGTTTTGTTGGGTTTTCTCCATTATTTTCTCAAGACCATTCCCAAGGTTAAGCTAGTATTTTGGAACAACTCATTAATTCTCTCCATTCTGTTTTCTCTTGTGCAGCTGGGAAGCCTGTTAAGATTACACTCTGCATGCTTCAAGGGGGTACTGTGAATCTTTGATTTGAAAAGTCTCTTTTTGGTTTAAATCCACATGAAAACATACATTCAGTCTGCCAGCATAACCTCAGCCCTGGTCATTTCTAAGTTGGGCATCTCTCTGTGCTACTAACCAATAGCTTGATCATTTGTGAAGGTTATCCTAGCAGCTAAATCTCCTCTTGTTCCTCCTCATCTTGATGATTTTAGAGGTCTCTTCCAAGCTTCATGATCCTGTGGCTCTGTTCTCAGGTGTTGCCTGGTCTGGCTGTAGCAGGACATTCTGTGCCAGGATATCTGGAGGGAGGAAGAGCTAAAGAGGAAGTTGTGGTTGGGAGAAAATGATGCTGATGTGGTGAGAAACTATGGGATGGGAGAATGGAGGTGGCACTGCTGTAAAAATAGAAAGAGAGACACAGCCAGTGAGGGAAAGAGCAGCAGGAAGTGACCACAACATTGCTGGTGTGGAGTGGTGCTTTGGGATAGAATTAAAGCCAAACAAAGCAGGAGTTGGTGGGTGATGTTCTTTCATTTAAGGTATAAAGCTTGTCAAGCAAGAAGAATGCCAGAGGACTTCCCATCTCTTCAGCAGACAAATGGCCACATCATCCCCATTTGGTTCCCTTGGAGTGTTAGGGGTTTTTTTCCCAGATGGACTAATAAAAGCCCTGGAGGATTTTGGAGCTAATTCTGAATCTAGATAGCATAGCAAGACTTGGAGGCTAAGTAACCACAGCCTTGTCTCACAAAGAGGAGCTGAGTCAGGTGAAGATGTAGTAGTGTAGCTGCCTGCCTTCGTACCCACAGAGGAGCCTCTGCTCTCCAAAGGGCTTGGAGCAGACATCATGCCCTTAGGTGATTCTCTGGGATGCAGTTATGCATCAGGAGAGCCACAACTAGAGCTTGACATCCCATTTCCCATGCTATGCACTCCCATCTCAGCTGCCTTGCTCCCTTCAGTTTTTGGCTTTCCTCCTAAGCAAAGAACACTTCTGGCAGCACACCATTTGCTTGCTTGCCCCTATCTGTCCTCACCTATTATCTCCTGAATCTGCTGGGCAATTCTAGGTGAGTGTGATGGAGAGCTGAAACCACCAGCTCTTATAACAGAAAGAGCTCCAAACTTATGCCCTGACTGCAATTAGGGCCACAGCATGAAATCAGACTAATGAAATGGTAATAAAAACTACCTCTCATTAACTAAAACACAGGCCAGCCTCCTCAAAGTGCAAATCTAATAGAAACAACTCTGCTAGCTGGCTTGGAGCACATAGTGCTGCTTTGCTTTGGTGCAAGAAGTCATTCCTTAGGGGGTAGTTGTGCTCCTGAGCAGATTCAGCTGAGCTCTGCTCACCTGGGGCAGAGGATGCTCTGTGCCCTAGCTGTAAAGCAGGGCAATGAAGAATCTCAGAGCACAGCTCTTGTGGCAGCTCCTGTTACTGATGCTGTAAGAACACCTGCATCTTGATGCAGTGTCACCTCCCTAACTCAATTGTGGCAGGGAGAGCTGTCTGACAGGGAAAATGGATGTCTTCAATAACACCAAGCAGAAAATGTGCCTACCCTGTGCTCCCCATCCCAAGGAAGCTGTGGGCAGCTGGATGGATGGAGATGAAGTGATGCCTGGGAAAAATTTACCTATCCTGGCAGCATTTCTCCATGGGCATGGTGGGGACTGAGAGGAGAGGTGTGAGCAGTTAACAGGAAGCATTTTTCTCTTCAAAGTTCCTTTCTGGAAAACCAAACCCTGCTTCATTCAGGGGAACAACTTGCTGGGCTCTCTCTTCTCCTGCAGTGCTGTGGTGCCCATGGAGCCTTCCTTCTAAGCAGCAGTGTGACATCTCCCCTGGCACAGTCTCTACAGCTCTACTTTATTATCCTTTAGTACTTGTCATCCCTTCCTGCCATCCTCAGCAAGCCATCCATGGTTTTTCCAGAAGGATCTTTGCCAAGACCACTGGGAATGCTGACTCCATCCTCCAGTGCTTGGCTCTATCTCCCAGCTTGCTGTGACCTGGAGTGTGTTCTTCCCGGAGGGAATGGAGTGAGGCTAGCTCAAAGAGCACAAAGACACTGGAGAGAGGGAAGCAAAGCACCAAGAAGGTTTTCTTCTCATGCTTTTTAACTCTTTGCTGAGTGCTAGGTCATGAGGCCAGGTCCAAGCCCTTCACTGTGTGCCTTGCTGAGCTCAGCTCGGGAAGGTCAGGCTTTAAATGCAGGAGGGATTTTGGGGCAAGCCTGAAGGGATTTTGAAGCAAGTTTTCAAGGCTCCTCAAGACCCTTGCCCCTTCCCCAGAGCTGTCTCTGAGCTATGGCAACTACCTTCAGTGGCTGATGAAGTGTTAGGGGGGGAAAAAGAAGTCCCTTTTGAGGCTTAGATGTGTTGCCTCTTGGGATAATTGAGTCTTTCTCCTTGCTCTTTTTTATTACAAGAGGATGGATATGCATTGGATTTCCTGCAGACATCTCTTCATGGGGCAAGTGCTCCAGTGCCCATCACCTCCAGGAGCTCCCTCCAGTTTATCCATGCCCCTCCTGTACTGTCAGACCCTAAACTGCCCACTCTACCCTAGATGTGGCTTAACAATTGCCAAATAAATCATTCAAGAGGTTTTAACCTCTTCTCATGCACACTCAGAGCTGCTGGGGGAGGATAGGATCTCCTCAAAAGGGCAAGCTGGGAAGTGATGCCCCTATTGAAGAGGAAGACAAAATCCACTGTTGGATACTGAAAATTGTCACTATTCAGCTAATTCCTTTCCTCTGAGCACAGTTGGAACTAGGCAATGCCACTCTTATAGCCCCAAGAAGTCAAGTTCTTGCTTCAATAAGGAAAAGGACCAGCAGAAGGATGAATGATTGCAGATTTATTACATGGAGCAGACCACTGAGTCACACACAAGACAAGCAGAGCAGTGGCAAGTCTCTTTTCTTCAGGTAAACCAAGTCCTCAAGCTGGCAAATGGATCCATCAGCTTCACATTCCAGGGTATTCTGCAATACATGAGCACAGTAGCAGGTTTTGTGGTGAGATGTTGCTCTGGAGATGACTTAGCCTTTCAGTCCTGTAGGCCTGGTCCTTCTCTCCTCTCACCAAGACCTTTCAAAGGTGGATAGGCAAGTGCTAGGTGATTTTGATAGCTCCTTGTCTCCCTTCCATCCCCATTCCTGCTCTTTCTAGTCAGTTTACCCCAAACCAGGTCCTAATCCTGCTGTGAGGATGTCTCCCAGAGATCTCTCAGGTAGGATTAGGTGACTGAAGGTCTCTTGGAACAGAGAAAGGTCTAACTTTTCTGATCCAAGAACAACCTACACCCTCTGGTTTTAAACTTTACACTTTCTGTATGATTTCTAACATTTTCCTCCTTACAGAGAGAAGAAAGCAATCAGAGAGTAAATCAGATATCTCTGAGCATGTAAAATATGCTTTTCTGCCTAGACATCTCCTAGTGACCATAGGAAACATCCAGCTAGCTATGTAATAATCTCAGTCACTCCTTCTACCAGGAGAAGCATCATTATTAAAGCAACCAGAACCAATTCTTGCTACTTTTAGGTGTTCACTTACCACTGCCTTCGATAGTCCTGCCGTTGCGGGGCTGGAAAACACAAGAAGGAACTGGTTGGGCAGAAATAGGAGATGCCAGGGTGATAAACACACCAAGAGCCATCTCCCAGCCTGCAGACAGAACAGCTAAAGAAGGCTGCAGGAAGATTTCCAGGTCAAATATCAGGTGGGCTTTGCCTTTCCATCGGAGAAACATTCATCCAGCCTCAGCTAAAGAGGCTTCAAATCCTCATTAAAGCTCTTGGTCCCAATTTATTGGGATAAGATATGGATAAGAAAGAACATATAAATACCAGCACTGAAAGGAGAGAAACTAGCTAAAATGGCAATGACACCTGAACTGGGACTCTGGTTACTTCCCATGACCTACTCCCTAAGCTTTCAAGCAAGGGATATTTGGTCTTTATCCACAACAAGGATTTGTTAAGGCAAACAGAGGCTTGGCTGTGGCTATGGAACATTGTTTGCTCTTCAGAATCTTGGGAAAAGAAGAGATTCAGATACCCTGAAGAGGAAGAAAGGACGTCCCAGGCTCTGATGACTATCCTGTAAAAGAGAAGACAAACCATGAACAAAAATGCTGTCAACTCAGTTGCATAGACCTGCTGACAAGTTTATCCACCAAGATCTCAACCATTCAAGGCCTTTTTCAGCAGCATCCCAACAAGGAGATGCTGATGGTCCCCAGTGCCCTTTCATCTGGAATGCTGATTAAAAACCAACACCCAAAGGCTAGGGTCAAGAACTCTTCATTCTGTTTAGTGTCAATATCCTAAACCACCATCATTCCAGACTCAAAGGCTTTGGAAAAGGTCTCAAGGAAAGCTTCTTCCCAACTGCTGAACACATCCAGGTGGCTTTAAAAAAGCAGCAAAAGCAAGAGGGGAAGGACTGCAGCTCCCTGCTCATCACTACCCCCACATACCTTCTTGGTGAACTTGGCAGCAGCAATCTCTGATTCCTGCAAGTGGACCAAATAATTGGGCTTGGAGGGATTGCTTTTTAGGTTTCAAGAGGGTTTTTCTCACTGAAACAAAAGGAGCAATTCCACCTCACCTCATTGGTGTGCATGCTGTTGAATATGGAGTAACAGAGATCCAAAAGAGGGCTGGAGATCTGCAAAAGCAAAGCACACTTGAATACCTTTACCCAGAGGATGTGGTGTACACAGCTTAATAGAGAATGAGCTTGATTCTGCTGCCAGGACAATGTGTTCAGCATGCTTCAGAGCAAGACTTCCTGACACTGTTATGAGCTGAAAAATGAGTATTTTGTATGAGAATATCCACAGTCTAGTCTACTATCTCTCTATACACTATAATCTTGAACCATCTACTGCAATAAATACACTGTCCCATGCTCACTGCCACAGGACAGGGATTTGCTGATGCCACCAGACTAGGTGAGAAATAACTACAGCTCCAAAAGAAGTCAAAAGTAAGACACTCAAACAACTACCTCTGGGAGCTCTTTGTCACCAATCTTGCTTTACAAAATGGAAAGATTTTAGAAAGAAAAAGAATCAGTACAAAATATTCAGCATTGCCAGAGAAATCCTGATCCTGCCAAGAGGTTTCTCTCCCTTTCTGAAAAGGAAAAGGATGCTTGGGCTCAGTAGCAAATGCAATGGGGATGCTCTTTCAAGGCTACAGAGGTTTGGGGTTGGGTTTTGTTTGTTTATGGTGTTTTGGGTTGGTTGGTTTTTGATGTTTCAACTGTTTGCTGGAGGCACCACAGCAGAAATGAGCTGTGAACATGTTCCCTTTCTCCCTTCTCCTCCCACTACCCAGAGGAAACCTGTGCACCCACCAGGACCTTGCCAGTAACTCACAGTAGCACTGTGATGGGCAGAAAAAGCACATTTGAGGCTTTGTCTAGGTGTGAGTGAGCTCTGCAGGGAGGAGAGCACATCCACCAGCAAAGCCACTCTGCTCTCCAGAGCTGCTGGCTCTCCAGGGGAGGCTCTGCCTCCTGCAGACACTGATGGGCAAGGCTACCCAGAGCAATTACTACAGCTGCAAGAGAGAGTCCCGAGCAGCTCAAACACATGGCCAAAGTTCACTTACCTGCAGTGGGTTAGACAGTTCCATCCACTGACTGAAACACAGTGCCAGCTGCTGCAGGAAAAGCAAAGATCAGTAACAGGGAGGCTGTTATACCTTGGCATCTGCATTTATAGCTCAGGCACCCTGCCCACCTTTTGCTGAGCCTAGCTGGGCATCACATCCCTGCCATACCTCCCCCTCCCCGGGGCAGCAAAGGACTTCACCCTCGCTGCTCTCTCCATCACCCACACCAGAGCTTTCCCGAGGGATTCCCAGCCCGTTGCCGGTTTTGCTCCTCTCCTTGACCACCAGGTCTGCTCTACACCTTTCAGAGGGGCTGCCAGGCAAGCTGAGCATGGACCTTACCTGGTTTTTGGGCAGCTCCACGCCGTCCTTGGAGCGCGAGAAAGGCTGAGGGAAGCCTGCGGGGACACGGGGAGGCTATGGGGAGGATGCCACGGAGCGCAGCATCCCTCGGGGGGAGATGACCCTTCCCAAGGTTGGGGTTTTTTTGGGGAAGGAGGGGGTGTCTTTTTCCCTACCCACACCTGTCTGGACGCACCTGAGCCCCGCGGGAGGGAGCAGAGGCAGCAGGCGAGCAGCAGCCAAGGAAAGGTGAGCGGCGGCAGAGGCATAGCGGGACTGCGGCCGGAGGGACGAGGGAGGGATGGATGAAGGGATGGAGGGATGGATGGACGGGAGGGATGGGACGGGACGTACTTATGGGGCCGTGCCGAGCCAATAGGCGCTGGGACAGCCCCGCGCTGCCGGGCACGGAACCACCGCCCCCGCCCCTCGGTCCGGTAGCGACCGAAAAGCCCCGAGGGAGGGGGAGAGAGAGAGAGAGTGTTGGGGAGATGAGCGCGGAAAGAGGTCCTCGTGAAACTGCCGGCAGGATTGGAGCGAGGGGATGAGAGGGAAGGGGGAAGAGAGGAAAAGAAAGAGGGAAATAAGAAGGGATGAGAGGGAAGAAGGGAAGAGACGAGAGGAAGGAAGGAGAAGCAATGGAGCTACTAGGGTTTTCATTTTAAACGGGAATTGCAGTTCTGTAGCAGGGCTTAGACCCATAGAGTCATTATTGTTGGAAAAGCCCTCTGAGATCATCCAGTCCATCCATCCACCCAACATTGCTATGTTCACCACTAAAACGTGTCCCAAAGTTCCACTTCTAAAGGTTTTTTGAACTCTTGCAGGGATAGTTTTCCACCACTTCCCTGGGCAGCCTGTTCCAATGCTTAATAACCCTCTTGGGGAAGAAATTTTTCTTAACATCTGATCTGAACCTCCCCTAGTGCAACTTGAACCCATTTCCTCTTGTCCTATCACTTGTTACTTGTAAGTGATTCTCTGTTCTTCATTATTTAATCATTGGTTTGACTTTGGAAAACGTTTCCCACTTTTCTCTCTTCTAAAGACAATGCTTTCTAATCAGGTCTGAGACTGAGAAAGGCAGAGCTCTTCCAACCTCTTTTCCATAGACTTTGAGCCTGCTGGAGCAAATGCAGCTCCAGTCATTCAGCTTCTCCCAGATGTAGTGGAGATGTTTGGGAAGCAATGGCTCCATGAGGGATAGAAGGCATTAAAAGCTGCAGAAGGTATCATTGTCTCAGCAGCCCACCTCATCTCCTAATGCCCCTCAATGGCTCTGCTGCACACGAAGAGGATGATGGCAGCACTGCTCCTGGTGGGAGCATCTCCGAGCAGTCAGAGAGGAGATGCAGCAGCTCTCTCCGAGAGGAGAAAAGGGGAGCCAGACTGCATCTGACTTCTGCAGCATCACCACTGGGAGCTTGGCCCATCAGAGGCAGGCAGTAAAATGATGGGAGGATTGCACATTTTCCTGTTAACTCTCTTCTTGCTGTCTTTGGACACTTGAACCACCCTGAAAATGCTTGTTGACCAGCAGTGTTTCTGTTGCAGGCTTTGCACTCAAAGCTGCAGAAACATAGGAATTTAGGGAGCCATCCTAGATTGGGTGTTTGTTAGTCTCTTTTTGGATATTACCATACTAATTATTTTTCTACACTTTTGAATAGAATACTATTAAATGCTTACCAAGCTGCTGGTGGTTATTCAGTGTAGTTCTCTAGTAAGCAAGGCAGAGTCTGGTGCTTTTTTTCCCTTCAGACCACTCTTTACCTCCCTAAATTCCCACTTCTGTCCCACACAGCTTGTTAAATAATTGCCCCATTTGAAGTATTTCTATGTGTCTGAGTTTAGGAGTGGGTATTTTTTGCAATAGGCTAGGGAAAGGGTGGGTAAAAACTACCCCTCCCTGATACAAAGTACCCTAAAAGTACTCTGTGCTTTCCTTCCTTGGTCTGGTGAAGCCTGTGGAGTTATTAATTTGCTTCAAGTGAAGCTTATACCTGAAGATGAGGTAAAAATTGAGTCATACAAGTTCCACTAAAAAAAACCCAACCTAGTACAACTTATTACCAAACCAGAAATAGTATTTCAGCAGTGACTGTGCAATATGAAGGGAAAATGGGGAAAAGGTGTTTAAAACTAAAATTTGAAATAGATGAGTGTTGTATCATGAACATAATCCCCTTCCTTAAAGCAGAACTTTCTTGGCTGCTGTGCTTTTCATTTGCTAGGTGTTAGCTAAGGAGCAGCTCCACCGATGGATGCATCAACACCAAGGCACATTAATGAGCCATCCTTGTACTGCTCCAGTGAAATTGCTGCTGTAAGGCCTGGTGAGAGAGAAACAGGTTCAAGAGTTCCAGTGCCCATAGGGATTCACAAATGACTTCTAAATGAAGCTCCTGTAGGGGGTCAATGAGAAAGGAGGATTTGTTTTAGGGTGAGTCAGGAGGCTTGGCATATATTTAGCAAAAGGAATATTATGGCACCTGTAGTTTTAGATGTAAACATGCTGTGATTGATAAATGAAAAATAGGCAGAGAATTTGGCTTCAACAGGCAGAAAGATGAAGAGCTGGCTTCTTTTTTTTTTTTGTGAATGATCTCTGCAATGCAATCAGTGGCTTATCAAGGGCAGAGCTGGCAAAATGTCACCATCGTGCACTTCCCAAGTGCATCCCAACTGGTTGCTGCTCTTTGTGCCTTCTTCTCACCCTCTGCAGCTCAGCAGGGCTTGGGATAAAGCCTTATCCTGCTCTGAGGGCTTTCTGTACCTAACCCAATGATGATGAAGCCTGCAGACATCTCCCAATACTCATCTTCTATTACAGAATCACCAAGGTTGGAAGAGACCTCTAAGCTCATCAAGTCCAACCATCCCTATCACTCCCATGCCACTAAGCCATGGCCCTAAGGAGAGCATCTATTAAATATGACAGTGCCTACTTATGCTGAGCACACGGCTGGCTTAATGTGGTTTTCAATTCACATCCCTTTACCTCCCCAGCTCCAAACAGTGAGAAACCATCTCATTTTTGTTTTCGCATGGGCAAGGCTCCACTTCACAATCAGCACTTGGGGGGCCAAAATGTGCTTTACCAGCACACATGATGCTTTTGTAAAATCGACCTCTAGGACAAGGAGTGATTAGGTTGTTAGAACGTCAAGCAAAATAAAAAAAAAAGCACTGAAAAAAAAGCACTTTTATGCTTTTATTTGGACTAGGGGCTGCGGCAGGGAAGCGGGGGCTGCGGTGGCAGACAGGGAGCTGCGGCAGGGCTGGGNCTGCGGTGCCAGACAGGGGCCTGCGGCAGGGCTGGGGTCGGCGGCAAGGGGCTGGGGGCTGCGGTGGCAGACAGGGGGCTGCGGCAGGGCTGGGGTCGGCGGCAAGGGACTGAGATCGGTGGCACGGGGCTGGGGGCTGCGGCACGGAGCTGCGAGCTGCGGCATGAGGCTGGGGACAAGCAGAAGCAGCAGTGTCCTCCACCCTGGCTGTCACGCTGGGCACTCGGGCAAAGCCGAGACGGGGCGGAGAGCGGCGAGCAGCCCGCCCAGCAGCCTGCCCTCCCTCCCTCCCTCCGTCCCGCCTCCGGGCGCATCGCTGCGTCTCGTCGCAGCCGAGCCGAGCGGAGCCGTGGCCCCGGCGGCCTTCCCCTTCCTCTCGTTCCCGGCGGCAGGGCTGGGGGTGCGGCCGAGGCCTGCCC
>VWZO01004374.1:106782-126059 GCA_013396975.1 Bucco capensis
GCGGATGGACGAGGCTGCAGCGGCAGCAGCAGCGGCTGAGCGGGGAAGGAAGAGGAAGCGCTGCCGGTAGTGCTGCTGGCGTCGCCACCGCAGCCGGCCGGGAGGGGATGCTGCCGGAGCGGGCCGACTGAGGCGGCTGCCCGGTGGCAGCGGCGCTGGAGAGCCGGTAAGCCAGGGAGGGGGTGTTGTCGGGAAGGCTCGGTAAGCCGGGAGGCCTGCAAACAGCCGATCCCCTAGGGATAGGTTTCTCCGGCCGGGCAGGCGAGGAAGCTAACGGGGCGCTGCGGGTCCGTAGCTACCGGGGGTGAGGGGAAGGCTGTCCTCTTCAACCCAGGAGCTCTGCCTGTGGGCAGGGGATGGGCTGGGCTTGGCCTCAGCTCATCCTCGGCCGGTCAGACTACGGACGTGTCCCATCCTCCCTCGCGGGGACCTCTCCGCGTTTCTACCCCAGCTTGGAGCCGCTGCCGTCCCCAGGTGTGAAGTGCATCGCCCTGTTGGTGCCTGTCAGACAGGAGTGCTAGGGGAGGGAGCAGATCCCATTCCCAGCCTGGGAGCTGTGGAGCTGCTTCAGGCTGAGGTAGCTGTGCAAGAGGCTGTTGCTGTGTGCGTTGGTTTCCTTCCCGCTGGCAGGTGATTTGTGTGTGCTCAGGGAGGAGCTCCCTCTCCAGAGTGAGCTGCGAGAGCAGAGACGATAGGCCTGTGTGTGCCATTGGGCTGCAGGAGAGCCTCCAGAAAGAACCAGCCTGCGGAAATGCTGGTCATAAAGTACTTTTTAACATTTATACAACCTACCAAAGGAGTGTGTGATGTATTTTAGTCCATTTTTTATTGTGTGAGAGCAATAAATCATCCAGATCTCTTCAGGCTAACACAAAGAAGGCCTTGAGGAAGATGGATTCATTATCCCAACTAGCTGCTGGTTGGCCTTTCTGTCTTTGATGTTGGAGAAGAACATGCCTTGGACATTACTTGTTCAGTTGGCAGCTCAGGAATTGCAGCAGAAAATAGGAGATGACAAAATATCATCTCTGTAGAGGTCAGAGCACCTGCAATTGTCCAAAAGACACTTGATGCATTTTTTTACCTAAAGACAGTGGTTTGTTTTAGGAGAAGTACTTTAAAATCAAACGGTAAAAGAGGGAAATATAAGACCTCTCAGAAGCCTAACTGAAAATATTGCACTGAGAAAGGAAAAATTAGGCCTGAATGCTGCTATCCTAGCTAAAAAGGATTCATTTCTTTTTCTTAATTGGAGGTATTCCATTCTTTCTTTCCTCTCACCCATCTCATATCCATCCTTAGGGTCTATTTGGAACTCTTTGTTGTCTGCCTTCTTTCAGCATCCCTTGAAGAAACTTCCCTTCTGTCAGCTACAGTGAGAACCCTTCCAGGAAACATTGGCATTGCTGGAAGGCAAGAAAACTAGTTGGAAAAGTGGGAGCATCTTACTGTGTGAGATTTTTCTGTTAGCTCCTCTTTGGTTAAGTGTTCTGAACCTCTTGTTTTTATCCTCAAAAGGAAGTGTTTGAACTTGGCAGCACCTGAGTGCAGATCCTCAAGTGTCTTCACTCTCCAGCAACAGCTGAGACAATGGCACTTTATTTTGGCAGGATAAAGACTCAAAGACTGAGGAGTCTCAGGTTGTGCTAGGTAGGCAGTGCTGTGATGTTTGCTCTTAGGTTGTTGTTGAGTTTTTGTTCAAGTTCTGGAGCTTTCACGTGGACTCAGTGTGCTGGATCTCTGCTCTCCCTCAGCTTTCCCTGGCTCCATCTCCATCCAGTGCCCAGCCACACAATTGACCCTTGCTGCTGCTGCTGAGTTCTTTGCTGACTGGATAACTAGGATAACTTGGGAATATTGCTGATGTTCCAGCTTGGTTGATCTACCCCTACCAGAAGGGCTTTCCTTCTTCTCCCTTTTCCTCCAGGGAGCTGTCTCACAAAGTTACAAATAGAAGGACACACTGAACTTGAGAAGAAATTGGAGGTTTAGCTGGTCACAGACAGCACCAGGAGGAGACTGGGATTGTGGAGATGGGATTGAAGGAGGAGTGGAGCCTCCCTTTGCCAGCATTGCCTCAGCCTTAACCGTGGTGAAAAACCCATCCCAAAGGGCAAAAAGTAAGAAGGGAAAGCTCCTGCTGTGTTTGATGGCACATCTCCACATTGGAGTTTTGTCAGTTGGGCTATGGGAAGTATTTTTCTACTGACTGTGTCCATCTTTTTCCCTTTTCCAGCAGGAAGCAACAACTTCCTATGGCTCGTGTCTGACACCATGCAGCACCAGTGGCTGCTGCTAGCTGCATGCTTCTGGGTGATCCTCATGTTCATGGTTGCTAGCAAGTTCATCACCTTGACTTTTAAAGACCCAGATGGTAAGTTCCAGTGGAATGTTTGACATTCCACACAAATGCTCCTTCTGTCTAAAAGTTCTTGGTGTTTTTTCCAGTAGGATTGAGAACAGAGCAGCTAGGTTGCTAGAAGTGGCAGTGCTGATGCTCATTTCCTTGGTACAAGTCTGCAGAAGTAACATGTCTTTGTTTGGTAGTGAAGAGCAGAGGGGATGATGTTTGGCAGCACTGTCTTGTGAGGTCTTGCTTTTCCAGTGGCTTGCTCTGCTAGAAGCCAAACAACAGGGCACAATGAACTGTTGAAAGACAAAGGAGATCCCCAAGGAATTCAGGAGTTCATTCCACGTGCTGCTAGCTCCTGTCCTCTTGTGACTGCAGTGTTATGTAAAACTGGGGCCAAGTTCTCTTTCCTTTGCCATGCTCTTAGCCTAGCCACCTGTGCTCTGCTGCTTGCACTCAGTTTTATTCTCTGCTCTTTGACTGACAAAGAGCTTAGAGGCTTTTGCTTAGCTGGACAGGCTAGAGACATGGGCAGGGAGAGACTGAATGACATTTAACAAGGGGAAGTGTAAAGTACTGCATGTGGGAAAGAACAAGCCCATGGATCAGTCCAGCCTGGGAACTGATGTGTTGGAGAAGAGCCCTGGGGAAAAAGCTCTGGGAGTGCTGGTGGCTAGGAGGATGCCCATGAGGCAGCAATGTGCCCTTGTGGCCAAGAGGCCAATGGCATCCTAGGATGCATGAAGAGGAGCGTGGCCAGCAGAGCCAGAGAGGTTCTTCTCCCCTCTCCTGTGCCCTGGGGAGGCCTCCCCTGGAATGCTGTGTCCAGTTGTGGGCCCCTCAGCTCCAGAAGGCTAGGGAGCTGCTGGAGAGAGTCCAGCCCAGGGCCAGCAAGATCCTGAAAGGAGTGGAGCATGTGCCCTAGGAGGACAGGCTGAGAGAGCTGGGTCTCTGCAGCCTGGCCAAGAGGAGACTGAGAGGAGACCTCAGCAATGCTTAGAAATATGGGAAGGGTGAGTGTGAGGAGGAGAGAGCCAGGCTCTGCTCCATGGCATCCAATGGTAGGACAAGAGGCAATGGGAGCAAGTTGGAGCACAGCAGGTTTAGTATTAAGCTGAGGAGGAACTTGTTTGCAGTTCAGGTGCCAGAGCACTGGCCCAGGCTGCCCAGGAGCCTGTGGAGTCTCCTTGTCTGGAGCCATTGCAGAGCTGCCTGGACACATTGCTGTGTGAGCTGGTCTAGGTGCTCCTGCTCTGGCAGGGGGGTTGCACTAGATGAGCTTCCTAGGGCCCTGCCAACCCCTGACATACTGGGATTCTGTGGATGTGTTTCTTAGCTCAAACTCAGCTGAAGTTGCATTCCCAATGCCTACAGACTGCATCCTGTACAAGATTTAGAGCCTGTCTCATTCCTTGTCTAGTAGCTTCCCATTTGAAAGCAAAGCCTGCTGTTTGTAAGCTGAATGCAGCAAGTGCTGTTAGCTGTAGAGCAGACAGAGCTGCCTTCCCCCCACCTTGTCTGATGCTCTTCTCTCTCCTCCTTCTTTAGGCTATGGTGCCAAGCAAGAGCCACTGGTACTGACAGCTGTGACAAAAGTGGAGGAAGGCCACGTGCCAGAGGGAAAACATTGGCCTGAAGAATTCCAGGTGCATGCTGTTGAGATAAGGGTGAACATGAATTAAAGAGAGGAGAAAAGAAGAGATGAAGGGAGGGCTTCCTGTTGTTCAAAGGAATTGCTAGGCAGGGATTATTTATTCAGACTGTTCTATTTAGATAGAGCCAAGAGAATTCATTTGAGCTTCACAAAGCTGGTTTGTTATGGTAACCTGCTGTCTTGTTTCATCTGAATGACTCAACTTAATCTGTTTCCATTTTGGGGAGAAAAATCATTGTCATTCTCCTTTATCAAATCAGGGCACTCAGCTGAGCCTTTTTCATAATGGCCCAATTTTTGATTCTGCCAGCAAGGTGCTTCTGGTGAGGGCAAGCCTGAGCCTTGCTTGGCTTTTCCCAGCCTCTTGGATTCTTTTTTTATCAGGTCTCCATTTCTTTTCCACTTGTGGTGCTCCACATCTCAGCATTCCTTCCAAAGTAGAGCAGGAACACAGTAGGATGCCAGACCACTTGAGCCTTTAGATGCATAGCTCTGTGCTTTCAGCACTTGCTGATGGAGAAGGAAACTCTGGAAGGCCTTGGATAAAGGGAAAGTTGAGATAGTTGCAGAGTGGGCTGAGGAAAATTGCTTTTTCTATTGATGACATTAGTCATCCCATGTAATGCACAGGGAGGAAGTTGTGTGCTCTTCCTTTAGTTAATCCATAGCAATGTTTTCCTGGTGAATCTGGGAATCCTAAGGATGCACAGTTTAGCAGTATTTTCCTGGTGAATCTGGGAATCCTAAGGATGCACAATTTAGCAATGTTTTCCTGGTGAGTCTGGGAATCCTAAGGATGCACAATTTAGCAGTATTTTCCTGGTGAATCTGGGAATCCTAAGGATGCACAATTTAGCAGTATTTTCCTGGTGAGTCTGGGAATCCTAAGGATGCACAGTTTAGCAATGTTTTCCTGGTGAATCTGGGAATCCTGAGGATGCACAATTTAGCAGTATTTTCCTGGTGAATCTGGGAATCCTAAGGATGCACAATTTGTTGATTCTGTGCTTCGCGTTTGACCTGCAGACTAAGTTCTTGCCTTTTTTCTTTCCCCTAAAGCCAACTGGAAAAGCTTTCCCTGGAAACCTGCTCCAGCAGCAGCCCCTGGTTCATATGGAAAGGCTGGAGCTCCTCAGGAATGTCTGCAAAGACACTGCCTTGAGAAATCTCTCCCACACTGCAGTCTCCAAGTTCGTCCTGGACCGAATCTTTGTCTGTGACAAGCACAAGATTCTCTTCTGTCAGACACCAAAAGTGGGCAACACTCAGTGGAAAAAAGTCCTGATTGTTTTAAATGGTATCTGCTCTGCTTGGGGAGGGTTCTGGGAGGAAAAAAAAACCAGAATTGGCCCAGCTGGGACAACACAAACATGTTTTCTTTCTGCTTTGCTGGACACTGAGACTGAATTTCAGCCTTTCCTTCTTTACAGTTGCTTCTAGTCCTTTCAGAACAGCTCTTTCCAAGAAAAGACACATCTCCTTTCTGTGTAAATATATTATTTGGCTCAAAAGTGGTGTGAGTGGTACAAGGGTATCCCTGTGCAGGTGGTAGGTAGCTTTGCAGCCACTGAGGTGGGGAGGGAGGTACAGGCTTGGACATCACTGGGGATGGAATTAGTGTGAGAGTTTTTGAGGCCATTTCTTCTTGGACCTTGATGTCACACAGCCTGAAGAGTGCTGACAGTGTTCAGCTCTGCAGTCAGAATCTCTCCTCATCTAACACTTTCAAATATAGCAACTCTAAATGCTAAAAATACAGGAAAGATGACAAACTGCCAGCCCAAGGCACATGTGCTTGCTTGTGCTCACTTTTTAATCCTTCTGGAAAGAGTCACTTGCTCTCTTTTGGACTTCTCTAGGAGCTTTTTCTTCCATAGAAGAGATCCCAGAAAACATTGTGCATGATCATGAGAAGAATGGCTTGCCACGTTTGTCCTCCTTCAGTGACTCTGAGATCCAGAAAAGGTAAGAGGTAGCTTGCTGGAGGATGCTTGGCATCAGTAGTGCTGGGGAAGTCTACATCTGGAATCAAGGACAATGGGATTTCTGCTCCACCATCTGTTATCCTCACAGAGGAGCAAGCTGCTCTAGTATGTGGCATCTCTGCCCATGGCAGGGGGGTTGGACTAGATGACCTCCAGAGGTCCCTTCCAACCCAAACCAGTCTAGGAATCTAAGTATTAATAAGCATTGATTGATAAGATCCCCCTGAGCTCAGTCTTCTCTTCTCCAGGCTACCCAGCCCCAGCTCTCCCAGCCTCTCCCCATAAGACAGATTGCTGTGTCCACAGCCAAGTCTTTGCTCAACAGAAAGACTTGGAGAACAGCCCTGGGGAAAAAGATCTGGGAGTGCTGGTGGATGGGAACATGCCCATGAGGCAGCAATGTGCCCTTGTGGCCAAGAGGCCAATGGCATCCTAGGATGCATGAAGAGGAGCGTGGCCAGCAGAGCCAGAGAGGTTCTTCTCCCCTCTCCTGTGCCCTGGGGAGGCCTCCCCTGGAATGCTGTGTCCAGTTGTGGGCCCCTCAGCTCCACAAGGCTAGGGAGCTGCTGGAGAGAGTCCAGCCCAGGGCCAGCAAGATCCTGAAAGGAGTGAAGCATGTGCCCTAGGAGNTTCTGCGACTTCATTAACAAAGGCAAGACGTTCGCTAACTTCTTTTTTCCCCCCTTCCTCTCTTTGAGGCTGAATGTCTACTTCAAGTTCTTGATTGTCCGCGATCCCTTCGAGAGGCTAATCTCTGCCTTCAAGGACAAGTTTGTGCAGAACCCTCGCTTCGAGCCGTGGTACCGGCAGGAGATCGCTCCCGGCATCATCCGCAAGTACCGGCGCAGCCGCTCCGAGCCGCGCGGGCTGCAGTTCGAGGACTTTGTGCGCTACCTGGGGGACCCCAACCACCGCTGGCTGGACCTGCAGTTCGGGGAGCACATCATCCACTGGGTCACCTACGTGGAGCTCTGTGCCCCCTGCCAGATCGCCTACAGCGTCATCGGGCACCACGAGACCCTGGAGGAGGATGCTCCTTTTATCTTGAAGGCAGCTGGGATCGATCACCTGGTGTCCTACCCTACCATCCCTCCGGGCATCACGGTGTACAACAGAACCAAGGTGGAGAGGTATTTCTCAGGCATCAGCAAGAGGGACATCAGGCGTCTCTACGCACGCTTCGAAGGCGACTTCAAACTCTTTGGTTATCAGGAGCCAGATTTCCTGCTGAACTGACACCTAGGAGAAGTGTCTCTGGGTTCATCCAAAGCTGCAGTGCTGTTGGAGCTGAGAACTGACCATTTCTTTTCTAGCTTTTTTTTGGATGTTGCTCCATTTTTCAGTCCATGTGGACAAGGAGGAGCTTGGAGTTGTTGTTTACTGACTGTGGTCTCAATCTGTTAGCTGCAAGACACAATTGCACTCAAGGAGGGAGAATAAATGAGCTCTGAGCTCCCTCTCCTTCTCCCAGCTAGACATTGTGAACTATTTCCTTACCATGGCACTTTCACTGTCAGGTTAACTCTGACCTGTGGGTGAACTTGAGAAAGGCAAGGAGCCTGCCACAAGCTCTGAAAACAAGAGGCTAGTACAGGCCTAAAAATTGATTAAATGCTTGACAAACCCTTCTAGCTTCTGCCACGTGGCTGCTCTCATAACAGTCATGCTGATCTAATCCCATTCCTGCTAGACACAAAGTGAACCTAATTAGGTAGAGGTTGGAAAGGTGTTCCAAAAGGGAACTGCTTCCAGAACCCAGCTGGCTTTGTGGTTTTGCCAAGTGTTTCTTGTCCTTCCTCCTGATCTATTGAGCTTCATCATTCTTGTGTTGATTTTTCAGGATCTTATTTCACTCCTGGCTGTGTAAGTTATCTGAGAACACCAGGTGAAAAGGGAGAGGAGAAGAAACTACTAGGGAAATGACTTTGAGCTAAAATATTGATTGTATTTGCAGGAGCACATCCAGAAAGCAGGAGATGCTCTCCCACAATTTTAACTTGTTTTCTCTCCTAACAGTTAAGATGAATAAAGAAGCCTCAAAACTGGGATGTCATCTAAAAGAGCTGCTAGAGTTCCTTGGATTAACAATCTACCCATCTCTGATATCCAGAGAATTTACCCTTCCCCTGAAGATTCATCTCCCTGCTGCTAAAGGAGGCAGGCTGAATCCCTGATGTTTTTCCAGTGATTCACTGTTGTGGTGTCCTGACTCCAAACAACCCAACACTTGTGTTCAACCTGCCAGGAGCTGGAATGTCACTTCAATGTGTGCACCCAGAAAAGCAGAAGGGATGCAGCCCTCCTGTTTCCCTGTGCTTGCCTTGTGTCTCTGAGCTCACCAGCAATAAAAACCAATGTCCTGCCACCTCAGCCCACGTGGGGACAGAGACATCCCATCCCTGAGACACAACAATTGCATTCTTGACATCCTAACCCCCAAAAGATCTCCTGTTCAGGCTCAGCATCATGTTGCTGCCTAGAAATGCTGCTAAGAGCCAGAGCTCTGGAATCTGCTCTTCAATCCAGCCCCAGCCTGCTTTGGATAGCTTCCTGGAGGAACACAAGGAAGCATCTTGCCCTGGTGAAGAAGGAAAGCTGTGCCAAGCTGCCATGTGCTGCTGCCCAAAAAAAAAAGGAAGCCCTGTTGTAGCTGGAAATGATTTCAGCAAGCTAAGCTCTCCCCAGGCTAGCTGAAGGAAGGCAAAGTCATTAACTGGGCACCATTAGCAAGAAATTCCTAGTCCAAGGTGACAAAGCTGGAAGGTGAGGGCTTGTTTTATTTCCTCAGTGTATTTAAAAACCAACAATGACAGTGCCCTAATTTGTTAGTTCTTAACCAATGATCAAACCATGTTAACAGCTCCAGCTTTTTCTTGTGGTTTGCCTAAGATGGGAACTTAGCAGAAAAAAAAACCCCAACAAACCCCAAATGTCCTGTTGAATGCATTTTTGGAGCTAGTGAGCTGATTTGATGAGCTCAAATGTAACAGTGTAAAAACCATGGGTAGTCAATTCAGGCCTTAAAAGTTCATTCTAATAAAAGTAGAGTTGCAACTCATTCCCTGCTTGGTATGATTGATGCAATGCTGCTGTTTTGTTGTAGTTGAATTGTCCTCTAGGCTTTTCCCAAGGGAGATTGGGCTGGAATACCACTGGCAAACCACTGTCAACCTGCAAGTGCTATTCCTGTCCTGTTTTGGGAGCTGCTGGCCCAGGGGGTGACTTTTGTGAAGCTCTAACAACAAACTCATCCTATTCTTGCTTAGAGCATCTCTATCTCTTTGTGTCCTCTCTCCTTGTGAATCCCCTGGCTGGAGTTGGAGGTCTCTTCCAAGCTTCATGACTCTGGGATTTTAATCTGATTTAACAGAGGAATGTTGAGCTCTTTGGGGATAGAGAGTTGCAATCATCTTGACTGGAAAATGAGTCCAGAATTCCCTTGCTTGTGCCCCAAGTTGCAGGGCAGTGCTTGTCCCCTCTCCTGGAGCACAGAGACTGTTGGTACTGCTCTGCTTTTGGATCCTTTGCCCTCAAGATGTTTTGCTGTAGGTAAAATACATACCCAAGTTCTCTTTGTTTTTTTTGAGGGGGGGGGAGAACTGATCCTTAAAAGAAGCAGCACTTCAAAAGGGGCCTGAAAACACCCCTTTTTTGTCCCAGAGCAGCATGTTGTTTTGCACTTGGTGCTCAGGTGCTGCTAGCTCTTGTCTCTCTCCAGCAGACAGCTCTGGCTTTTGCTCTAACTTTACTTTTCCCCTTGAGGTGTTAATAACTTGGCTGGCTGGGAAAAGCACTTTTGATCTTTGCTGTGCTCCAGAAAGTTTGCTGAGAAGAAGAGTGATTCTCTAAGGGATTGCTTCAGCTTATTTGCTCAGATGAAAAAGGATGTTTTGGCAGTGCAATTGCCATCCCTTCCTCGACAGGAGAGAGGGTGAGTGATCTTGCTGCTCAAACAATGATGGTGATTTACCCTGAGCCCCTATCCTGCTGCTGCAGCAGTGGGAAAGGGATCTGGAGGAGGTGGACATCAAGCCTGTGCTTATTTTAAAGTGAGGATATAAAGGGAACTTCAGCCAGAAGCTTTCTTGTGTGCCCTCTGGGGCCTGGCCTTGAGAAGATTGATGCAAGGTAGAAAAAAAAAGAGGCTTGTGGGTGGTGGAAAATTCCCTTTCAGCCTAAATGAGCTGTGGGGAAGGTTTTAGGAGGCAATGATCCTGTTAGCAGCAAAGCCTGGTGAGCACAGGGTGCCTCCCTCCTGGAGGAGGAGGGAGTTGAGCATCCCCTGCTCTCTGCAGCTGCCTTGCCTCACTCTCTCCTGGGATGTCCTTTTCCTTTGCTCTGTGTGCCAGGAGCCTGAGAGCCTCCTCTTGTTGCCTCCAGAGCAGCTTGTGCCATGCAGGAGGAGATGTTTCCCTTAGCAAGTGAGCAGCATCTAGCTGGTGGTGACAGCCTGGTGTAAGCACAGAAATGGTGCTGGTTTGGGGCTAGCCACTCTAAAATCATCATTCCCCCCCCTCTTTTAATCCAGGCAGGACTGCAAGGAGAAAAGAAAAAAGATGTTTTGAGCTATGCTGATAGAAATTCCAGACCAATAATCCCAGGCAAGGCAATGTCTGGGAGGCCAGCTCGGAGTAAAGGCACGGGCAGTTGCTTCCAAACCTCTTGGAGATGGCAGGCAAAGCTGCTGGAGCTTCCTGGCAGGTGTTAGAGGAACAAGTGTGCTCTCCTGTAAGCTGGCTGTGGGTGCCAGAGGAGCAGCTGCTGCTGGCACAGCATGCACATGGCAGCCTGAAAGCATCAAGCATCTACTGCAAGTATGCTGAGGAGGAACACAGAGAGGAGATGCAGGCACTGGGAGCAATCCCAGGTGACTTGTGCTGGCTCTCAAGCACCAGGAGCTGCTGCTTAGATGTTTCATGAGTTGCTCAGGAATTCACTTAGGGGGAAAGGGTTGCTGTTCTGGTTTTGTCCTCTTTGTTGCTGGGTTTTGAATGGCTTGCAGGAAGGTTTAACAGCAAGTTAAAGGCTGCCATGCTGCCAGGCTTCAGTTTGGAGCCACCTCTTTGACTCTCCTTCTCTTTGAAGCATTTCTTTGCCCTTGAGTTTCCTCTGTTTCTGGCTGTTCTTTGCCTTGCTGGACTAGCTGTGCTTGTGAGAAGGCAGCAAGCAAGAAGACTCCAAGGTAAACCTTGGCTTGTCTACCTATATCCCCAGGTTTCTTTTATCTGCCAGCATGTCTTTTCCTTTCATTATCTTTGTTATGCAATGCTGTGACACTTGATGGCACAAAGATCACAGAGTCCTGATGGTTGGAAAAGCTCTCTGAGCTCATCCAGTCCAAGCATCCACCCAACACTCCCATGCTCACCCCAAGCACCACAGCTCCCCAGTTTTTGCCAATCCTGCTCAAACAGGTGTTGCCTTCTGGAAGTGAAGCCTAAAGCTTCAATCCACCTCTTCTTCCCTGTCCTTGAAGGAGAAAATAATGGCCAGTGTCTGCAGAGGGGAGCTGCCATCACCAGCTGTGACAAAGCCATTGCTGGAGGGATAACATACCAAATCAGCTTTATTGATGGCTGCACCCTGCAAGCAAAAGCTCCCCTGTGAGGCTGGGAGTGTGGAGGAGATTTGGAAGAGGTCTTTTCCTGTAGGAGATGGAGCAGGGATAAAATATTAATGGCTCTATTAGCAGCAGATCCCTTTCAAAGGCAATTGTAAGCCCTGGATTCAAGCGTGCAGGGTGAACTTAGCAGGGAGGCTGCTGGCAAGTGCTGCAGGTTACACTGGATACTGTCAGCACCTTCCTCTGATGCATGGGTTGAATTCTGCCCTGGCACAGCATTGCTGGCAATTGGTGCAGTCCTGAAGGCAAGTGAGGTTCTCCTTAGCCACCTGAACTGTTAACAAGTACCTGAGGGCTTGCTTTGTGATGTCTCCTGAGATCTATTACTCTCACTCGACCAAAAGGCCCAGAAGGATCTGTTGTGCTCTCTGCTTGAGCTGAGAGGGCAGGCACGGGTCAGGGAGCCTGGGGTTTATTCTCTCTGACCCACTTGGCATGCAAGCAAGGCCCCTTGGAGAACTGCTTGCCCTCCAAATCCCCTCTTGGAGCCACAACTGAAGCAACACTTGCTTGGCTCAGCTCTCCATCTCCCTGCCTGGTGTTGCAGCGGCACCTTTGCAGCCAGGCAATGTGATCTCCTGCTCACATGCTGCCCTCCAAGGAGCACAGGCTGGGTGTGACCTTCTCAGCAGCACACAAACAGCAATTTCACTTGTCAGGAGGTTCCTCTGGCTTGACAGCTCCTGCTGTTGGCTCCCTGGCAGGTTTGTAAGCTGGAGCATCACTGTTTGCCTGGAGGACAGGAGCTCTGGGACACCTGAGCGGCACCGCGCGTGTGCTGTGAGCTTCACAGTCAGTGTGTGTGTGTGTGTGTGCTGGCTGATGGAAGTGTGACACCCACCTAGCAACTGGGGTGCTCAGTGTGTGCCTGCAACCCAAACAAGCCTTCCACAGCTGCAGAAGCCACGAGGTGTTCCTCTGGAGCTCATGGAATGTGCCTGGAGAAAACGCTTGCCAACGGGTAACGGCTCCCCGCACGCTTGGTGATTTGCTGTATCAGGGAGGGGATTTGGGGTTGGTTTAGGGGTGGGGAGGGGGAGCCAAGGTCAGACCCCTGGGAACAAAGAGAGTATTTTTTGGTTAATTAAGAAAAATGATGTTTGAGTGCTAAATGAAATCAGAATAGCCTTAAGCTGCCCTGCTGGCAGTGCTTTTACGCAGAGCTGCTGGCAGCAGGTCAAGGGTTGTCACCACTCCTGTGCCTAGGATTTGTCCTGTAGGCATGGACTCAGGCATTTCTGGTGAAGACAGGGCAATAGTAATGCTGCTGTGCAAGCCCCAAGGGAAACTTCACCCAAACATGGGCAAACAACTCCAAGAGAGACTTTCCAACCAGCCTGAGGACAGAGAGGCTTGAGTTAGGGCTCTGTGTCCTAGGCTTGTACAGAGACTCCATCATCACCTCTTCTGGCTTTCTCCATCACACACACATCAAGCAATACTCTTGAATTGACTCTGTTTTGACCACAGATGGATGTTTAGGAAAAGGGGAGGAGGAAGGAATCTGACCTGGATTTACAAAGGTCTATTAATGGAGGAGTCATCACAGCACTTAATTCAAGGGTAATTACCTTCCTTAGTCACCCCTGTTACAGATGTATTTCTACTCTCAACTTTCTTCAGGCTTTGTCTCTTCCCACTTGGCACCAATCAATAAAGCCTGGCCCCAGCCTCCTGACATTCTTAATGTGGTTTTAGTTATGGATAACAGCCAAGGAAGCTGGATGAAGATGTTGACTAAGGAGAAAGGATTAGCTTGGTTGTGTTTGAGCCAACCTGCACGCCAGGGATTTGGGTTTGCTTCAGTCAGTCATGCATGAATCAGGTAAAAGAAAGAAATCAAACAAAGCAAACATGTTATCTTTTCCTCCTAGTTTCCTGCTCGTGCATCTTTCTGGCTCTGTGGCTGAATTCAGTGGGGTTTTTGCTCAAACATCCTCTCTCCCCTGAATCTCCTCCTCTCTCCTCAGAAACATCTCTCTCCTCAGAATCATCATCTCCTCTCTCCTCAGAATCATCATCTCCTCTCTCCTCAGAATCATCATCTCCTCCTCTCTCCTCAGAATCATCATCTCCTCCTCTCTCCTCAGAATCATCATCTCCTCCTCTCTCCTCAGAATCATCTCCTCTCTCCTCAGAATCACCATCTCCTCTCTCCTCAGAATCATCTCCTCTCTCCTCAGAATCATCTCCTCTCTCCTCAGAATCATCATCTCCTCCTCTCTCCCCAGAATCATCATCCCACCTCAGAATCATCCCCTCTCTCCCCTGAATCTCCTCTCTCCTCAGCATCCTCATCTCCTCAGAGCATCATCTCCTCAGCATCTCCTCTTCTTTCCAGTGTCTCTTCCCACTCCTGTCTCAGCCATGATGTTCTCCTAGGAGTAAAATATCTTCTCTCCAGCTCTGCTCTCTGTTCTGCTGCAGCACAGAGAACTACAAGAGCAAAGAGTCCTGGATGTCCAGGAGGGCTCCCAGACAAGCTCAGGCACCCTGCAGGAGCTTTCACACAGGCTTCTTGGTGCCTTCCAGGTGCTGCTGCACAGCACAATCTGACTGAGGAGCAATACCCATGCTAATGATCACTCCTCCCAGTAAAACTTGGCAAAGCAGCAGTGGTTTTGCTGCTTGTCTCTTGATCCAGAGGTCCCTGCACTCAAGTCTTGTCACAGTTACTTATCTAAGAGGCTTTCAAAGTCCTTTGAGAGGAGGTAGGATGCTGGTAGAATCTTGGTTGTCCTAGAGTAGCTTCCAAGAGGCTAAGTCTTTATTTCCAGGGCTGTTTGTTTTATTAAGTGTGAACAACACCAGTCTCCAGTAAAATTTCATTACCTAGTAGCCTGGTTTGGGTTAAACCAGAGCAATTCTGTACAGTGATTTTTCCTTCAGCTCTAATGAAGTGCACTTTGTGAAGCTAGCAGCTTGTTTTTACCAGATAAGAGCCAATGTTTGGGAATGATGGCAGAGGAATGGAATGTACCAAGGTCACCCTTAGATCTTGTGTCCCACAAAGGGTGCAGAGCCAAAGGGCTACACCTTTAGGGCACATTAACAAAGTTAATACTGTGAAGAGTGATAAAATAGTTAGGGAAGGGGATTTTTCCTAGCAGTGCTTACCTGGGAGTGAGGAGCTGCTTGTTCCTTGTGGCAGCTATCAGAAGGGAATCCAGGAGTACACTTTAATTAGCTCCTTTTGCAGCAGAGGATGTGTTAATGATTTGTTGGACAATTATGAAGCTGTTTCACCTTCCAGTCAGGATGTAGTTAGGAGTAATATCTTCTGGATATGACACACATGGGTCAGGCTGAGAAGAGAAGAGCTATCTCCCTGTCTGGGATGCTGTTAAGGAAGCATGAGGACCTCCAGAAACACTCCTAGCTCCTGAGAGTCACAGCAGCTGGATGAACATTTAGGATGGTATTAATGGGACATGTCTTCTGGGGGAAAAAGAATCATCTTTGTTGTGTTTAATTAACATCAATGGGTTTTTTTTTAGCTAGCACTTTTTTTCATCACTGCAACTTTCTTATCAAAACCTGGGGGAGAAAAAAAGGCTTTCTTGAAAAGAAAAATATATCAAAACTTTGTATTTCTGCTCTTTCAGCTGAGGGAAATTCATTAAGCTGAGCAAGACTTGAGTAGGAATAATCCCAGAGTGAGCCTTTCTTTGGAAAGCTGGAAGGCTTGTGATAAATGAGGCAGGGATGAGGGAGGGAAGGAGCAAAGCAGTTCAGAACAGGACTATGCTCTGCCCTCTGCCATGGCTTTGCTTTGTGCCAGAGCCTTGGGAGGGAGATCACTGCTTGTCTAGCTCTTGTTTGCACAGTGCTCAAGCTCAGAACAAAGCCTCAGCATTTATGGACAAGCTGGAGAGGTGAGCCCAGGGGAACCTCAGGAGCTGCAACAAGACCAAGTGCAGGGTCCTGCCCCTGGGTCGGAACAATCCCCACTATCAATCCAGGCTGGGGGATGAGATGATGGAGAGCAGCCCTGCAGAAAAGGCCTTGGGGTGCTGGTGGCTGAGAAGCTGGCCATGAGCAAACAGTGCACGCTGGCAGCCCAGAAGCACAATGNCTCTATGATCCCCATCCAGCTGCAGCTCAGCTGGAGGAAGCTGTGTAGCTGAACATCACATCTGACATTTCAGCCACTACATCAAGGGCCCCAGGTTAATGGCCACTCTGGGCTTAATTCCCTCAGCTTCCCAGCTGTTAAAGGATGTGCTGTTTTTCCTTGTTGCCTCATGCTCTTGCTGAAAATGTTAGCTAGTAGCAAAAGGTTCTTCACCCAGAGAGTAGTAGAGCTCTGGACCAGGCTCCCCAGGGATGCACTTATGGCACCAGAAGCATCTTAGCCCCATGGTGTGACTTTGGGCTTGTCCTGTGTGTAGATCAATGATCCTTGTGGCTCTCTCCCAACTCAGGACATGCTAGGATTCTATGGCAAGGTGCAGGAGACTGCATGGTGTCCAGGGAGAATGTTTGGATGCTCATTAGCTGAGCCTTCCTCTTTCCTGTGGCATTAATCACATGTGGATGTGATTAATTAAAACCCTATTCAGCTTAGTACATGAAGGAGATAATAAATAAGCATCCCTAGCCTTAATTTTGCTGTATCCTAGTTTTTGTGTCTTTGACTTTATTTCAGTACCATTTTAGCATGGTATTAGTGTGTATGCCTGGAGACTGATTATATCCTAATTAACTGATTCCAGAGTAATCCAAGACAAGACTTCCTTCACAAGATCATCAAAACAAACTGGAATTTAACACTTCAAACCACTTTGGCATAGAAAGGTGTGAAGAGGAATTAACAATGCTGTCATTTCAAAGCTGCTGCTGCTTCTCCTCCTGCAAACCTCTAGTCAAATTCTACCCTGGGGGAAAATCCCTGGGAAAGCTGAGCTTGGAAATTAGGCTTAAAGGAAACCTTGAAGTGTGGTGACTCAGTGGAGTAAGCACCTGTAATTCTCCTTGTGGAAAAGCAGATGGACTTCTGCATGTTGCTTGAGGGAGCGTGAGGCCAACTCCTGAGTGGAAGCAGAATTAACAGGAAAGTAACACTACTAATGGGGAACATCTCCAACAACCTGACAGGTTTTGGGGTCTTTTATAAGGTGATGAAGCCATAAACCACACCACCTGTTCCCACCAGAAAATCTTGGCAAGAGTCTCGTGTGTCAAGTTTGCTGAGGTAGACATACTCCTGATAACTTGAGTGAGAAGCATGACCTTCTTAAGTAGAGAGCATCAATAATTTTACTTCAATTTCTTTCCATCTCTTTCTTAGACTCTCATTTTCTTTCCTGCAAAGCATTAATACTATGAGGTGGTCCATATTTTCCTCATCCATCCAAGCTCCTCCGTGCAAACTGCTGTGGCCAAAAGGAGCTGTGTCCCAGTGGCATTGCTGTTCAGAGAGGGAAAGAGGAGGCACGAGAGGGAAAGGTGATGCTGTGGCCAGGTGTAAAAATGAAGTGTGTTCTGGAGCAAGGCAAGAAAGAACACGCACCCCAAAAGAGGAGCAGAGCAATGCAGGTGAGCTCAGGCATTGGTGGCAAGCAATTCTGCACGCAGGAGGAAGGAAAAGGAGAGCACAGTGAGTCAGTTGGAACAGCAGGGAGGTGATTTTGTTCCCTCACAAAGAGATGTCTTGAAAGGAATGAAAAAAAAAAAGAGAGAGGCTGGATGCCAAGAGGCTATTGATTGTGTTGCTAAATAAAGGAGTAGCCTCACTCTCTGGTAGGTTATTTCAGAAGCAGCTGCTAAGGGTTGGTGAGGAGAGGATTGTGGCCATGGCTCTGGACCACCTCCTGAGCTGCTGCCCAGAGGTGAAGAGCCATCAGGCAGCAATCCCATGACACGTGGGGAAAAGAGGCATGGCAGGATGGACTTCCCTTGCAGGAAAGCAAGGAAGGCTGCTGGGCATTTCCCAGCCAAAGGAACAATCAGCATAAATGCTGCTGCTCCTTGTCAGGGTCCCAGGAAGCAGAGAGAGTAATGCTGGGGGTGCCTCAAGCAGCAAGTTCACCTTTTCATTGTTGGCTTGGACTAGATGAGCTCCACAAGTCCCTTCCAACCTCTGACAGTCTGTGGTTGTTGGTCCAAGATCCCACAGCTTGTCCTTGGTGTATGGCAGAGCAGAACTAGCCACACTGCTGCTTCTATCCTCTGTGCTGTGAATCATAGCCCCAGGTGACAACATGGCAATGGGATTCACATCCCAGCCTAATTCCAAGTGAGAATGTCAAGGAAGGGAATGATGACACAGTGAGGGGATGCTGAGGTCAGCTTCTGGATACAAACCTTGAGCCAAGGAGGGGGATGCAAATGTCTGAGAAGTAAGCATCACTCAAACAAGCATTGTTAGAGATATTAATAGTGCTAAGTGAATCATGGAATCATAGGATCATCAAATAGTTTGGATTGGAAGGGAGAGCTCTTTGCAAAGCAACTCCACTTCTACAGCTCTCATCCACCTGTTTCTTTCTTGATCTAGATATCCCTGGAGTCCCTCTTGCTTCAGGGATGTGTCTGTGATGCTGTGTTTCACACAAGTGTCAGAGAGGCTGGGATGTTGGTGTTACCTCTGCAGGCCAGGGGCATCCTTTATCCTTTGTGGACAGCTTTGAGATTCTGAGAAATGAAGGTGCTGACCTCCAGGCTGAGGGCTGTCCTCCTCCTCCTTGCAATGAGCTGAGGTCCCTTGCTCATGCCTCCTTCACAATGGCTATTTATTGATGCTCCCTTCAGCATGACTACACAGTGCGTATGATGTAAACTCTAGAGATTAAGAAAGTTAATACATGTTCATATTGTTAAGAAAATGGATACAATTTCATACTACCAAGATTAATTGGTACAATAGTTAAGGAATGAGATTTTCCTAATGCTGGCTAAGAGGCTGTCATTTGGGGGCTTAAGGCCTAGCAGGAGAGAGACAGAAACCAGATTATCCTCTGCTGCCCAGCTGCAGTCCAAAAAACAGCTGGACACGAGGAGCTCCTCCTTCCCCTGCCAGGCTCTCTGTTTGTTTACAGCCATGGCTAAAATAAGCAGTGCCTAGTTTATTATGATTTTTTTTAATTCTTTTTTTTTCCCCCCTTTTACTCCTGTTATTCCTGCAGAGCAAGTTGGATTCCTTTCTGACTCACGCATGATTAACTAACTTCCAGCTGCATTATCTTTGTTGTTGCTGCCGATGCTCCAGCCAGTGCTCAGCACGACTCGCCGAGCCCAAGCTGAGCAGGCAGGGCTGCTACTCACACAAAAAGGAGCTTTTTTTTCCCCCCTTAATGACTATTATGCTTGCTTCATTTATTTAAGAGGCAAAACACGTGCTTGCTTTCTCGGGCACCAGAGAAATACAACGCAAACAATAACCCCTAGCACAGCCTGACCCACTCTGTGCACTCCCCAGGGAGGAGCGGACAGCCCCGGCTAGCAAGCGGTTAAGGCTAGGCACTAGAAAACGGGAAGGAAGAGGCTGAGCCCAACAGAAGCCGCCCCAGCGGAAACCGCCCCGCTCCCGCGGTAGCTGTCGCCGGCAGTAGAGTGGAGCGGGCGGGGCGGCGGCGGCGGCAGGCGAACACGTGCGGCACCGGCACCTGGCGGCAGCCGCCGGGCAGGCCCCGGAGGGAGGGAGGGAAGGAAAGGAGGGAGGGA
>VWZO01004374.1:126389-138092 GCA_013396975.1 Bucco capensis
CCTCCGCCTGGCCGACGCGCTGGCGAGGGCAGGCCGCATGGCCGAGGCGCTGGACGCCTACAGCGCGGCGGGCCGGTTGGGGCGGCTGCGGCCCGAAGAGCTGCGGGAGTTGGCGGAGAGCTTCGCCCTCGGCATCCGTGAAAAGGAGCTGCGCCTCCCGCCCTGGGGAAGCGCTGGCGGCGGCAGCGGTGGAACCGGCGGCGGGGCGGAGGGCGAAGGGCTGGGTGACCCGGCCTGCTGCCGCCCTCCCGAGCTCTTCGCCTGCCCGCTGTGCCGGCGGCTGCTGTGCGAGCCGGTGACCCTGCACTGCGGGCACACCCACTGCCGCCGCTGTGCCGAGCCGGGAGACTGCGGCCGCTGCCACCGGCCCCGTCGCTCCGCCGACACCGCGAACCCCTCCTCTAACGCTGCTGCTGCTGCTGCCTCGCCGCCATCGCCCGCCACCACCCGCCCGCGGGTCAACGTGGTGCTGGGCAACCTCCTGCACAAGTGGTTCGGTGCCGAGAGCCGGGCGCGGCGGCTCCGCGCTGAGGGCGACGCGTTGAGGGAGCGCCAGGAGCTACCGGCTGCCCTGGAGAAGTACAACCAGGCCCTGGAGATGGGTAAGCAGCGGTGAGGGGGGCGGTGGTGGAGAAGGAGGGGGCGAGGCGCAGCCCCTCGCCTTGTCCCCGGGGCTGCATCCCTCCCGCTCAGCAAGCAGGCCCATTAGTGGGGAAGGGTGGGAGAGGGGCACCTGGGGGAAGATTGGAGAATGAATCTTCCCAGTGGGTCTCCTCACCACCCCCCGCCCCCCTTCATGTGAATTGGCTATTTTTGTTCCGCTGTTATTTTTGTCCTTGCTCAGAAGGTGCCTGGCGTTTAAGCTGCCTGCAGTCGATGACTCATTATGCAGTATTTCTGGAAAACCCGCTTTTCTATTTGTGGGGAAACCATCTTTTTAGTAAAGGATACGCAGGAGTGGTTGTGCTGAGCCCTGCCGCGGCTTCATGGAAGGAATTAAGTGTGTGGATCGGATTCATTCAGCCTCGTGCAGTTGCATCTTCAGCAACACAAAGCCTGCTACAACACTGAATGAAATATACATAGGATTTATCAAATAGGGTCTGGAGAAGAAGTCTTACGAGGAGCAGCTGAGGGAACTGGGGATGTTTAGTCTGAAGAAGAGGAGGCTCAGGGGAGACCTTATTTCTCTCTACAACTCCCTGAAAGGAGTTGTATGGAGATGGGGGTAGGTCTCTTCTCCTGGGTTACTAGTGATAGGACCAGAGAAAATGACCTCAAGTTGTGCTAGGGGAGGTTTAGATTGGATATTAGGAGGAATTTCTTCACTGAAAGCGTTGTTAGGCATTGGCCCAGGCTGCCCAGGGCAGTGGTGGAGTCACCATCCCTGGAGTGGCTCCATAAACATCTAAATGTGGTACTTAGGGACATGGTGGTGATAGGTTGATGGTTAGATTTGATGATCTTAGCGGTCTCTCCCAGCCTGAATGATACTAGAAAGGCTCAGCAAATTTCCTTTGTCTTGCGTTGTACCCAGTAGTCAAGATCCATCTGCATTCAGACTCGTGGACATGGTCAGCTCGTGTTTCGAGTCGAACTTCACAGGCATGCAGTATTTCTACGTGCAAAATAGCCTGCCTTTAAATAAAAATGGCACCGTCTGCCTCCCTGGCAGCCAAACCGCTGGCAGCCTTTAGTTTGTCAAAACTAGGTTGTTTGCAGTCTCTGCTGCCGAGTAGTAGGTGGATCCTGCTCGCTCGGTTGTAGCCGTGTAGTAATGCTTGTGTGCGTGCGTGCTCCTGCCTTGTTTGCTCTGCACAAGCCGTGGGGGAGGTACAGCGCCATCAGGATCGCCTGGAGAGAGCCAGGGAGCTGGGAAGAGCCAGGAGTGCAGCACATCCCCCGGGATCTGCCACTCCACAAGCCTGAGCGTGATAGATGGCGGGTCTAATTGAGGAGGGAGGAGGGGGAAAGCCTCAGTCGTGTTAACAAAGCCCAAATCCTGTGGGTAAATCTCTTTGGAAGACAAATGTAGAGGAGACTGTGGCTCTCCTCTGTGGAAGAGCTCTTTCCCTAGGCTGAGTAAAATTGCTTTCCTTGCTCCTGTTTTTTTACATCTAGGGATAAATGTGATTTTTCTTCCTTTAATTACTATTTTACTGACTGTTGTGGAGAGAGAGAGAGAGAGACACTCTTCATGTTGATTCCTGACTCACCTTCATATTTTACTGCTGTAGTGTGGCAGGCACCTGAGATCCAAGAGTTGAGGATAGCAGAGCATACTGTCACCTCACAGCTGCTGCTGGCTGTGGAAAACACTACTTCTGCTATTTATTCCACTTTTTCCACTGAGATGTGAGAAGTTTTTAAGTCCTAGCTGAGTGTGCTTGTAAAACTATTAGGTGGTTTAGCTGAAGTAATCTCGATTAAAGTAGGGCAGGAGGGAGAGCCCAAGAAGGAAGGTGAAGCAGAGGGAGAGGCTTGATGTAGGTCACTGCTGGATAGAGCAGGTTTGCAGTGGTGGAGCTGCTTAATATTTTGGCTTCAGGGTCACACTGCTGGGAAAGATAGCATCTTCTCAATGAAATAAGTGCTTGAGCTCCCTTTCAGAGATGTGTTCCTCACTATCACATGTGCTGCTTTGCTGTGTCTGCAGGGAGTGCAAGGAGAGGGAAGTGTGAGTGTGCTGCTAGCACTCTGGCACAGCCTGTTCTCCCCTGCTTTGCCTGCAGCACGTATCTCCAGCAGTGGCTGCTATGCTTCAGGGGCTCCAGGAAACTCCCTTGCAGTGGCCTTCTGGCTGCTGTGATTTCCCAAGCATGCTGGGAATCCATTCAGAAACTCCTCAGCAGGGCTGAAAAGGCTCAGGAAAGACTTCTTTAAAAACCTTCTCATTACAGATTTTACCAGGGATCTTGTCAGCTTTGGAAATCCTAAAAAACCATAGGCTGACACGTAGGAACTTCCTGCTAGTGGATGCAAATTCCTGTTGCTGAGGGGCAGCCCACTTCTCCCCTCCTAGCCCTTCACTGGATTCCTCTTTGCTGGATGCTGCTGCCTGAGCCTCCTGTGCTGAAATTGCTTAGGACATGCTCATCAGGTACTGCCTCTTGGCTTGCTGGAGTTGCCTTCTTGCTTTCCAGCCAAGTATCCCAGTAAATAGGAGGAGAGAGAGAGGGGGGGAAAAGAAAATCCCCAAAACAAAGAAACTGCCAAACATGGCTGTTTTCTGACCATTAAGTGTTAGCATATGAACAACTTGAAATGCTTAGGAGCCACTGTCAGGTATTTTAAGACTTTTAATGTGTGAGAAGACAACTGCTGCTTTTTTTTTAATCTCCAGATGATTGTGTATTATTACTGAGAGTCAAGGGGGTGGGTATCTCTTTAATTTCTTTCTAGAGGCTGAAGGCAGATGAACCCATTGATGATCCAGTTAGGTGAAACTCCAGGCTTCTTAGCAGGACACATGCTTTGGTGGGATGTTGGGTTTTTTTAACCAGTATTTCTTGTGGAATTCTTTCCCTGCTCCATCTGCAACAACTGGCTTTGTGTGATGTAAAACTAAAAAGTTTTCCAGTTCCTGATCACTTCTCCCTTTCTGGTTGTGACTTTTTTTTTTCCTGTCTTCTGATCTGCATTTTAGTTCTTGAGGTGCTTGAAGTGGCTCCTGTCTTGTAGCCAGTAAACTTCTTTCCAGTCCAGGCTGGAATATCTGCTCCTAATTTCAAGCCTCAGAAGAGGTTTGCATGCTTTTTCCAGTTAAACTAGTTAGTCTTGCAGAAAGCTTACCCTTAGCAAGCATTTTCATCTTCTGTCCTTAGCTCTTGGCCCTGCAATGCCAGTGCTGCTCCTGTGTTCACTTGGATAGACTCTGCTATGGATTCAAGTGTGGTTCTGTGGTTTTGTTGTTGTTGTTTTTAAGTCAGCTTTGCTATCTTGTCCTTCTAGCCCACAGCTTGGTGATCTCTGCTAGTTTAAACAAAGCCATTGGCTTTTTTGTTTGGTTTGCTGTCACAGACATTGGAATAGCTCCCTCATTATTGCAAGGTATCTAATTACCACAGCTTCAAAGCAAGCACATGGCAGGCTGCTTGAAAGGAAGCATTTGTTTCCAGGTGGATTGCTCTTTGTGCCAAGCTTTATGCTGCTCAGGCACCACAATATGAGCTATTGTGCAGCTCTTGCTCTCAGGGCTGTTCCTCAGCCAGGTGAAATGCAGAGAGCTGGGCTTCCTCCCTGCCAACCCTTCTCTCCTAGCTATCCTGCTGCTGCTGTGAACTCTTAGATCAATTGAGCTGAAGTATCTTATCCTGTATGCATGCAGGGTTGGTCTGCTGGTGGTTTGTTGTTGGAGTTTGGGGCTCTTGAGGTGCTTTCTGTGCCCTTCTGCTCTCTGGTAGAGATGCTTTCTGGAGCTCCTTGTGCCTGGGAGCAGTAGTTGTTGCTGTGTATGCAGGCTTACAGATCTTTGAAGCTGAAACTAAATGAAGGGAGATTTCAGTGGCAAATCCACATGGGTATTTTGAGGATGTGCTTTTGGGAGTGTGTTTTGGTTTGAGTGTTGTTTTTTTTTCTTTCAAGCAAGCAATTCACACTTCCAGAAGAGCTCTGGTGGCTGTTGCTTCATCAGGGAGATAATGAAGAAGGCTTTGCCCAAGTACCATCTGTGGCTTTCTATGGCCAAAGGCTGTCTCCTGGCAGGGCTGGGAGCACAACAGCAAAGTTCACTCTTAGGGAACAGTATGTCTCAAAAAATAACTCTGAGGCAGGCCAAGGAGGAGCACATTGTATACATTGTGCTGGTCTGCTGGCTTTCACATGAGATGCTGTACAGCTCTGAAGGAGACTGAGCTCTCCTGGGGGTGAGGGCCCACTTGTTAAGCAAACACATGCAGAGTGTTAGAGGCTTTGGGGGGCATGAGCTTTCAAGCCAGCATTTCTTGGTGCCCTTCTTCAAACTAAAGCAGCCTTTCTTGTCAATAAGCCTGAAGAGGCCTGCTTGGAGAGATAAAAAGCCCAGTGGTGCAGTCCTCTGGTGCCTGTTGCTGTTTCTGCTAGTTCCTCTTGCTCTTGGGTTGTCTCTCAGGACTGCAGCTCTGCTGGGCAGGGTTGTGACCCCCCCAGCACTCACTTTGTCATTACTCACCACTGCAAAGTATCCCTTTGGAGTCTGCCAAAGCTGAGAAGCATCCCTGTCTCCACAGAGCAGTAAAAGCTGCAGCAATTCCTTGGAGTGGTTGTGTTTCCTTGTGATGTGCTGGGCTCTTTGTGAGCAGCAAGAGCTTTTCTCCTGGGAGGGAGGAGAGCTGATGCTCAGAGCTGCTCAAATTGCCCAGCACTTTATGTTCCCACCCAAGAGGCTCAGAAGCTTCTAGGAGTTAAAGCTCAGCTGTATCAGTCTTAAAACCAGTGGAGTTAAGGATGGATATATGAGCAAAAGGAGCCTTTTCTACCAAGCTCTCTGTGTGGCTCTCTGTTTCCAGTGGGTAAAGAGGAGGATGGGAAAGGCCAAAAGAAAGGAGGTGAGTTTGTATGGAGCCTGACAGTGTGTTGCAGGGCATGTGAAGGAGATGCTGCTGTCTGGCTGTTGGAGATGCTCCATCTTCTTGGATGGAGAGCCACATGCTGACAGGGTGATATTAGGAGAATTGCTAGAAATTGCCCATAGGAACTTTGGTGGAAAGAGGAGGATCTGCCTCTCTTGGCCAGGCCTTGTGGGAAGAGAGAGGGAGAGAGGTTTCTCCCCCCTCATCCCAACTGAGGTTCCTCATAAATTGGCCTGATCCAAAAGGAAGCTTAATGTCACCACTCCACACTAATTTATTTTGTGGTCAAGCAATGAAATGGGAATTTATCTGGAGCCTTCCAAATTCTCCCTTCATAAGAATTGAATTAAGGGAGGGGTTTAAAAACCAAACCTAGCAGTGTTGCACATAGAAAATCAGCATGGCTTACTGCATCTCTTGGCCTTCCCTCCTCCTTAGTGATGCACTTGGACAGAAGTCACTATTCCAAGGAAACTAGAAAGCATCTAGATGTGAATTATGTGTTAAGTACACATTAATTGTCACTTTTGTCCACTATTTCTGGAAGATTACTATTAGAAGATAAGGTCAGTTGTCTTTTTTTTTTTTCCTGCTGTGGTGACCAAATCTTCCATCCTCTCAGGGTTTGTTTTGGGAATGCTTTTTGATTTCCAGTAGTGAAGAAGTAAGTCTTTGATGTTGTAGCAGCCATTAACAAAAATCCAATGTTACACAGCTGTCAGGACTCCTGGAACAGCAACTGGCTCAGTCATTTTAATCATTTAGCAGAAGAATAGCTTCTTTTGGAGCTCCTAAAGGGGAAAAAGAAAGTGACTTCTAAGTTAAGAATGAAAGATTACATGCTGCAAGAAAATAGGAGCTGCTTGCTGCTTAGAGGAGTTGTGCTAAAAAAAGGACCTTTCCCATCCCTCTGTGAAAGTGCCTCTTGGAATCTGCCTAAAGCATGGCTCTAAAACCTGTTTGTTCTGTTCTACAGTGCTAAAAAAAATGTGTAGAAGTAGGAGTCAAGGCTACAGACTGTTGGCAGTAGCCTGAGTGTTAATTTTAAACTTCAAATATTTTGCAGGCTTCTACCCCTCAGCCTCCTCCTTTTTTTTTTTTTTTTAACCAAGGTAATGCTTGCAAAATAGTAGTAAATACTTCATCTATGACACCACTGGAAACTTGTCAAGTCCTTTGGAGCTGAAGCTTGGATTACTCCTGGGTTGTAAAGAGCTTGCTCAGATCCTGTAGTGGGATCTCTGGAAGTGTGGCCATGGAAGGGAGGAGGCATCATGCTGTACAACAGTTACTTACACTTCTGTACTGCCTCAGATAAGGTGACTATTCCCTTCCCTCTCCATCTAGCTCATTCCCTATAAATAATTGAACTGCTTCATCAATCTGACAGAATAAACCATACCTACAGAGCAGAAAGGGAAGGAGTTTTGAAGGCTCTTCAAACAGCATCTTTGTTTTTTCCCCTGTGGTGAAGTCTAACAGGATGTCTTTTGCTTTTGGAAGAAGACATTTATAGCACAGACTTGCACTTGCTAATCTTAAAGTTGGTAGGATACTGCACCACTGTTTTTCTCTCTTAGAGGAGATGCTTGATGTGATTGGATCTGTTTGAAGACAGGAGTGGTGAGGTAATAACTGAGGGAGAAGAAGGTCCTTTTTGCAGTGTGTCAGAAATTCTGGGCTGAAAGAAGCTTTTACCTGGAGTAAGAGAAGTTTATAGAGGCCTGAAGAGTAACTGATGTAGCTTGTGTGCTGATCATGACAAAGAGAGGACCAGGTTAACACCAGTAAAATCATACTATGGTAAAATAGCTGGCTGTAGATTGCACTTGTGAACTCTGACCATGGCAGATCCTCTGCTTTTTCGTTGTGGGATGCTGTGCACTTAGGTTGCATGATGTAGAGGTGAAATCCCAACCAGGCATGGACCAATGCTGTAGCTCCTTGGAGCCAACAAGCCATCCTGGGGCTCACCAGTGCTGTCTGAATTGGGGGAGGTGATGGGAGAGAGGGCTTGGGCTGGCTTTTTGACATTCAAACCTTGAAGAAAAACACTTTGTATGTGCTTGAAGATAAGAGAAAATAACAGGAGCCTGCTGGGAGTTAGCCTCCATCAGCAGAGCTGCTGTGTTTCATAAGAGGGAGTGTGGGTGAGGAAGGAGACCTTGGCATGCAGCAAGCAGCTGCTGCTGCAGCCTGTGAGCAGAGGAGGATGCTGCCCTGTGCTCCTCTGCCTCCTTGCCACAGGTGATTTCATTCTGCTGCTTTGTTTGCAGAGCACTTGTTCACACACGGTGCAAGAGTTGGCTTTATGGGGGAAGAGGCATCTCTCCTTGCATCTTCTGTGCACTAAAACCTCTTGCACACTTCCTCTGGGCTCTTGGGTTGCTTCTCCTGAAGACTGCCAGTGATGTAAATGCAGGAGGGATAAGCCATGCTCTTCAGATAAGGGTAGTATTTCAATCCAGTTATTAATCCAGTTAAGGTGGCCTGGTAAATGAGGAAACCTGGGCTTGTTTTGGGGAAGCTTTGCTGTGGAATGAAGTGTTATTTGAATGTCTGCACTGCTTCTGTTCATTCTTTGACTCCCTGGGCCATCCATTGCTTTTGTGTGGGCTTGCCATGAAGTCTGCAGGAGGAGAAACTATAGCTTGCTAGTTCAGTTCCTTAATAAACCCTGCTCATCTCTCACAGAAATGAAGAGATTTTCATTTTTCCAAGCTTCTGCAAAGGCTTCCAATACTAAACAGCTCAGAAAAGAGAGCCAAATTTCTCCTTCTCTCCAGGGATTGAAGTTTCTTTAACATGTGGGAAAAATTTCCCCTCAAGTCCTGCAGAGGCTGACTCTTCCTAGCAAGGCTGAAAGGTGTTTTTTTGATAACACTGTTTCAGTACTGCTCATGCCCTCAGGAAATATGCTTAGGATTGCAACAGATTTGAGTAAAAAGTGCTTTTCTAGGAAGAAATGTCAGATAAGGAGGATTAGGGAGTTTTAGCAACTTGAAACATGTTCTTTCTATGCTGAGTTCCTGGAAGAAATCTCAGTGGTAGGTGATTACCATAAAACTCTGTTATCTGTGGTCAATTCAGTGAATTCTCTTAATTGCTCTAATCACCTTCCTGGCACAAGGAGATTTTGGGGAGCTCTGTGCTCCTGTCAGCTTCTCAAACTCAAGCAGCAGAGTTTTTTCTTTTCAGACTTGAAGCTAACTTGGGTGTTAGCTTTGGCAGAAGTAAAAGTGCAGTCTCACAAACCTCTGCAGATGAGTGCAGTGGAAAAGTTAACAACTTTGGAACATACTTGGTGGTCCCAAGAAAGGTCCAGGAGGCAGAGATCACCAAGGCCCTTGGCTCTGGGCACTGTTTGGTGTGGTGCCATGGGATTATGGCTGGGAGCTGTATGGGAAGGCTCCCAGGACCTGTGGCTCTGAGGAAATCTCTTGTATCCCAGCTGCTTGGAGCCACAGATCCTGGGAGCCTCAGCAGTGGATCCCTGATGCTGACAAGGACATAAATTCTGCTGTGCAGCTGCAGGCTCCCAGCAGAGTTTGATTCAGGAAATGCCATCTGCTGGTATTGTGGAAACAGGCAGAAGTTTTTAGGCTTTTCTTTCTTAATTTGGCCTGAAATAAGAAGTGATTTCATCAAAGAACTCTTTAACCTCCAGAAGAGGCAGGAGCCTAGGGCCAAGGGGATGTGTGTGTTGGGTGCAGAGCTGCCATGTCCCCAAGTGGGCTGAGCTTGGATGGAGGTGGCTGGGCACTGCTGCAGCTACCAAGTCTTGTCTAGCTGCTTCATCTCCTTCTAAAAAACCTCTTATGCTATGAATACTGCTCCCTTGAGCAAAGCTGGCTGGGTTTTTTACTCACCTTCTCTCTCTAATTGAGTGTTCTTTGCCAGCAACTTGCTTTGGAATCCCACACCTTAGCCTTTAGAACAAGAGCTACAAGCTCTCAATCCATGTAACCTTCTCTGGTTTGCCTTGGGATTGGGTCTTTCCAGTGGCTTGTTATTTTCCCTTTGTGCTGGGAGAGGCTTTGGACTTGAGGAGCACTTGCAGCTGATGTATGAACTGTGGTGACTGGGGAGAGTCAGCATGCCTGAGATGTGTAGTAGTGAACAGAAGCAGGATGCTAGTTTGCCTGTCTCCTCATCTCCCACTGCTTGCTTTTCCCTTGTGATGCCAAAAAACAGCCTAGCCAGTGCTCTGCTTAGCTGCTGAGGCACCTACCCCTGCACCTGCCTCCCTCTGCTGCAGCAGGTGCAGGGATGGAAATGCACAGCATGCAAAGGGAACACAGGCTGTTTAATTGGGAGCTAAATGAAAGAATTTCCTATTTCAGCATCTATTAAAGGGAAAAAAAAACAACTTGCTTTGGAAACTCTTGAGTTGCTTTCAGTTTCATTTCACTTGCAGTCCTTTTATCAGCTAGCAATGTGAATCACTGTAGCAGGCTGGGTGTGGAAGAGTTAAAAAGCCAATCAAACAAAAAGCTGCACAGAATGCCAGAGTGTGACTTAGCTTTTGCAGAGCTCCTTCTTTGAGGTGTAAGCTCTAGCTATGTGACTGTCTGGGACCAGTGGGGCAGCATCACCCCTGGGATGTCATTATGCAATTAGTCTCTCTGGCATCAATCCATGCTACAGCCAAAAATAGGCAGCCAGGCCTTGCTGCTGCTTGCTTGCTCATCCCTTGCCCTGGCACTCCTGTTTGTGTGGCTTCACAGTGAACCACTTGAGGGGAAACTGATCCTCTTGAAACTTTTTATTTGTTTGTTTTTGAGTGGATTAGCTTTCAGTCAATTGATTCCTTGCTCCTTGTAAACACTGCAAGGCAAAGCAGGCTGGAGAGATGTCTGGAGACAAGAGCAATGCATAGGGATGTGCAGATGATGACACTTGGAGCAGAAGTCTTCAGAGAGCTAGCTTGGAGGGAAGCTGAAGATTTATAGAGAGGAGGCAGTTCTATTTCTCAGCACAACTTGGAGCCTTTTGGAAGTTGAATCTCAGGACAGTTTTGAGCAACTCCCTTTTGGGTATGGGTTACTGCACTTAGCTGAGCTGGCAGCCAGCTGTCCTTCCTGCTGGACAAGCTAAACATGGATCAGCTCAAAGGGTTTCAGTGGTCACAGAATGTGCTGAGTTGGAAGGGAGCCACAAAGATCATTGAGTCCAGCACAGGATAACCCCAAATTCACACCATGCCTTGAAAAGCATTGTCCAGATGCTGCTTGAGTTCAGTGAGAGTTGGTGCCATGAGTGCATCCCTGAGGAACCTCTTCCAGTGCTCCACCACTCCCTGGGTGAAGAACACCTCTGCTCTGAGGACAGGCTGCGGGAGCTGGGATTGTTCAGCCTGGAGAAGGCTTCAGGGGACCTACTAGTGACCTTCCAGTACCTAAAGGGAACTTACCAGAAGGCTGCAGAGGGCCTGTTTGCAAAGGCCTGCAGTGAAAGGACAAGGGGTAATGGATTTAAATTAAAGATGAATAGATTTAGATTGGATATTAGGAAAAAGTTCCTCAGCACGAGGGTGGTGGAACACTGGCCCAGGTTGCCCAGGGAGGTGGTTGAGTTCCCATCCCTGGAGGCATTGCAGGTGAGGCTTGCCAGGGCTCTGGGCAAGCTGCTCTAGTTGGGGATGTCCTTGCCCACTGCAGGGGGGTTGGACTAGATGAGCTCCAGAGCTCCCTTCCAACCCAAATGATTCTATGAACCTCTTCCTAACAGCTAACCTGAACCTCCCCTGTTTTTTTTTCCTTACAGGAGAGTATAAATGTAGCCAGTGTGCAGTAGTGCTTTTTAGGTTACTCTGACTCGAAATGAGGTCAGTGTGTTTAACAACCTCCTGGTGCTTCTCTTAATGGACTTTGCTGTATCCCTTTTTGTTTTCCAGCTCCTTGCAAGTGTTCCCTGCTAGCCCAGAGAGCAGAAGTGTGTACCCTGCTGAAGAACTACCAGCAAGCTCTTCATGATGCTGATGTGCTGTGCCGGAGCAAACCCCACTGGCCTGCGGTACGCTGCTTGCCCAGCTGCAGCCATGCAGCAAGAGGCTTGCTCCTTCAGCCTGCTCCCTGGGCTGCCACTGAGGGGCTGCTGGAACAACAGCATGCCAGTGTCTACTAGCTTCAGCAAGGATTTGGCCCAGGGGATG
>VWZO01004374.1:138238-159577 GCA_013396975.1 Bucco capensis
GTTTCAGAGCCAGGTAGATGTTGCATTGGGAGGCATCATTTAGCAGGTTGATAGTGCTAGGACAAAGGCTGCACTGATGATCTCCAAGGTCTCTTTGAGCTATAACTGTTCTATGATTCTACTAGAAGCTAAGCTCTTCATAAGGCAAGGCTTGGCAGGTCCTTAGTGTGTCTCCAGTGATGTGGTTTGGTTTGTGTAGGTGCTCCTCAATCTGTGGTGGGGGCTAGTGCTGCAGCTTGTCAGCAGAATATTGAGTCCCTGAGGCTCTGCTACGTGGGCTGAGCCTGCAGGGTTCCTCTGGGGTGGTGTGTCCCAGGTAGTGGGTGGCTTTGATGGCCTGCTAACCAATATGTCTCTCTTAAGCACACCCTAGACTGTATTTCAGGCTTGTTTTCCCTCCCCTTAGTACTTCAGAGCTCATTTCTGTGATTCCTACCTGTGTCACAGTGATTCCCAGAGGGGGTTTGGTGCTGCAAGGTTCCTGAGCAGTCAGAAATGATGCTCTGAGAGACAATTAGGAGCAGCATGTGGTACCCATTGCTAGCACTGGTTGCCTGAGGCTAGGCTGGGTGTCTGGCAGCTTGCCCCACCTGGTGAGGTGACTTCCATCTCACCCCTCAGCAGCACAGCTTTGACCAAATAAAGCTCCTGGGGAGAGGGGGGAGCACAGGGAGTTGGGGGAAGGAAGGATTTTTAGGCAGAACCTCTTGGCCTCCTGCCTCAGCATGGGAGGCTGCAGCTAGCTCTCTGTCTCCAGCTGGGGAAGATGTAGTGCTGTCTGAAGCATCTAGTTTCTGACAAGTTAGAGACTTGTCTCTTTCTTATCTGAAGGCAGTTGATAACCTTCCCTCTGTCTGCAGTTTGCCTTTGTGTCTGGGCTCCTTCCTGATCCAGGCAGGATTCCATCTCAGGTGGCACTGGCAGAGGGAGGCAGAGCAGTTCCCCACCTTCAGATGTTTTGTGTCTTGTCTGTTTGCCTTGACTCCATGGAAATGGGATGTGTGTCAGTCGTGGGCAGAGCAGGATTTCATGAATCACATCTCTGAGGAATGCTAATGGAACATGAAATTTGTCCTTGTGGCATAAGCAGCAGATGAATTTCACTCAGGCTTGTGTGTGGGTGAGAACTTCCACATCAGCTTGGCTGATCCAGAATCCACATTCTCCAGGAATTCTGGGGCATCTGCTTCATTTTGTGTCTTGTGGCAGAGATTAGCTCAAGCACGTGCTGTGCAGTTGGTGTTGGTGTAGTTGTTCTGGCAGTAGGCTAACACAATTGGGCTTAGTGATAACTCAAGTGTCCTGGTTTGCTGAGTTAGTGTTGAAGCTCTTGGGTCCATTGGAGTCATCAGAGCAGTAGACAAGTTGATTTCTTTTCAACTGCTGTGAAATGCAGGTCCTTAGACCCTTAGAGACTAGGGGAAGTTTCCAGTTGTGCTTGGATGTGGAGGATAGGAAGAGATGACCTCCAGGCTGCTGCCTGGACCTTAACCTGGGGCTTTGTGAAAATGGGGAAGGTGTCAGTGGTAGTCTCTGAAGTGTAGAGTCCTCTAATCCCTGGGCCTAACTTGCAGCATTGGATCTGTAGGTATTCTGTCCATAGACAGCTCAGCTCACTCCTCCCTGGCAGCTTGGGTAAGGAAGTTGCTCTTGAGGCCTCAAAGGATGAGGCTAAACAACCCTGTAGCTTCCCCAGAGTGGTGCAGTAATCTTGGCAGTGATGCCAGGACCTCTGTAAAGAAGTTTTACAGAGGCTGTGCAAGTGTCAAGGTGAGAAGCTCAGGATCAAGCCTGTAGGACCTGGCTCCATGCTGACTGCCATCCTTGTTGGCCATGGATGTGTTGCTCTAGGATGGTAGGATAGGCTAAAAGGCTTTAGGTTAACATTGCCCTAAAATTCATGAGGTTTGTTGTTCATCTCTAGCCAAATAAAATAAGTGAAGAGTCATCTGTTCCTCTTGACCTGCAGATTCAGAAATGATCTCTAGGTTTGTGTGTTTCCTTTGTGTGAACAGGGCCACTATGTGAAAGCAAAAGCTCTTTCTGGATTGGAAAGGACTGAGGAAGCATTGAAGGAGTTTCTCTATTGCGTTGCCTTAAATCCTGACTGGAGCTCAATGAAGAAAGAAGCCCAAAAGGTATCAATGATATGGACTGGGCACTTCTTTTGGGCTATGCTGCTGCTGGGGACTGATTTGCTTCAGGAGCTTCTCCAATAAACCTGATGAGCATTATGTGCTGTGTGAGGCACCTCTTGGCTTTGGTTGATGCCTCAAGCAGATCTGTTGGTTGTGGAAAACACTTGCAGCAGGTCAGCTAGAGTTGAATACCACCTGGCTGCTCGTTTTAGTGCCCCTCAGAAAGCTGCTTTTTTTTTGGCAGAGGGTTGAGAGGAAACAGACCTTACACAGTTTGTAGCTAGGGGTGAAATGTGCTTGAGGAGAGAGGAGATGGATGAGGGGATCTCTGTTGAGCACTTCTGATAGGAGAGCATGGTCTGAAGACTCCCAGAGGCAGGGATCTGAGGCTCAGAGTGGAGATGGGTGGGAACAGGAGCAGGAGACAGCCCTGAGTGCTCCTGGGAAGCAGAAGCCTTCCATGAGGGAGATGGACACCAGAGTCCTAGGGGAATGCAAGCTGTGTGCTTGTTGGCACGCTTCTTGGCATCCAGAAGCTAGGAAGCCTGTGTGTGTGTCTCTGTGCAAACATCCCTATCTGTGGTGTAATGGCTGTTCTCTTTTGTCCCCTCTGTGGCACTGAGCAGATCATGTGTGAGATGTTTTTCCCAGCCTTTGAGAATGTGCACGAGAGTCTGCCAGCACGTTTCTCCAGTCGAGTGACCCACACCAGGTTGAAACCTGCCTTCCTGAGCAGCATCAACTCCCAGGCAGCTGGGGAAGAGAGCTCTGGGGCTGGCTCCTCAAAGGTAAAGCAACAGGCATTCACACAGCAAAAGGAACGCAAAGCTCTGTTGGATGTTTGTGCACTTGACTGTGGTGGTAAGCTTGTTTCCTCCATTGCTGTTAGATCTCTTGTGTCCTCAGGAGAAGAGGAGAGGGGAAACTCTCCTCAGAAAACAACATAATGCCTTTTTCTGGGGGTGTCAGTAATATTTGAGTGGGTGTTTTGTTTTCCATTCAGCATTTTTAGTATGACAGGAAGATCATTTCTAGAGCTGTCAGGAGAGAAGTGGCCCTTTTTCATGCAACCTTGCTAAGCTTGTTGTAGAGACACTGAGCTATATTGCTGATGCAAACAAAATAAAAGGCTAAGTTGTCTGATGTTGATGTCCCTGCTGTTAATTTTGTAGGATATGGTGTTCAGGTTAACAAAAACCCCGTCCCAAGAAGCTGATGTATTTAGAAGCACTGATTCTCCTGTTTCCCATCACGTCCTGGATCTCTGCTTTGAAGACAACAAGAAGTCTTTGGGAGCTATTCTCTCCAGTTTACCTGGAGTTGGCTTGAAAAGAAAGCTGTCCAGTGAGATGAGGGATTTGCAAAGCTTGGATATCCCCAATAAGATGCCTAAAAAAGGTTTGTGTTGTGAATGCTGAAAAATGGCAAACTTCTTTCCTCTTCCTTTTGTATAGGTGTCAACAAAACATTCCCAACAGGGATTGGAATCACAGTTTGTTGTCTGCTGTATCTCTTTCTGCTCTAACAGCCTATTTAACTTACTCCAGAGCAGTTTTCAGTCCATTCACTGAAATTCAGTCTATTTTCTTTCCCAAATGGGCCATTTCCAGCATGGAATCCACTCACAGTTCAATCTTTGTCTTGCTGGTGCTGTTCCCATTTTGTAGGTCTCAGAGGTATAGCTGAATTCCATTGTCTTTCTATATGAAGGAAAGATGCAGTAAGCCTGGAAACTTAATCTTTAACTGGCATCAGAAAGAGTCACATGCAACTTGACATGCAATTTGCCAAGCAAACAAAGAAGCCTTTGGAAGGGTACTAAGTCCCCCAGCCCCCCCTCCAGTTTTCTGCCACTTGATAGCTGTGCTTACCATTGGTCAAGCTTCTAACAAAGACTTCCAAAGGCCTTTTAGTATAAAAATGCTGAAGGAAAGATGTTGGAGGAGTGAAATCATTGGCTAAAAGAGACTTGGAGAATGCTGCTATGCTCGTGTGCATTTTTTCCTCTTCAAGGAATAAACTCACATCTCCTTGACAAATCAGAGTGCCTTGAAACATTGGAAGTCTTCAGGTGCTTCTGTGTGTTCCCTCTCTGTCAGTGTGTGGCCAGGCTCTGAAGGGAAAAAAAAATCCTGGAGCTGCTTGGGAAGTGCAGAGTCAGTAAAGAGCTTGTGCAATCTGAGCCTGCAGGATCTTTAGAGCCACAGCTCACGTTTTGCCCAGCTCTGCTCTCTGCACAATGAGCACACTTAGCTCCTGCCTCTTACTAAATGCTAACAAGCAAGATGTAGGTTAAAGATAACACTGTTTTTTCTTTGTAGGCCACACACCCACCAGTGCCCTCTCTCCTGTACTAGAGATAAACCATATGCTGAGCACAAGTTATCCTTTAACAAAACAGCCCTAGTGTTTCAACTGGAGATTTGAAAACAAGCTGAGCTTTTTATTTTTGGTGTGAAATAGTCAAGAATTTGGACATGGAGTCAGCATTCTTGGCTCTGCAACTCATCCCTGAGCAACAAAGATGTGGCTTGTGTAAAAGAAGTTGCTTGTGTCAATGTCATCAAGGAGCTTGAGCTCAAATGCTGCTGCTGTGAAGTGTGAAGCTCAGACCCTTGAATTGTGTTAGCTACAGGGATATCTACCACCCCCCCAAAAAAAACCCCCCAAAATGAGTAAAAATGAAGTGTTTTGCCTCTCTCTTTGCAGAGTGCTGAGCTAGTGAAATCAGCATTAGCTCATGCAACTCCAGTAAGGCCTTAAACTTTAAGCTGTCTGAAACTTGGGATTTGCCCAGCAGCCTAGTCTAGAAGAAGAATGTAAGCTTTTTTTTTTAATACTTGTAAGAAAAAAAAAATTCTTCCCCTGCTGAGAAATGTATAATAAACACTGAAATGGTTTGCCTGTGTGTGTGTAAACAAATTAAACTCTGGACTTAATGTACTTTCAAACATCTGGCATGGCTGATGGGGGAGTGGTGACAGTGGTGGGAAAGCTATGGCTGGGGAAAAAAACAACAACCCCAAGCCACCATTTTTGGAGAGGCAAATGATGGGTATTCATCTCTCAAGTGCTTTCTCTGGTCTTCCACAGCATCTGCTGCGCTCTCAAACATTTCCTGCCAGAAAGCCTAAAACTGAGATGGAAAAATAGCTTGGGTTTAGAAGAAAATGTTAAAGTAGTAAAGAGAGAAATTAGGTTCTTTGTGGAAAGCCAACTTGAACCATCACTGTGATTTCACATTGACTGGAATCATCTTCTTAACTCCTCAGATGCAGATGTGCTGCCTGAAAACACCACTGCTGCTTCAAGTGAGATCCCAACAACTCTGGTGGATGCATCAGACTTTGAGTGTTCCCTCTGCATGAGGTAGGACTGCACTGAGCTGCCCTTCAGAGCACAAAGCCAAAAGCTTCTCGTGGTGGTGGCAGAAGGGAAACCTGCCAGCAAATGTCTCAAATCATGACTCTGCTCCCTTTTGCTGAAGCTTGCATCTGCTGAATCTTTGCCAGAGAAGGTTTTTTTCCTCCATTGTTTAAAAGTGGAAAATGTGTTTATATCCTTAGATAAAGCAGGAAAGGCTAGGTGTAGTCCTGGTCTGCATTGGCTGTGCTGTCAGCTGAGCTTCTGTGTTGCATGTTTCCATGTCCAGGTTGTTCTATGAACCTGTCACCACTCCTTGTGGCCACACCTTTTGCCTCAAATGCCTTGAGCGTTGCCTTGACCATAATCCACATTGCCCACTCTGCAAAGAGAAGCTGTCAGAGGTAAGTACCTCCTTTCCCCAGCTCACAAACCCACCCAAAGCTGGCTTCTGAAAGCATCCCTGGGGAGATTTTGCTATGCTCTGCTCACCAGCTGCATCCAGAGCAGCTCAAGGGAGGTGATTCTCCCTCTCTGATCCAGGGAGACATCACCTGGACTGTTGTGTCCAGCTCTGGAGTCCTCAGCATAGGAAAGCATGGACCTTTTGGAGCAGCTCCAGAGAGTTTGTAGATGCCCCATCCCTGGAAGCATTGTAGATCACGTTGTTTGGGGCTCTGAACAACCTGATCTAGTTGAAGATGGAGTTGGACTAGATGACCTTGAAAGATCCTTTCCCACCCAAACCCTTCTATGACTGAAACCAGAACCAATAGTACCCACAGCATCAAGCTCATTTGCTCCAGGATGTATATTGTCATTTCTTGAAAGACAAGTGGGATTTGGTGCTCAAAGGAATAGAGGCTTCCAGTATCATGTCAGGCTAATGTTTGGGGAGTCCCAGCCATAGCCTTCTGGGTGAACAAGGAATGGGCACTCCTGGGTCAGCATTTCTACTCCAGCAGATATGTCTCAGAGTATTTCTTGCCAGTAACCTGGCAGCTCTAGGTGAAAGAATATATGTTATCTCCTCAAAAGTGAGGAGGAACTGCTGCTTCTTTCTGGTAGGCCAACTTCAGCCAAAAAAAAGAGCATGGAGTTAGAGTTAAATGGGTATTGGATTGAACCATAGCTCCTAAAGCAGAAGTTTTGCTGCCTGATAACTAGAAAGGAGGAGGAATCAGTACAATCCTGACTATAATGTGCTGTTCTGCCTTAGGAAAGGGATGGGTTGGGAGGAAGAGATGCTGCTGCTTGTCTTCTCATGCTCAAACTGACAAGTTGCCTCCTCTTTGCAGTTCCTGGCAAGCAGAACCTACAAGAAGACTGTGCTGACAGAAGAGCTCATAGTCCGCTACTTGCCAGACGAGTTGTCTGAGAGGAAGAAAGTTTATGAGGAAGAAATGAAGGAATTGTCCAAGTAGGCTCTCTTTTTACTATTGGCAGCTGTTACAAACCCTTATTTTTAAGTATAAATCACTGAAGCAGCTTCATTTGCTGATGAAAATGCCCCAAATGAATGAATTTGTCAATGAACCTGCCAGATGCTGCGTGGTTTTGACATGTTTATTGCAGCTAAACCAGTAACAATATGCTGGGGTGGGAGAGAGCAACAACAATGCTCTTCAAGATAATTGCTTTTCCCTCTGAAACAATAGATGTAAAAGTTAAAATGTTTGGGTTGTTTTTTTTCTGGGAGCAATTATTAACTGAGTTGTACTGCAGGTCAGGAGAAGTTGAAGTTCTGTCAGTGATTTGTGGCTTCTTGTGGGGGGAAAAAAACACCAAGAAAAAGCCCATGCAATGAAAAACTGAAGTGGCTCAGTGGGATTCCTTTACACTAAAGAGTTGTTGTACCCCTTCTCTTGCAGTTTGAATAAAGATGTCCCCATCTTTGTGTGCACCATGGCCTTCCCTACCATCCCCTGCCCACTCCATGTCTTTGAACCTCGCTACCGCCTCATGATAAGAAGATGCATGGAAACTGGTACCAAGCAGTTTGGCATGTGCTTAGCTGATGAGCTCAAAGGGTAAGGAGATGAGCTGTGAGGGTGGCTTGCTGTTGCAGAGGCTGTTAATGATGCTCCTGGAATCCTCATGATGCTCATTTGTCTCCCCAAACTATTGGGGTTCCTTCCAGTCCTGTATCAACCAGCATTCAAGTTGCTGCTTGTTTGGTTTTGTATCTTAAACATTCCTTTTGACATAAAGATGTCATTTTTCTTGCTCTCCTGTTGGATGGGTAGGAAGAATACAACTCAGCCTGCTACTGCAGGCTCCAAAAATAGCACTTCATTGTGTCTGTGGTTGTAGCCTGTTTGTTCTGACTGGATAAGGGAGCTCCTCTGTCTAATCAGCGAGGAAAAAATAAACCCAAACTGTCCATAGCTTTCCTGGATAGGTGATATTATTTGAATGAGACCAAGTATCCCCTTGGCTGAGTGTCTGGTTTGCTGCTGAATGTTGAATTGTGCTGTTTGTCTTTCCTGCTGTGTTGCAATGTCTAAGCTATCTACAGGGAGTGAGTGAAATTGGCTTTCTGGATGATCTTACCTTTCCTTCATTGTTGGCAATTCTGGTGTGTTTCCAGCTCCATGCATGGAGAGACTGACTGTTAAAGGTCCCTTGCAGTCCAAATTATTCTATTCTTCAAGTTTTGAAGTCCTTTTTTAGTTGACAGGGTTTTGAGTGAGGAGGAAGATGGTGGGGGGAAGAAAAATGAGCTGATCTTCAGAGATGTAACAGGTGACTTCATGTGCTGCAGACTGTGGAATGGATGTAGGCATTGTCAGAAGCAGTATTTTGGTAGGTGCTCAGCCCTGCAGCTGAGAGGAAAGCAGTCCCACCAAGGGCTGGCAGCCTTTCCCTGGCCACTGCTGCTTCTGTGGGTGCTTTGGGTTTGATTTTTCTGTCCCAGACTGGACAGTAAGGATACAGGAGATGCTAAGAGCTTCCAGTCAGCTCATGCCATCTGGCATGCTGTCAGTGCTACACTCCAACACACACTCCCAACACTCCTTTCCAGGCTCCTGAAGCAAATACTTGTTAAGAATAAGGACAAAAAAACCCCTAGGACATCAGTGGTGACTCCCCTTACCATCTCTGAAGAGCCAGCCTTAGTTGAAGTCAGGTCTAATACAGAAGATGAAGAGTTTACAATCCCCAAATCACAAGAATTAGTTTATTAGTGTCACCCAAGCAGAAGGGCTAGATTTTTGTCCTCTTTTGAGTTGCTCTAACAAAGGTTTTAAGCATGATAACTTCAAGACTGAAGGAGAGGAAGCCTTCACCTGGCAGGCTGGGGTAGCTCCTTACACAAGGGAAGAAGTTCTTGTGTTTATTCCAAGTTGTGAAATCATCTGGGAGCACAAAAAGTGGGGAAACTTGTTTTGCCTCATCTACAAAAACCTGGATACAGACCTGCCTTGAAAAACACATGCTCAATTCATTATCTTCCCCTGGTTTTCTTTTCTCCATTGGAAGTTAAAACTGGGAGAAGATACAATTTGTCATCTGCCAGTACATTCTAGACCCATCTCCAGGTGCTTTCTTGTCTCTCTTTGCTTGAAGTGACTCTCTAGCCAAAAGTAACTTCTCAAAGAATGACAAAGCAGGACCCAACTATTGCTTTACTAACTGTGGTATGAATCTCACTCAAAATAAAGCTGAAACAGTTGTGATGTAGCTGTTGAACTAGCCAGGAGAGAGATCTTGCTCACACTGGTGACCATGATTTCTGCTAGAGTAGCAACAGCAGTTGTTTCCCCACAGTGTTTGCTGTTGATTCATCACTCTGATGTCCAAATTTGGCCAAGCCCTGGTAAAATAAGTGGTTTCCATGGTGAAATATTTAGCAAGCTCTGCAGAGATTTGGTACCTTGAGGTGAAATGCAGTGCATTGTGCTCCTTAGCAGTAAGCTGAGATGCCCATGAGGCTAGAGCAGGTTGTGTACCCAACCTGAGAGCTCACTACAGCAGAAACACAGAGTAGGTAAGCCTGACAATTGATTTCAAGGCAGAATTTGTTGCATGCTTGTTTCCAGGGCATGAGTAAAACCTCTACCTACTTCAGCTAGAACAATAATCATTGTGCTTTTGTAAAGAGAGTATTTTTGCCTCTGGTTCGGGGGGCTTTTTGTTGTTTGTTTGGGGAGGGCTTTGCTTTGATTCATTTATTGTTTTTTTTAACTTGTGCAAGAAAATAGAAGCCTTTTCCTTCCAAAGGCTGAGTAATGCTGTGCTTCCACCTCAGAGTAGGGCAGAGCCCTCCCAGCCCTCGCTTTGCCCACTTCTTTTTCTGAGCGATACCTTCACCCATCTTATTTTCTTTACAAACCAGGTGAATTTGACACCAGCAGCTGGCAACTCCCCCAGAATGAAATACACCCCATGGAGTTACCTTTCCCTTTCCCAACCTTTCCACCCTGCATCCCCACTCCCAGCTCTGAGGGAAGGCAGGAGAAGGGTGGGGGTTGTATGGCTGATGTGATGTCTCATCCCCAGAGCAGGAGCCTCTTGCAAAGCAAGCAGCACTCAGCTAGGCCCAGTATTTAGCCTGAATCCTGATGTGTCTAACCACTTGTTGATGACTTCCCCTTTTATGCCCTTCTGTCATTTCAGATTTGCAGATCATGGCTGTATATTAGAGATCAGGGACGTAAAGTTTTTCCCCGACGGGCGCTCAGTTGTTGATACAGTTGGTGTCCGTCGTTTTAGGGTCTTAAGCCATGGCCAGCGAGATGGATATAACACAGCAAACATCGAGTATCTTGAAGATAAAAAGGTGATCTATGGTGCAAAGTTATTCCTAACCCCTGTGTTGCTGGAGTCACTCCAATAGCCTTGCCTTGTTGCATTTCAAGCGAGCTGTTGCATTGGTTTTTTTTCAGTCCGATAGCGTGATGATGAATACCAAAGCTCTGTTTTGAAACCCATGGGACAAAGTGTATCTCTTCCTTTTTTGCTTTCTTCCTTTCTGGCCTTAGATCTCTAAGTGTTGCACTCCCTTCAGGGAGCTTAAAAGTAGCTTCTGAGACTCTGTTGTGCTGTGCAGATGAGGTCAGGGTGATGTTTTAAAACTGATCTGGACTGGGAAGCCTGACAAGAGCACATGCTTCTGTTGCTAGAGAGCTGGCTGTTCTCTTCTTGCACTGAACAGACAGTTAGCAGACTTCAGAGGACTTCCAGGCTCTCATTTCCAGAGCAGGTCCTCAAACAAACGTGGGAGTCCACTCTTAAAATGAGATTTCAGTGATACATAATTAACCATCCCTGTACAAGCATCCTCTTGGGAATTGGAGTGAGATTTCCATCGTCTCACTGGAGAGGCTGATGTTCATGTTCAGCACCCTGCATTCATATTATTAATCTGATGGGGAGAAATCTCAGTCCAAAGCTGCCTGTTTGGTATGCTCTGTCTTAGATGAGATTAATTGCCCCCCCAGAGCAGTTTCTCCTTGCCTCCAGAGCAGCTAGCTCACACATGCATCCAAGTAGCACAGGTGAATCACACTATTGGAAGTGAACAGATTACAGGGCAAAAACAAAACCAAAACCCAACAACAAAAAAAATCCCCACAAATCACCAAGTTGTGTTGTTTTTTTGCTTAGGCTTTTGTCTTTTCCCTAATAGCTAGGCCTGTGTAACTAAAACACTTTGCCTCAGCAAGGGTATTTTTTTTTAATGGCCATTCCTGGTTTGGGGAAAGTGTCTGCTTTCCCTGCTTCCTGCCTGCTCAGGTGTCTGTCCTCCTCCTCCTCCTCCTCCTTGGCCTTACCACTCCTCTAAGATACTGCTGGTCTCTGAGTGCTGCAGACCTCCTGTCTCTGTGCTCAGTGGCACTTGTGTTGCTTTGGCTTTGGCAGACAACATAACAATGTTGAGAAGCTGTTCTGTGAGCAGGGACTCGAGGTGGTGGGTTTGAGATGAATTCACATAACTCTCCTAGGAGGAGAGTAGCAGATTCTTCTCTTGTGCCAGCATTTAGGATTGGATCATAAGTGCTCCAAGCAGTGTCACTCCACAACACCTCAGGGGGAGGGTAGAAAGACTCCAGCATCACCACTTTTTGAGCAGTTTGCTTAGATAAGGACATTTCAACAGCATTATTTTTGCTTGGCTGGCTTCTGGGGAAGCATTGTGGAGTGCCCAGGATCAAACCTCTTTCTTTTTTTGTTCCATCTGCCTTCTCTCACCACCCAGGTTGAAGGAGCAGAGTATGAAGAACTCGTCCGCCTGCACGACTCTGTTTACGATCAAGCTGTTGCCTGGTTTACTTCTCTGAAAGACAACATGAAAGTGCAAATTCTCAATCACTTTGGGTCCATGCCAGGAAAAGAACCAGAGCCACAGGTAAATCAAACCTTCCTACTTCATGCAGCTTTGCTCTGTACAGATTTTTTGTGCCCAAGGACAGGTTTTTGCTGTGGTTTGGTACATTCTGAAGGCTTCTTGACCCAGTTGGCATGAACATGGAAAACAATCAATGGAAAACAAGATATTTACTCAGTTTTAGTCTATTAGCATGGAAAAAACAATCTCTTGGTGGCACTTATTTGCAGAGAGCAGTCTAAATGGTGTATGGAGGCAAGGAGAGCACCTGAAATTGTGTAGTTGTTGCTCAAACTGTTTCTCTTAGCGAGTGGAAGGTGATGTTCCTGATGGATGATGAATACATGACTCTATGTCCTCCCATCCTTTTGCAGAGCAACCCCAGTGGTCCTGCCTGGTACTGGTGGCTGTTGGCAGTGTTGCCTCTGGAAAACAGAGCCCAGCTGGCTATCCTGGCCATGACCTCCCTCAAAGAGCGGCTCATCGCCATCAGACGCGTCTTGATCTTTGTCACTCGCAAGAGACCCAGATAGCATGGACTTGGAGTTGTGAGTGGGCACCAGGAACATCTCCCAACAGCTTGTTCTGGGGGAGGAGTTGTTTTGTTGGGGTGGTTTTTGGTTGGTTGTTTTTTTTTTAGAGATTCTTTCAAGCAGGACCAGTCGTTCCTGGCTGTGTCCAGCATCCATCGGTTTGTTCTCCTGGGTACTCCCCAGCCCTTGCCCTTCTCTCTCCTGTTTTCCTGATGAAATCTGAGCCTCTACAAAGCTGTGCTGCAGCTGAGAGCACAGCTGATAGATGTGGATCATTGCTTCAAAGTACTATGATAGAGTTGATGTTTCTAGCCTGCAAGAGAGTTAAGGACTAGAGTAGCACCATTGGCCTGCATGTGATTTTGGATTTCCACTTGCTAGGAAGAGGAAACTGGACAGTGGATTGAAGAGGTGGCTCCTAGACTTGATTGAAAGGAGTGAAGAGAAGAGGAGTGATGCTGCCCAGCAGAAGTATGCATGAAGACTGTAACAGTCTGCTCTGTTAGTGACTTGGTAGGCAGTCTGTCATCCACCCACATCTCTCCCCTTTCAGCAAATAACAGGCTGTGAGGGGGAAATAAAACACCATCAGCTGTTTGTGGTCAAGGCATCTGAGGATCTTCAGCTGAAAGAATAATAGCTACTGAATAAGCAGACTATTTAGTAGCCTGAGGTAATCCCTTGTGTTGTGATTTATTTGTTGTAGCAGATGGAGTCTGTACAAAGTGTTTGGCAAGGTGTACTTTGGTTTATTTGAGGAGAAGACAAAGAAAATCAAAGTTATCCTAGCTGGTCTTACTGCTAAATTCCAGAGTGGCTCCCTAAAAAAAAAGTATGATGAATGCTGCTGTGAACCAAGGATTTTTCCCCTCCAGTAGAAGGGAGGGAGGCATGCTGCAGTGTGCTCTCAACATCTGCAGCTTGCCACCAGGGAGAGGAGGTGCCAGCTTCCCTCCTGCCAACCTCCTGCTGCTCTGGGGTCATCTCTACTGAACATGATTCAAACCAAAAGTATTGTAGTTTAGTACCAGTTGCTGTCTGTGATGGAAATAGAGTCCACAACAACAACACCACCACCCTGAAAGGAGGCACAAAACTGTCTCTATAAAGGCAAGTCTCAATGCAAGCTTAAGTCAGGTGTTGACCTTCATTTGTTTTCTTGTTCATGTGTTGTTTTGTTCCTCTCTACCTTGGATAACTGTCCAATTGATTGCTTGTCAGTCAAATGATGCACCATCCACTCAACTGCCAAGGAAAAGGACTTGAACAGTGTTACCAATTCAGTTGGCATGGTTTCCTTCAAGCAGAACTCATCCTACCCAACAGGAAAGCAAAAATGTTGACTTGAATCTCCACGTGCTGCAAGCATAGCAAGAGCAAGGTCAGGACTTTGTTCCTCTGCAGAAATCTGGCAAGAAGAAATAGCTGCTTACCTACATGGTCAAAGTGCCTGCTTGCTTTCTTTTCTTTTCTTTTGTTGAGTTCTTTTTGTCCTTATTTTGTCAGTGAAGATGTATTTAAGTTTTGTTTTGGTTTTTCTCCACTTTGCACATGAATTCTGGAAGAAGACTGCATCCCAGTGCAGTGATTGAGGTTTTTCTTAACCTGCTCTCTTTTTGGGTATTGTAGTTTCTAACCTGTGTGGTGTGGGGAAACAAAAAAGAGAGAGAGGTTTGTTTTTCCTTTCAGCCAATGGTGTCTGTACCATACCCTGAATGTACTGTAACTGCCTCTACCTTCAGCACACCTCTGCTGTTTTAAGAGTCTCTGAATTGTCAAGTGCATAACTTACAACCAATGATGTCATAACCTCTCCAGTAGCCTTCTGCAAGCTCTGCTGCCAGCACCAAAAGAACCCCAAATTCCCCTGGAACTGCCTTTCCTCCAGGAGTTGAGGATGCTCAAGAGGAATTGCCAGCAGCACCAAGGACTTGTTGTGTATGTGAGGGAGGAAATGCCCGAGGTCCTGAGCCCCACTGTTAGCTGAGCTCTCCAAGGGTGGCCTTGCCAAGTCTCAGCCCACAAGATGGGACTGTATTTGATCTCCTAATCCCTGCTCTTCAGCTCCCTGTTCTTGCCATCCCTTCCCAGGCTGTGTGTTTCTTCTCCTGCTCCTTTGTGTGTCTAGCCTAGTTTCTCAGTGTTGCTACTTGAGCTGCCCAGGGGCCCTGATGGTTTTTGTATCTTGCTGCTCCCTGCTCAATTTTTACATAGAGTGCATTGAAGAGAAAACAAAACACACACAAAATCAAGGTGCTAGTTTAGTGTCTTCTTGGCTTTGCCTCAGTAACTAATGTGAATCTTCTTCTTGGCAAAAGTGAGTTTGGTTTTTGTGTTCGAGGTTAATCTCCTTGAGAGGAAACAGTGTGGCACAAGAGAGCTTCTCTTCCTGCTGTTCATGGGAAGGGATGTGGCTGTGTTCATCCTTCCTGGAAGGAGAGGGAGGGAGGAGAAAGCTGAACTGTAGAGGGGTTTTTTTTTCCAGTTGAGGTTTAAAGCAGTCTGTCACTATTTCCAGTGAGTGATGTTTTGGATCAATGCTAACAAGAAAGGAATTGTCTGTCTAGGGATGCAAATAATCCCTATTAGCAACCCAAAGCTGACATTTCCTCCAAAACATGGGATGCTGATCAAAAGAGCAAAGCTTTAATAAATCAAGAAAACCAAGCTCCTAATCACCACTGCCCTGTGCTGCTTGCTTGCTGAGGGCAAGCATCACCTTCCTTGCTACCAAATGATGTGTGCCAGATGCTCTCTCACAGCATCCAGCAGTACCTCCTGAGGAAAGCTAGCTGTTTCCTTCCTCTCCAGAGGAAATGTCCACCTGTGCTTGGGTGGATCTTCTTCCCAAGGTCCATGTGGTGGAAGCCTTGGAGCTGAGCTCCTGGCAGAGAGATACAGACAGGATTTGTTGCCTTTCTAGCTCATTTTTACACTGTCCTTGCTTGCTGTCCAAGCAAGGCTGCTGGGATAGCTGAGGAGTCTTTTCACTGTGGTGAATGTGGCCCTTCTTTATACACCATAAAGAGGCCCTACAAAAGAACAGAGACTAAAAAAAAATCCCTCTACCTCTACACCTGTCGTTCACCTGTAAAGCTTCAAGCTACAAACTGAGAGATAAATATATATATATATATTTTAACTTTTTTTGTCTTTCAGAAGCATACTAATTGTTTGCCACTGAGGCCTTTTTATCTACTGTATTTTACTAGGTTCATGGGAGAAATCATCCAGATCTTTCTACTGCAGACCTTGTAGATCTTCTCATCTTTCTTAACTGCTCCTTTGTTTCCTTCCTTCCTTTTTCCAGTCCACTTGGCAATGGATAACTAGCAAGCTGTCCATTCTCTATTCCTAGGCCATTGTACACTAGTGGAGCTGGTTAATTATTTTTTTTTTTGGTAGAGCCTTAATTTTTTGCAGTTGTGAAATGATTGTATCCAAAAAAACTCTTTCCAAATCTGGGGCTTCTGACCAGATGCAAATGAGTCTGTTTCATGTAGATAAACTTGAAAAACCCCCTCCCCCCCCCTTTTTTTTTACTGTTTTAAAGCTAGTTTAGGGAGTGTGTACATATGTATAAATATAAATTATTAATCTGCACCTTTTTTTTTTGTATCTAGTAAAACAAGAAAAAAATACAGGAGAAATTCCATGTTCTAACCACATTTTTGGCATTTTTGGTTGTTGTTGTTGGTTTTTTTTGCCTAAAACAGAAGCCAAACCTTTTTTTAAGAACTGGCAATGTTCATTTCATGTATATTTGCAATATTCCTGGGAAATGTATTTAATTTATGTGATCTTTGGAATAAAAGAGATGGAATTTATCCCAGTGGGAGTTGATGGGGAAGGCTTGGGTCACTCTGTGGAGTCTCTCAGTTTGGCTTTTGGGCTTGTGTTTGCTGAATGTCCATTCCTGTTAGGATGGGAATGTGTGTTGGAAGAGGTGTGGAAGTGCTGCTTGGAGAGGTTAAACACCAACATTCCTTAACCAGGGAATGGAAGGGAGGAAAGATGCCTGCCCAACCAGAGCTTGCTGTGCCTCAAGATGTAGAGAGCAACAGAAGCAAAGTAACTGGAGCTGCTGGCAGCATAGTTGATGGGATGGGAAAGAAGAGTATTTGGAAGGTTTTTCCCTCCCTAATCAACAGGTAAAAGAAGGCACAACTTGGGCTGGTTTTGCTGAGCTCCCTCACTGCTCCAGCTCCTGGAGCCAGCACACTTAAGCCTTTATTGTGGTTACTCCCTGGTTGCTCATCTCCCTTAGCTGCATATCGGCTAACAACAGGAGCACCAGGCTGAGCTGGCATCATCTTCTCTGAGCCATCCCAAGGGATTCATCCTGACCTTACTCCTTAAGCACTGCCCTGGGAAGTGGGAATCACCTGGAGCTGTGGGCTCCTGATGCTGGTGGAGCAAGATAACCCAGGAAGCACCAGGATGCTGTGTGTCAGCCTCTTTGCCTAAGGAGAACTTCCTGTCTCAGGATTGCCCTCCTGGACAATGCCTGTAAAGCCTTGGAAGCAAGGAAATGAATCCCCAGAGGCTTGGCTTCCTGACAGGAGTGAGATGCTGAGCCCTGGCTGTGCTGGGCTCACTCTGTCTCTGAAACTTGAGATGTTGAAACTCTCTTGAGGGGTAAGGAGTAATTACAGAAGAGGAAAAACAAGCCAAATGAAGAGTGGAGGTTTGTTTGGGTTTGGTTTCTTGCCTTTCCTCCTCCCCTTGCCTGTGAGCTGGTAAGGGAACATGGTCTCCTGGTGCAGGATAAAGCTCTGAGGACTCTGTGTCCCAGTTTGCCAATGCTCAGTACAATGTGTACAAACCCAAAAGCTGAGTGTGTTGTGCTTGGGCTGTTTATCAGCTCTCTGCTTTGCTGGACATGTGTTGCTAGAGAGATGCTGGTTTTCCCTGGGAAGGAAAGAGGGGGGAAAACAAATCCATTACCAATCCACTCAAATTCACAGGAGCCTGCCAAAAGCTACAGAGCACAGCAGGAGGCTAAGGCTTGGTTTTGATGCTTTTTCATTCCTGAGTCTTTTCTTTGCTGATCTTATTTGTGTCAAAGAAACTAAAGCAGAGCTTGCTGTGTCCTCTGCCCATGGGATGATTGGAGAGCATCGCTTAGCCAGTGCTGGCAACTGAGCTAGAGAAGCACACACAAGCTCACTGATGTCCTGCCTTGAACTGGAAACACCAACTGCTAACTTCTGGGAGTGGTAGGAAGCTTCCTTAGTAAACCTAAGGCTCATCAATTCCTTGTTTCAAACATCCCTTCCCAGCTCAGCTCCACTGCAAGCAGGAGGCTAGCCACAAACTTAGCCAAGTGCTTGTTGTGTTAGGAGCTGCAACAGAGGTGTTAGAAAGGACAAGGAGCACATGCAAAGCTCCAACCAGCTGAGCTGGGAAGGATTGTAGGGATTTTTCCACAAGATGTCACTGTTCCCATTAGCAAGAGACAACTTGGAGGCTTTGGGAGCTGGCATCACTTCTCCCTTGGAGAAAAGCTAAGGTCATTGGCAATGAAGATTCCTCTCAGGCTATCTTCCTTCACCTGGCTTACAAAAACAAACCCTTCTTTTCACTCCTCAATTTGTCATGGGGATGCCAGACTTTAGAGACACTGAGGCTCTCCTCCCTGTTCCTTGCCAATGACCTTCCCAGCTGGAAAGGATTCCCAGGGACCTGCTGATGCTTTCTCAAGGTACTTAGAGCCACAAAGAGACAACATTTGGCTGCTTATTTATTGATATGTCTTATTTGGGCAGTGGATGGCACCTGTCTTGGAGGTTTCATGTCCCACCTGAGGTTTTTCCTTCCCTTCCAAGAAATCCATATGGAAAGTGCTTGGGTAAAATCTTGCACTCCACACCAAAGAAAATTGCTCCTTGATTTCCAGGTGAGTTGGTCCAAGAGCATTTCTTACTCAACACCTCTACCTGAGCATCTTAGCTCTCCTAGGGAATAGCCATCATCTCCCACCAGCTGCCCGGGAGCAGTCACTGGAAGAAAAGCCTTTCTTTTGCCAGAGGACTGGGATTATTCAGGAGAAATTCCCCCCCCTTTTTTTTCTCAGGGAAGCAAAGAGCACCTGCTGAGCTATTCCAGCATGTTTATTGGGGAATAGCTGGAGGATCACCAATTATCATTCAGCTCCAGGATGAAATCTTGGCCACGTTTGTAGTGTTTGGACCTTCTGAGGGATAGTCTCTGCCATGAAGCCCCAGAGCCAAGCAAGGCAAGGGCAGCATGAAGCTATTTAGCACCTAAGTAACAGCCAATACAAAAAAGAGAGAGGTGGGTGTCTATCTTCCCTGAAGGTTGAGGCTCTGAGGATCTGGGGTGATGGAGTGGGAAGTGTCCTGGTGATGCTCAGCAGCTCAGCTCTGTGCTGCAGGACTCTCTCTGTTCTGCTTCCATCTCCAGCCCAGAGTTCCTGACTCCAGCTCCAGGATCCAGCCCTGCTGCTGCAGGACTCTCTCTGTCCTGCTTCCATCTCCAGCCCAGAGTTCCTGACTCCAGCTCCAGGATCCAGCCCTGCTGCTGCAGGACTCTCTCTGTTCTGCTTTCCATCTCCAGCCCAGAGTTCCTGACTCCAGCTCCAGGATCCAGCCCTGCTGCTGCAGGACTCTCTCTGTTCTGCCTTCCATCTCCAGCCCAGAGTTCCTGACTCCAGCTCCAGGATCCAGCCCTGCTGCTGCAGGACTCTCTCTGTCCTGCTTCCATCTCCAGCCCAGAGTTCCTGACTCCAGCTCCAGGATCCAGCCCTGCTGCTGCAGGACTCTCTCTGTTCTGCCTTCCATCTCCAGCCCAGAGTTCCTGACTCCAGGATCCAGCCCTGAGTGTGATTCCCATCTGCTGGTGAGTCCTGCTGTTAGAGCATCAGTTGTGATGGAGTTGCCATCAAGGAGAGTTTGGGTTTGCTAGTGGTTGTGTGTATATTTGTAGATATGTTTCATTTTAGTGTTATTATTTTCATTTAAGTAGTTTAAATCTCTCTTTCTCTGTTAAGTTCCCCTTTTCCTTCCTGGAGTAGAGGGAAAAGGACTAATAGAGAGCATCTGTCCCAAGGGCCAAGCTTGGTGTGGGAGTTTCAGGGACTGCCCCTCAGTTTTATATGGAATATAGCATGGATGCACTGCAAGAGCTTGTTGGTCAGTTCAGGGTTAGAGCTCAAACCAGGACATCCCTAAATCATCTCTACCTTCTTTGAACCCCTGCAGGGATGGTGACTCCATCCCTTCCCTGGGCCAATGCCTAACAACTCCTTCTAGGAAGAAATCTTCCCTCATAGCCAATCTAAACCTCCCCTGGTGTTGTTTGGAACACACAAATGAGCCACTTGATGTGCAAATGTAAAGAGAGAAAACAAGTTGGGCCTTGTTCTGTTAGAACTCTCTAGCTAAAGATGCTTTTGGTCACTGAGCTGCACATTCCAAAGCTGTTCCCTGAAAAGCAAGCAAGCAACCCTGCTAGGCCAGAGCTGGGCTCTGCTGCCTGGCCTGGACAGATGATGGCATTGTAGCCCTGCTGGATGCTCCCTGAGTCATTTCCTTGTGCTTTGGATGCTTTAGGAGCTCAAGATGCTTTTGCTGCCTCCAGTGAAAGAAATGAATGCTACAGCAGCAGCACTTTCTAAAAGGAAGACATGAAATTCCTCCATTTAGAATAAAAAGGAGTGTTTCCAAGCTCATTGTAATTCAGACTTGAACTGTTCACCCTGTGCACGTCCAGAAACTCATTCCCTCATCCTAGATGCAATGATCTCTGGAGGGAAGTTTTCCATCTGTTTCCTTATGATGTTAAGCTGTTAGTGCTGTTCATTATTTATTACAGCTACTGGTGGATGTGCAGCTCTGATTTTCTTCTCCTCTGCTATTAGGAATTCAACTTGGTTAGAGTCAAACAAAAAAAAAACCACAACCAAACCCACTGGGGTTTGATATTTAACATATTTTTTGGGGAGGGGGAGGAGGAAGAGAGAGGGGAGTGTAACTGCTCCCAAGCTGCTTTTATGCTAGCAGATAATTTATATTTAATGCAGTGATAGAGAGCTAAATGAACCACTTGAAAATGGAGATAAATAGAGAGCTGGAATGTGGCAGCCATGCTCAGAGTGATGAGCATGATCCCTGTAGGGATGCTGCAGGCTTCTCAGGAGCAGCAAGGGAGGCAGGATTGGGCCCAGCAGCAATCCAGCTGGGTAAATCTCTCACCTAGAGGAAGGCAAAGGGCTCTGTGTGCTTTAAAAGCTCAGCATGGACTTGCCATTCTGAACCAAAAGCTCAGATGCATGTGGTTTCTTCTGTGTATTTCCACATCTCTGACTGGAAAGTGTGGAGCACTTTGGGTATTGTGGAATAAAGGAGTGAGGAAAGCTTCTGCCTGATTCTCCCTAGCTTCCCAGGAATGATTGCCTTCTTCTGGAGCTAGAACTCTTGTTCAGGCTATCCTCCATCATCCCTAGTTGGATGGAATCCTACCAACAGAGCTGGGAGAGAGAGTGTTTGTGGTGTTGTTTGCAATTACTGCCTCTTGCTCACAGAAACACCTGGGAAGATGCTCAGGAAGAAGCTGAGGATATCATCCTCTTCCTCTTCATCCATCCATCCTCATCCTCATCCTCTTCATCCATCCATCCTCATCCTCTTCATCCATCCATCCTCATCCTCTTCATCCATCCATCCTCATCCTCTTCATCCATCCATCCATCCTCATTCTCTTCATCATCCATCCATCCATCCTCATTCTCTTCATCATCCATCCTCATCTTCTTCATCCATTCCTCTTCATCCATCCATCCTCATCCTCTTCATCCATCCATCCTCTTTCTCTTCATCCATCCATCCTCATCCTCTTCCTCTTCATCCGTCCATCCATCCATCCTCTTCCTCATCTATGATTGGTAGATCATAGTCCATCTTCTAGTTTAGGCGTAGTTAGTGGTAGATCATAGGCATGGAAAGGATGATAA
>VWZO01004375.1:0-16518 GCA_013396975.1 Bucco capensis
ACTTGCTCCCTAGACCCAGCCTCCACAGGCACAAAATGGGGACAGAAGAGTCCCCAGGACCCACCAGCAATGTGATGGAGGTGATCCTGCATGAGCCCTGGGCACATGGGCATGGCAGGGAAGTGGCACAGGAAAGCCTGGCCCAGCATGTGAAGTTCCTCCCCACGAGGGTGGTGGAACACAGGCACAGGTTGCCCAGGGAGGTGATTGAGTTCCCATCTCTGGAGGCATTCCAGGTGAGGCTTGACAGGGCTCTGGGCAAGCTGATCTAGTTGGGGATGTCCCTGCCCACTGCAGGGGGGTTGGACTAGATGACCTCCAGAGGTCCCTTCCAACCCAAACCATTCTATGATTCTATGTGTCTCACAACATCCTATTAGCTCTGTCCCCACCAAGGGCTAACCCAGGAGGGCTGTAGACTCACTCTTCCCAACCTCCTCATGAACACCTCACCTGGGAATGGTGCAATGAATTGGGATTTGGGGGCTTTGCTCCCATTGAAAAGTCCAGCAGAGTTTCCTAGGTCCACCTGTGACAGGTGAATTCAAGACTCCTCACACATCACCCACCTGACAAAGCCCAAAGTCCAGGACAACCACAGAGCATCCATGTCAGCAAGGACTCATAAGGACCATGGAGTCCAACTCTCCCTGCTCCTCACAGGACTGCCTAAAATTTAACCATACGCTAAGTTCACCCAGATGCTACTGAGAGAAAGGACTTTGGTCAGCACTCCCTGGAAAAGGTGGGATGGACCATCCTGAGGAGCTCACAGAGCTCTGAAGCTATTGGAAGCTACTGGAAGACCTTCAGAGACCTTCCTGTGGCCTTCCAGTATTTGAAGGGGGCCTACAAGAGGGCTGAGGAGGGACTTTTTAGGATGTCAGGCAGCGCTAGGACTAGGGGGAATGGATCCAAAGTAGAGGAGGGGATATTGAGATGAGCTGTTAGGCAGAAGTTGTTGCCCAGGAGGGTGCTGAGCCACTGGCCCAGGTTGGCCAGAAAGGTGGTGGCAGCCCCATCCATCCCTGGCAGTGTTGCAGGCCAGGCTGGCTGGGGCTGGGAGCAAGCTGCTCTAGTGGGAGGTGTCCCTGCCCATGGCAGGAGGGGTGGCACTAGAGGAGCTTTGAGGTCCCTTCCAACCCTGACAAGGCTAGGATTCTATGATTCTAAGAGAGGACTTCGGCCAGCACTCTCTGGAAAAGATGAGCTGGACCATCCTGAGGAGCTCATGGAGGACTGAAACTCTACTTCTGGTTGCAGCAGGTTAGCAGGGAGTCACAACAACGTCACAGCTGAAGCCACCACCTCCCCTCACACCACTCAGATGCCTAAACCAGAGCTGCAGCCTGGCCAGGGTCCAGGGACGTGAAGGGAACATGCTCAGTCTCAAATGGCTTTGTTGTTCTTGTCCCAATTGTTCTGTCCTCTTGCATCCTCCACTTGAGGAGAGCAGAGGAAACGACACCTGCAGATGTGCTCAGGGCTGGAAGGAGAAAAAAGGAGAAAAGAGACCTTTCCAGCCAGGACAGAGTGGACTCTGAAAGAAAGAAGTGGAACGTGGGCATGGCTCCAAGGCCCCACTGATGTCACCAAGAGCATTTCCATTGACGTCAGTGAGCTTGGAGCCAGCCCTGAAGTTTCCCAGCCTTTGTCACCTGCTAAAAAAGACACCAGTGGTGTCCAAAGCCAGCCCAGTTTGGGCCTTTCTGCAGCCAGATGCCTATCTTGGGATGCAGGAGCAAGGGAGTTCCCAGTCTGGATTGAAGGTGGGGTTTGCCTGTCCTGGTAGGTGGTTGTCACCAGCAGCCAGCAGAGTGTATTACAGGAAGGTGTGAGAAGTCTGGGACAAGCTGCTCCTCACGCATCCCAGCTCTGATTGCTGGTAGTGACAGCAACACCAAGGCCTTGGGGCATGAGGTGTAGAAGCCAAATCTGAATCTTCATCATTACTCAGTGTTCCATATCATGAACCAGCCTGATCATCAGAGGTGACCAGGTTTGCCAGCCAGCAGTGAGGGCTCCAAGCTGCCAAGCCTCTAACCTACAAACCAGAGCTCTCCAGAGCAAGGTCTCCACAGCAGCAGTGCTGGTTGACAAAGCACTTTATCCTGTGGTTTTCCTCAGCCTCTTTCCTGCCAAACCTCAGCCTGCTTTGTTAGCAAGATGTTCAGGCCAAGGTGAGAACTTCCTCCACAAAGCTCAGGGTTAGCTTGAGCTTCCTCATGTTCTTAAATGTCACACATCCCAGCTTTGATTGCTGATAGCAATAGGAATAGCAAGGCCTTGGGGCATGAGGTGTAGGAGCCAAACCTGACTCTTCAGCAGCAGCCAGTTCTTCATGTCATGAACCAACCTGATAATCAGAGGTGACCAAGTTTGCCAGCCAGCAGTGAGGGCTCTAAGCTGGAGGTGCCAAGACTCTAACCTACCAACCAGAGCTCTCCAGAGCAAGGTCTTCACAGCAGCAGCACTTTCCTCAGCCTCTTTCCTGCCAAACCTCAGCCTGCTTTGTTAGCAAGATGTTCAGGCCAAGGTGAGAACTTCCTCCACAAAGCTCAGGGTTAGCTTGGGCTTCCTCCTGTTCTTAATGGCCAACACCTTGAGCAGTGTCCCCAGCAGGGAAGGGGACAGCAGCTGAGCTGGGTGGAAGGCTTCCTCACATCCCTCCTCAGCTGGCATGAAAAATAACCTCAGATCATAGGAAAAAAATCAAAACTAAAAAAAGAAATGAGCTGCCAGGGGCATTTGGGTAGCAAATCCGGAGGTCCAACCTCTCCTTGGCCATGGTTGTCAGCCCCTTGTTCTAAAGACACAAAACACATACTGTTCCTCTTCTGCCTTTTCCAACCACAGAAGAAACACCAGCAGCTGGCTCCCAGCAGCCAAATGTCCGTGAAACCTTCACTTGCCTCCTCAGGCCAAACCCAGCAGCTGTGGAGGATCTGAGGGGTGTGGTGTGGCCTCCAGGCAACCAGCCCTGGAGGAAAATCTCTTGTGTCGTTCCTGGCAATGCCTCTAGATGTCCACACAAGCGAAGGGATGATGAGCAGGGCTTGGTGGAGCCAGCAGCTCCTCAGCTTAGGGATGTGCATCCTCACCCCAAATCTGGTCAACAGGCACCAGGAAAGGCTCCAGGAAGGCTCTGTCCTTTGGCCTTGTGGGACTGTTGAGGATGATGAAGGTCTAGGAGGGGATTGACTACCTCATTTTAGGTTCTGTAACTCAGGGAGCTGGATGTTGGGGGCAAGGATGCCCTTGCTCCCAGGTACACCCAGAGGAGCTCTGGCTGCTGAGAAGCAAGAGAACATCCTTGCTTCTTTGCTCCCTCCAGCACCGGCAGAGTATTTCCATGAATGAAGCTCAGGGGTGGAAGCTCAGGAGATGTTTTGCTTTATGATACTTTCTCCACCTTTCCTAAGGACAAATTTAAAAACCAAGTGACAGCAGAGGCACAGAGGACCCAGTGGGATGGTTTGGCAAAGAGGTGAGCTGGGTTTGTTCCTCTTCTAGAGGAAGGCTTGGCCAACAGAGCCAAGAGCAGTGGGGTCAGCTGGTCCTGCCATGGGCCAGCAGCCCAGGAGGGGTCATACTCTCCCAGCGGGAGAAAGAGCTGATGTCACTGAGACTTCCTGCCCAGAGCAGCTGATAGACATGGGACTTTACAAACTCAAACTCCTCGTTTTTGGATGACCAAGTCCAGTCTCTTGTCACCGGCTGGGGACACTAAGCTCCAGCTTCCTCCTTCTCCTGTTGCAAAACCCCAGTCTGGCCGGAAAAGAAGTGAAGAAACCCCACCATGGCCAAGAACCTTCTGGCAGAGCTGGGAACTCAGGGCTCTGGGGAAAAGTCCTCACACTGAGCCCTGGGAGAACTTCTCCCCCTTGGGCAGGGACAGGGGTAGGGAAAGGGAAAAGGAGATCCCAACCTGTGCCCACAAAACAGGACGTAGCCTGCACGGAGCTATGGAGCACACAAACCCATTGCAGCCAAAAAAACCCCCAAAACCAGGTTTGGAAAGCCCTAACAGAGATCTGCCCTGAGTTTCCCAACCTGGGAGATCCCTGGAAACACCTTCTGCATTCCAGCAAGCCAGTGGTGCTGTGCCAGGCACTGGGATACTTAACCTCCTCACTGAAACCGCTGGGGTCAGCCAGGAACCCAAATCCTTGTGCTGTTGAATCACTGCTGCTGCAGTAAGGAGCCCAACAGTGGCTTTCCAGGAGCCACCCGAGTCCCCCAGCCTTGCAGCCTGGAATTGGTTCAGCTAGAATTTAGTGATGATGTTCCCTGCACATAAACAACTTCCCCAGAGGAAATGCCTTTTCCACCCTGGCTCCCGCTCCCAACCGCACACCAGGAACACTCTGTCCCCTCTGCATTGTCGATCCCAGTTGTGTCCCTGTTCTTCTCCCTCCCCTTCCCAGCCTCGAATTTGCTGGAAGCAACTATATATGGTGGGGAAAAAAGAGGGGGGAGAAAAAACATCAGAGAAAACAGCTCCAGGGCTGCACTCAGCAGCTCTCCCAAGCATTTCAGGAGGGGGGTGGAGGGGGGCAAAGGACAAAACTGCCCTGAGCGGGGCGTGACTTCTCCAAGGAAACAACAGGCAGCAGCTCCTGATAACCTAAAGAAAGAGAGGGGGGGAAAGGGCTTTTAGCAGCCTTGGACAAGCGGGATTTAGCTGGATGGTGGAATAAGGGCAGTTTCTGCACCACAAGCTGTTGTGCTGCCTGCTTTCTGCCATACCCGGTTCCTTCCCCGGGAGCCAGGAGCAGCCCCAGCTCTCCATGAGTCACCTCAGGGCCTGGTTTCTTGCTCAGCCCAACCCTGATTCTTCTGAACTAGGTTATTGCAGTGTCAAACGTTAGTCATGTCACTGTCCTCCCAGCTAGGCATGCTGGGAGAGGACAAGGCTCCAAGCTACCCTCCCCATCCACCCTCAGCAGCAGCTTTGCTCTCAGGGAAAGGTGTAGGGGTTCCTCCCAGCACCACGATCCTGGTGGGAAATGAGCTGAGAAGGGGGGTTAATGCCTTAAAAGGGAGGAACGAAGGCCCCAAGAGCTGGTCTCTGCCCCAAAATCCAACCAGCTTCTCCTCTGGTGCCCTTGTTTGTCAAAGCAGACAGACTTTGGGAAGCTTTTGTTGGGAAAAGCTAAGATTCTGAAGGCATTGCTCAATCTTTGCATGGGAAAACTTGTGCACCAAAGCGTGAGCCCTGAGGCTGTCAGAGCTGCTCCTCCTGCAAAAGGACCAGGGAGGCATTTCCAGGCAGACAAGGGTCAGGGGGACAAAGGGCAAGAAGCTGATTGACAGCTAATGAGAAATTGGGAGAGGATTTGGGTTGTGGAACGTGCCTTGGATCAGATCTCCAACAGGTTCTTTGGCTTAGGGCTTGATGGTCCTTTGACATCACTGGAATGTGTGTTACTGTCCAGGAGCTGGGTTAAGGCTTCCTTGGAAAGCCCAAAGGAAACCAGAGAGGGAGAAAGTAAACATGGCTCCTCAGGGAATGCTGGGCATGGGTCCAGCATCCCATAGCAGGCAAGGCTGAGAAAGGAGCTCTCCTCTTACTGCCAAAGGAGAACAAATCCCCAATTCCTCCTTAATCCAGCACTTTTTATCCCTGGGGTGCACTGGGATAGAATGCAGTGAGCCTGCTGGGGCTGGAGGAGGTAGGAAAAAGGTGCAGCTCCTCCATTACCTACCTGGGGGGAAATAATTCACTCCCAGGAAGGGAATTTGTCCTGCAGTTTGGCAGGAGAATGGTTTATCTGGATGTTATTGGTTTATCCCAACAGGTGTGAATTAACTCCGGGGGAAGGAGAGGATGAAAAGCACAGAGCGTGCCAGGAACACTCAGATAAACAAGCTCCAGAGGACAAGGGAGACAACTCCCAACAAAAACACATCCCATTTCCTCCTGGGGCCTGGGAGGGCTTGGGACCTCCACTGTTTGTCAGCCCTGCTTTTTTGGGTGGCTCCAGGAGTATTGTTCTCTGGTTTCCTCCACTGCTCCTCATGTTTTCCTGAGCTGGGAAAGCATGAAGGGATAAATCAGGCTGTCCGGGAGGAATGTCTGCTCAGCAGAAAGGGGCTGGGAAGGAAAGTTCCAGGCTTTCTGAGAGGCAAAAGGCTCCTACAGGGGACAATACAGCTATCCCTGCTCCCCAAATCCCCAGATGGAAAACAGGGAGGAGGGAGAGTTTCCCAGGTAGAAAACAGGGAGAGGGAGAGCTTCCCAGATGGAAAATAGGGACAGGGAGACTTTTCCAAATACAAAACAAGGACAAAGAGGGCTTTACCAGATGGAAAATAGGGAGAGGGAGAGCTTCCCAGATGGAAAATAGGGACAGGGAGACTTTTCCAAATACAAAACAAGGACAAAGAGGGCTTTACCAGATGGAAAATAGGGAGAGGGAGAGCTTCCCAGATGGAAAATAGGGACAGGGAGACTTTTCCAAATACAAAACAAGGACAAAGAGGGCTTTACCAGATGGAAAATAGGGATGAGGGAGAGTTTCCCAAATGGAAAGAGAGAAGAGGGAAAGTCTCCCAGCTGGAAAGTAGGGAGAGGGAGAGCTTCCCAGCTGCAAAATAGGGACAGAGAGATATTCCCAGGTAGAAAACAGGGAGAGGGAGACTTTCCCAAGTAGAAAACAGGGACAAAGGAAAGTTCCCCAGCTGAAAATAGGGATGAGGGAGTTTCCCAGGTAGAAAACAGGGATGAAGGACAGTTTCCCAGATGGAAAGAGGGAAAGTTTTCCAGCTGGAAAGTAGGGAGAAGAAAAGCTTCCCATCTGCAAAATAGGGACAGAGAGATGTTCCCAGGTAGAAAACAGGGACAGGGAGACTTTCCCAAGTAGAAAACAAGGACAAAAGAGAGTTTCCTATCAGGAAACCAGGGACAAAGAGAGCTTCCCAGCTGGAAAGTAGGGATGAGGGAGACTTTCCCAGCTGGCAAATAGGGATAGAGTTTCCCAGCTGGAAAACGTAAATAAAGACTTTCCCAGCTAGAAAATGAGGGATGAGGGAGCATTTCCCAGCTGAAAAACAGGGCCAGTTTATATGAAGTACGTGGTTGTTTGCCCTTCCGTTAGCTCACTGTAGACTTGTTGACAAAACCCAGTCCTCCATTTTCTATACCAGAAACATCTCAACACCAGCAGCTTGGAAACAAACATTTGTCTGAGATTTTCCTCAGTGTTTCTGTCCCTGTGTTCCCCCCCCAAAAACAAAGACACTGTCCCAAAGGATCCTAAAGCTTTGGGGGAGCAGGAGGGGGAGGTCAGCTTGTGCTTCCTTTCCAGCAGCACCACGGCATATCAAGAGGGATAGCTAGTTCTGGGAAGGGTCCTCAGGACATGGAGGGTGGGGAGGTGGTGGAGGTCACCCACTGAGGGGCTATGGAAAGCAGCAGAGGTAGGGAAATATCTACACACACACACACCTGACACCCTAGAAGGACAGAGAAAAGCCCCCAGGGTCAGGCTTTGATCACCTACCCCAAATCTATCCTTTTTCACCTCAAATGATGTGAGGGGGAGCAGAGGGTCCATGGGAATGCATCAAGTGCAGGGGTCCCTCACTGGAGAGGGGGCTGCAGAAAGCAGCAGAGGTGGGGAAATACTCCCCCCCCCATGACACCTTAGAAGGGCAGAGAAAAGCCCTTTGTGGGGAGGGGAGTGAGGGTACTAAGGGAAACACAGTGGGAAGGGAGGAAGCAGAGTGTCCCCACTTGAGGGGCTGTGGAAAGCAGGAGAGGTGGGGACATACCCTCCCCATGACCTTCAGAAGGACAGAGAAAAACCTCCAGGGCCAGGCTTTGATCTCCTACCCCAAATCTGTGCTTTTTCACCTTAAATAACACGGTGGGAGTGAGGGTACCATGGCATGGAGGGGGAGGAAAGGATTCAGGTACCAGCTGAGGGGAGGCTATGGGGGGGATTAGTGGAGAACGTGGACTAGTCCCTGGGCTGAGAGGGAGGTCAGGAAGGGGCACAGAAACCCCCCAAAGAGAGAGGTGACCCCCTCCCCACCCGCTCCCAGCTGGGCTTGTACAGCCTGACCCAGCCCAACAGGTCCTGGGCTCCCCTACGCCCACGGCTGAGAACATGCCGTTCCCCGCTTTCCATTGGCCGGCGCCGCAGACCGTCCCCTCTCCTCATTGGTCCGCGTCGCTGTCACTCCGCGACCCTCTCCCCCGCCTTTCGGCTCTCCCCGCTCGCCTCTCCTTCACACGCTGTCCACGCGCCTTACCTGCCGTTCTGATTGGTCGGCGCTGTTGTAAACAAGGCGGCAGCGGCCAATGAGGGAGCTGATCACGCGAGCAGCACGGCCGGCCACGCGCCCGCGGCGTGGCGCTGGCTAGTGACTGCCGCTGGCGGCGGGAGGCGGGGGGGGGCGGTGCAGAGGCTATAAGAGGCAGTCGGCCGTCGGGGGCCACTTAGAGCGGGGCGGGCGGCTGGCAGAGTGGTGTTGCGTGCAGCTGAGAGTGACGGCGTTGTCTCTTACTGCTGAGAGAAAATTAGGGGTTAAATCGCTACATTTGATTGCAATCAATTTGTTTTAGGAGAGGTTCTCCTCTTCAGGAGGAGGAAAAAAAAAACACCGGAATACCCAAAACGAAAGCCACGGTTCTTGCCCTGCGCAACCGCTTTGCTGCCTTCTGCCGAGCGTTTGCCCACGCTCGCCTCCGGCCATGGTGATGTTCAAGAAGGTGAAGAGTTTCGTGGTGGCCTTCAGCGAGCCCGAGAAGGTCTACTGCAGCGGGGAGAAGGTGGCCGGTCACGTGTTGGTGGAGGTGGGCGAGGTGACCCGCGTCAGCGCTGTCAAGGTGCTGGCCTGCGGGGTGGCCAGAGTCAACTGGGCCAAGGGCCCGCAGCAGTGCAAGCAGGAGATGGAGTACCTGCGCTTCGAGGATGTTCTCACTTTGGAGGAGCAGCCCACTGGTGAGGAGCTGGGGTGGGGAGCAGAGCGCTGGGGTGGTGGTTGGGTTGGGGAGAGCAGTGTGCGGCTTGACCAGCTGGCTGCTCGATGTCTTTTGGGTGGTGAGGGTGGAGAGAGTTGCGTGGAGTTGGGGCTGGTTGTGTGCTGAGGAGTTTCGGTGTTGGTAGGTGAGGTCAAAGTTACTCACTTCTCCCAAGTTTTGGGAGATAGCAGCAACCTGCTTGAAGTCTGCGAACAGGCAGAGTTCGGTGAGGTCAGCGGCGAGGGGTGGCAGGCTAGGAGGGGATAAAGAACAGGGCACAGCCGCACCTGGGGGTGTGGGCACGGCTGGCACTGGGCTGTGTGCCCGCGGGGAGTGAGTCCTGCCTTGGCTTGGGCAGGTGGCACCAAACCGGACACGGGACGGGCGGTGAGCAGGGAGGGGCGAGCTCAGGACTCGCCGAGGGACAAGAGCTTGGAGAAGCGCCTTCAGGCTGCTGGGAGATTGGGGCCTAGGCGAGTGTCCCGGGAGATAGGGGGGTGACATGACGTCACCGGTGAGAGGTAGCTGAAGAGTGGGTGCTTGGTGATCCCGCGGAGTGGAAGTGGGTGGGTGTGGTGAGCGAGGAACAGGGAGCAGAGCGCGTCGGGACACGGTGTCCTGGCTTCGGGTGCTGGGGATGTCGAAAACGAGAAGTGAAATGAATCAAGCAAGCGTGGAGGAGACGCAAGAAGAGTTCTGGGGGCTCGGGGACAGGTGTGGGTGGCTCTTGGAGCTCCCAGCGAACGCGGCGCTGGGTGCAATCCCTGCCTCGGTCAGCAGAACAGGGGATAACGCTTAAGAATAAATCCGCAGAGCTTTGGCTGACACTTCTCTTCCCCTTTTCTCCTCCCAGATGGGGATGGCTCTGTAATCCTGAGACCTGGCAACAAGTACGAGTACAAATTCGGCTTTGAGCTTCCCGAGGGGTGAGTACACACAGATCTCTCTCTCTTGAGAGAGATCTAAACTGGATGGCTGTGGAAAGTCCTACTGTTGCTTCAGGTGTGGTTAACAGTGTCTCTTCCCGCAGGCCTCTGGGCACCACTTTCAAGGGGAAGTATGGCTGTGTGGATTACTGGGTGAAGGCTTTCCTGGAGCGCCCCTCCTACCCCACACAGCAGATCAAGAAACGCTTCGAGGTGATGGACCCCGTGGATGTAAACACTCCAGAACTGCTGGTGAGTGCTGCCAGAGCACTAGGGGTTTGGGTGTTGGTGGGTGTTAGAGGCAGACAAGCCCTGGTGTAGGGTCAGTCTGACCTCAGGCATTAACGCTCCCCTAATGGGCTTTAGTGCTCAGTGAGGATTAAAAGCTTAGTGGTTAAGGAGTTTATCTCTGGGCATGGACACGAAGTGAGACACTTGTTCCGCTTTCACTTGGCTCATTGGGGAACTTGGAGCTTTGCTTGCACAGCAAGGGGAAGGCAGGAGGGGTGGGGTGGAACCAGTGGGTCCCTCACTAGGCTAACAGTCTGATGTCTCCACAGTCCCCAGTTGCTGCCAAGAAGGAGAAGAAGGTGTCTTGCATGTTCATTCCTGATGGGCGTGTGTCAGTCAGCGCCCAGATCGACAGGAAAGGCTTTTGTGAAGGTAACAGCCTGGCCTCCCCACCTTGGAGGTGGAACCTGAGTCTTGGGGATGCTCTAATACCCAAGCCAGGACAAGGCTCTGACCTCCCTAACCACTGGGTGTGTGGTTCCCTCCTCAGGGGATGAGATCTGCATCAATGCTGACTTCGAGAACACTTGCTCCCGCATTGTGGTGCCCAAGGCTGCCATCATTGCCAAGCACACCTACCTGGCCAACGGCCAGACCAAGGTCTTCACCCAGAAGCTCTCCTGTGTCCGAGGCAACCACATCATCTCAGGCATGTCTGACTCCTNATGAGGGGCTGTGGGAAGATGCTGGTGAGCTTATGGCTCCTTTGATTTCCTCACAGCCCCTCCATGCTACCTGGACATTGTCCCTGAAGACCACCGCCTGGAGAGTCCCACCACCCCCCTCTTGGATGACTCGGACAGCTTCGACAGCCCCATCTTCATGTATGCACCTGAGTTCAAGTTCATGCCTCCACCAACCTACACGGAGGTGAGGAGCAGGACAAACCCTGGGGAGAGTGATGGGGTGGATGAGGGAGCTCCAGGAGAAACTTGCAAAGTGGTGGGGTTGATTTGGGATGAAGATGAGAAGCATCTAAACAGTGTCCTGCCTCCTTTCCACAGGTGGATCCCTGCCTGGCCAACAACAATGTGCAGTGAGCGAGGCCTCCCTTATGTATCCGGACTCTGGCTNGGTGCTGGGGATGTCGAAAACGAGAAGTGAAATGAATCAAGCAAGCGTGGAGGAGACGCAAGAAGAGTTCTGGGGGCTCGGGGACAGGTGTGGGTGGCTCTTGGAGCTCCCAGCGAACGCGGCGCTGGGTGCAATCCCTGCCTCGGTCAGCAGAACAGGGGATAACGCTTAAGAATAAATCCGCAGAGCTTTGGCTGACACTTCTCTTCCCCTTTTCTCCTCCCAGATGGGGATGGCTCTGTAATCCTGAGACCTGGCAACAAGTACGAGTACAAATTCGGCTTTGAGCTTCCCGAGGGGTGAGTACACACAGATCTCTCTCTCTTGAGAGAGATCTAAACTGGATGGCTGTGGAAAGTCCTACTGTTGCTTCAGGTGTGGTTAACAGTGTCTCTTCCCGCAGGCCTCTGGGCACCACTTTCAAGGGGAAGTATGGCTGTGTGGATTACTGGGTGAAGGCTTTCCTGGAGCGCCCCTCCTACCCCACACAGCAGATCAAGAAACGCTTCGAGGTGATGGACCCCGTGGATGTAAACACTCCAGAACTGCTGGTGAGTGCTGCCAGAGCACTAGGGGTTTGGGTGTTGGTGGGTGTTAGAGGCAGACAAGCCCTGGTGTAGGGTCAGTCTGACCTCAGGCATTAACGCTCCCCTAATGGGCTTTAGTGCTCAGTGAGGATTAAAAGCTTAGTGGTTAAGGAGTTTATCTCTGGGCATGGACACGAAGTGAGACACTTGTTCCGCTTTCACTTGGCTCATTGGGGAACTTGGAGCTTTGCTTGCACAGCAAGGGGAAGGCAGGAGGGGTGGGGTGGAACCAGTGGGTCCCTCACTAGGCTAACAGTCTGATGTCTCCACAGTCCCCAGTTGCTGCCAAGAAGGAGAAGAAGGTGTCTTGCATGTTCATTCCTGATGGGCGTGTGTCAGTCAGCGCCCAGATCGACAGGAAAGGCTTTTGTGAAGGTAACAGCCTGGCCTCCCCACCTTGGAGGTGGAACCTGAGTCTTGGGGATGCTCTAATACCCAAGCCAGGACAAGGCTCTGACCTCCCTAACCACTGGGTGTGTGGTTCCCTCCTCAGGGGATGAGATCTGCATCAATGCTGACTTCGAGAACACTTGCTCCCGCATTGTGGTGCCCAAGGCTGCCATCATTGCCAAGCACACCTACCTGGCCAACGGCCAGACCAAGGTCTTCACCCAGAAGCTCTCCTGTGTCCGAGGCAACCACATCATCTCAGGCATGTCTGACTCCTGGCGGGGCAAGACCATCCGTGTCAAGAAGCTCAAACCTTCCATCCTGGGCTGCAACATCCTGCGTGTAGAGTATTTCCTGCAGGTGAGCATCCAGACTGGTCAATGGTGGCTGGACTCACTCCCCTTGTGCTTCTCCACATATCTAATGCTCCCCTACTTCTCACAGATCTATGTCAGCGTCCCTGGCTCCAAAAAGATCATCTTGGAGCTGCCCCTTGTCATTGGCAGCCGCTCGGGCATTGGCAGCCGCAGCTCCAGCATGGCCAGTCAGACCAGCTCTGAGATGAGCTGGGTGGATTTGAACCTCCCCGATGCTCCAGAAGGTGAGTTGGAGCGTGGGGATGGGTCTGTGGTGCATACCTTGGTGAAGTTGAGGAGTTGCAGTGAGGTGGTGTGGGGTTAGGGTAAGGATGTCATNGATGAGAAGCATCTAAACAGTGTCCTGCCTCCTTTCCACAGGTGGATCCCTGCCTGGCCAACAACAATGTGCAGTGAGCGAGGCCTCCCTTATGTATCCGGACTCTGGCTCCCATGGGAGCACTGCTGGAGCTCCAGCTGCAGGAGAAAGGGAGGGGTGTGAGGGGGTGACAGTGTCCAGATGTGTGTGTGTCTGCACCCCTCACGTGTGGCTGTACCCACACAGTCCTCACCGTGCTTCCGGTCGGACTGCACTGAGGGGGGACAGTGGAGACCCTTGGAGCAGAGCAGGGAAAAGGGCCTTGAACTCTCTGGAGAAGTGGATTCTAGCCCAAAACAAAGAGCAGAAACCAACCAAAAAGCAGACTTCAAGCACCATGCTGCCTTCTAGCAAAGCTCCGTCCTGGGGAGGACAGCCAGGAGCTCGCAGCTGTCCCCACTGCCCTGAGGGTGACACCCAGCCATGCACAGCCTGACCCTGGCTGTTGGTGGATCCCTCAGCAGAGAACCTGGCTGACCCTGGTGGATCTCAGCAGGAAGCACTCTGATCCTTTTGGCTGTTTGGGGCACAAAGCAAACTTGTGAAAAACTTTTTACTGTTTTGTTGGTTGTTTTTTTTTTTAATGTTGGAGGTTTTTGAGGGGGAGGGAAGAGGTAGGAGATACTGAAAGTGACTGTTTTGTACCACTGACATTCTGCTCACCCCCATGGGGTGAGGGTGTAATAAAGAGACACCTCAATATAACTGTGGTGGGTGGAGCCTCTTGATCTTGGGAACAAGGAGAGGGGGGTGGCCTGTGCCTGGGTGGGGTGGTGGGGTCAAGGTGACCTTGGGGTAGCACCACCCTCTGCTAGCCTTGGGGGTTGGTGGTGAAGGGGAGGTGACACCTCGTGCAGCCCCCACGTTTGGGTGCTGGTCCTTATTACCCTAATGAAGCTGCTAACTGCCTGGTGCTGCCCCAAAGAGGGGTGATTCTGGTCACCAAAGAGCCAAAATTCAGCAGAAAAGGGATGTTGGGATGAGGGTGGACATGCTGATGGCTGGAGGGGAAACTGAGATGTGCAGGGCAAGGTAGCGGTGCAACAGTCCTCCTGTAGACATGGCCTTGGAGCCTTCATCTTGACCTCCACCACTGCTGCTCAGGCTCTTTCTCAAAGGGATGGAGGTGAAGGTTGGTGGCATGGAGCCAGGCCCCTGATGAGGACCAGGCCAGGAAAACAGCTCTGACCTTGGCATCTGTCACCCCTCCCCAACTTGGCACCCAGCCCCGAGCTTCAGTGTCCCTCTCCTGTCGCCCGGGCAAGTCCACTCTTATCTCCCTGCTGCCGGCACCACAGAGCAGCCTTATCACTGGGAAGCTGCTGTCTCCAGCTGTATGTCCGGGCCTGGGACCTTCCACCCCAGCCTGAGCCCCGGGCCAAGCCCTGCAACTGCCTGGTGACACTGCTTCATGACCAACCTGCAATGAACTCATGGCCACCCACAACCAGGAGTGACTACCTACAACCATCCCTGCTGACCCATACCCACCCATGACTAGCTCACAGCCACCCACAATCAAACTATGACCACCATAACCAATCCACAACCCACCCATGACCATCAAGAGTCACCCATAACTGCCTGTGACCATCCAGAACCAATCCACAACCCACCCATGATCACCTACAGTTCACCCACAACCCACCTATGACCACCTATGTATGTATGTATGGCTAGGCTTCGCGAACGAAGATCCAGGGAGGACTCCACCCACGCTCCTCATCAGCTCCTTTTCCAAGCGCGCTGATAAAAAGAGGATAGCAGATAGCACCCTCGAGACTGAGCAAGGGATTTTTGTTAGGTGAGACACAGCATGTGCAGAGCTGGACCCACCCTTTAGTCCTCAGGTTCATCTGCCAGCGCCTAGCAAGCTTGGATGCTGGCAGCAAAGTCCTTAGGACAGAGGTTTTATTAGAGTGTCCTTCTCTTAGATGGAAGGCCTCACAGAGCTAAACGAGCTCCATCTGCCCGGGCTTGGAATCAGAGTTGTCCTTCTCCTAGGATGACTGCAGAAGGCTAATGAGCTCATCCTACCCATCCAAGGATTCTAGGAACATGGGTATCACTCCCCACACTTTCCCGTGGGCAATGAGTTTAATGCTCCCTCTGCTGTCAGCACAGTTATCGCACCAGGAGCCACAGGAGACCACAAGGGATTTTCAGACTGTGCCTGATGACCACCTATAACCACCCACAATCCCCCCAATGACCTCCTACGACCCACCCGTGACCACATACAGCCCACCCATGACCACTCATAATGACCCAGAACCCCCCAATAACCCATCTATGACCATCTACAACCCACCCATAAACACTCACAGCCACCCACAACCCACTCAGGGCCACCCAACAACTCACCTATGCCCACCTACAACCCATACCATGACCATGCACAACCACCTACAGCCCACCTACGACCACCTACAAGCACCCACAACCCCCCACACCCACCCACAACCAACCCATGACCACCCACAACCCACCCATGACCACCCACAACCCCCCACGACCCCTCACAACCCACCCACAACCAACCCATAACCACTCACAACCCACCCATGGCCACCCACAAACACCGACAACCAACCCATGACCACCCGTAACTCATCTATGGCCACCACCAACTCACCCACAACCACTTACAGCTCACCCATGACCATCTACAACCCACCCATGACCACTCACAACCCACCCATGACCACCCCCAGCCACCCACAACCCCCCCCTGACCAACCCCNNNCCCCAGCCACCCACAACCCCCCCATGACCACCCACAACTCATCCACGACCACTCATAAGCACCCACAACCCACCCACAACCACTCACAACCAACCCACGACCACCCCAGGCTTCCCCCCACAGGCTGTGCCGTGCCTCAGTTTCCCCTACAGGGGCTGAGCCGCTGTCCCTGTTCCTGGCTGCCAGCAGCCCTGGGCCAGCAGCCAAGCGTGCAAGAGGTCAGCCCAGCTCCGGGAGCAGCCAAGTATGGGCAGATGGGAGCTGAGATGACTTCCAGCCGCCCTGGAGACCCTGCAACAAACAAGGCCCAAAATAGCTCCTTCCTACCCAAAAAAAAAGACTGGTTTGGACTGGTTTGGATTGGTTTTTCCCAGGTGGTCTCCCAGTGCTGTGTGGTGGGCTCCTGGTTGCCCTCCAGGGCAGGGAACTGGCCACCTGCCCTCTGGTTCCTGGTCTGGGACCCAGCCTGGGTCCGGACACCATTCCCAACTGCTCCCAACTCGGCCAAAGGTCTTGGGATGAGCCCTGGGATGTGGGACACTTCGGGGGTGAGGGAGCAGCCCTGAGGATGGGATAGGGATGGGAATGGGATGGGATAGGGATAGGAATGAGGTGGGAAAGGGATGATGGGGTGGTGACAAGGGGGATAGGGATAGGAGTGGGAATGGGAATGGGACAGGGATGGGAATAGGACAGGGCTGGAGACAGGGCTGGGGTGAGATGGGAAGGGAATGGGGTTGGGGAAAGGGGATGGGAGGGAATGGGGTGGGCCAGGATACGGATAGGGCTGGGGACAGG
>VWZO01004375.1:23704-50419 GCA_013396975.1 Bucco capensis
AGGAGTTAGGGGGTACAGACAAGGGATGCAGGGGGGTAACAGGCAGCAGGACAGGCTGTGGAAGGGCAGCACAGGCAGGGGAGGGCGCAGGAAGCCTGGGGAGGGCTCAGGGCTGGTGGCATCCACGGGAACCATCCCTTCCTGGGACCCAGCTGGGGGAAAACTGAGGCAAGGAGCTAGGCCAGCCCATCCTGGGAGAACAGAAGGGTTTTCAACGAGCGCCGTGTCCCGTTACAGTGAGCGGGCGACGCTACCGTGAGCGCTGCCATGCCCAGCCCCGTCCGTCGTCCAGCCGGTGCCAGCGGACCACCCGCTCTCAGCGCCACGGCACCGGCCGACGGTTCGGCTCTGCTGCGAGCCGTGGCGCAGGGTAAATTCCGCCTGACCCGGCTCCTGCTGGAAGGGGGAGCCTACATCAACGAGGGCGACGCTGCGGGACTCACCCCGCTGATGGCAGCCTGCCAGGCTGGCTACCCCGAACCCCCGGAGCAGGCGCGGATGGTGCGGTACCTACTTGAAAACGGAGCCGATCCAAACATTTCCGACAAGACGGGCAAGACAGCCTTGATGCACGCCTGCTCCCAACGTGCCGGCCCGGCGGTAGCCACTGTCCTCTTGGCTCACGGCGCCGATCCCAGTGCCCGCGATTACACCGGAGCCTCCGCTTTGGTTTACGCCTTGAACCGAAGCGATCGGGAGACATTGCAGGTGCTGCTGGATGCCTGCAAGGCTCGAGGGAAGGAGGTGATCATCATCACCACTGACACCTCGCCCTCGGGGACCAAAACCACGCGGCAGTATCTCAACTCGCCCCCTTCGCCGGGAGGGAAACGCTCGCCGGGGCTCTGCATGTCGCCCTCGGACATCGAGGTGCGGACGGTGTCTTCGCCCGCCGGCAGCGAGAAGGAAGAGGAACGAGACGTCTTCTGCTTCCCGCCGCCGCCGCCACCTCCCATCGCCACCATCCCGGAGCCGCCCCGCGCTCGGGGCCGGCCCTTGAAACGCCTCAATTCGGAGCCCTGGGGCTTGATGGCGGCGGGGACGGAGGGGCCGCGGGGACCCCCCGAGCGCTTGGTGACGGGGCTGGAGGGGCTGAGCCTGGGCGGGCGCCCGCGACGACACAGCATGGAGGGGCGGGAGGCGGCCGGTTTACTGGGGACCACCTGGGCTGAACGTGTGCCTCCAGCTTGCCCGGGTTTAGCGCGTCGCAACACGGCCCCCGAAACCACGCGGGGCAAACCGCCTCGCCGGGAGACTCCCGAAATGGAGGGGAACCCCTGGGTCGGCTCCCCGCCTCCCTCGCCGGGGCGAAGCCGGGGCTGTGCCGCCACCTCGGGCGTGCCGCTGCCAGCCCCCGAGTCTCCTCCCGGCACCCGCCGGCGCCCACCCGGCTTGCTGGAGCGACGCGGCTCCGGTACTCTCTTGCTGGAGCCCTTGGCCTCAGGGAGGGCTGGCTTTTTGCCCCCGCTGCACGCTGGCCCCTACCCCCCTGGCCTCCGCGGCCCCCCGGGCCCCAGCTCGCCCAAGGGGCGCCGCAAGCTGCTCCGCAGGCACTCGATGCAGACGGAGGAAATGAGGCAGTTGGCCAACTTCCAGAGCAGCGCGGCTCCGGAGCTGGGCAGTTAGGGAACCCCTCCACCCAATGCCGGGGGCCTGGGTTCCACTCCCGGTGTCCTTAGGGACCCTCCCTGTGAAGGGATAGCTCTGGGTGGCCAGCCTGTCCCTACTCGGCTTGCTTTCGTGGGGCTTCCTCGTGCAGACAGTGGGAATGTTCACTCTGAACCCTACTGACAACTGCAGGCACATGACAATTCTTCCATTACTGCCATTGGCAGAAACTTTGCACGACCACAAATTCCTTCAGGAGTCAGCGTGTGTTCCCCCCTCCCCACCCCCTGCAGCTCCCTGCATCTTCCTCCCGCTCCCTCCTCATCCTCCAGCAGTGCTTTTCCCTACAGCTCTCGGAGAGCCCACCCCACGCTGGGGGTCATGCCCCCATCCCAGCAGTCCCCACTGGTGGTAGGTTCTGCTCAGGGCTGGGTGCTGTGAGCAATAACAGCTGCCGGAGCCCCTGGGTGGTCCCTCCCTGGGATGGGGGTGTTGTCCCCCCCCTTTTTGGGGTACAGGGTCCCAGTGAGGAGGTGCCAGGGGTGGATGTGGGAGGGGCACATGCTGTTGGTGTCCCAGTGAATAAAGGTCTCAGCACAGCTCAGCCCATCTCCGAGTGTTGGTGAGCTCGGGGAGGGAGTACCTGCTTGCCCTGGGCACGGGCAGGGTTGGGAGTCAGCACATCTGGGCACATCTGGGTGGGGGAGGACTGGCACACCTGGGTGGCAGCACATCTGGGAAACCAGGGCACACAAGGAGTGGTACAAACTGGTCACCAGGGTGCAGAAGGAGTGGGGCAGCTGGCTGGCAGCACATCTGAGTGGCAGCACATCTGTGCATCAGGCTGCAGAAGGACTGGCACATCTGGGTGCCATCACATCTGGGCACAAGAGTGCACAAGGAGCAGCACATCTGGGCACCAGGGTGCACTGTGACTGGCACATCTGGGTGCTAAGGTACACAGGATGACATATCTGGGCACATAAAGACTGGCACATCTGGATGCAAGCATATGGGGGTCACAGCACATCTGGGCCCCAGGGTGCACAAGGACTGGCACATCTGGATGCAAGAATACGGGGGGGGTTACAGCACATATGGGTGCCAGGGTGCATGGGGACTGGCAGTGCATGGAGTCTGGCACATCTGGATGCCAGAACACCCCGGTGCTAAGGTGCCTAAGGAATAGCACAACTAGGTGCAAGCATAGCGGGGTCACAGCACATCCGGCCATCAACACATCTGGGCAAGGGCCCCCCTGATGGCTCTTGCTGGCAGAGCTGGGGAGGGGAGAGGCTGCAGATGTTGGGGGGTCCTGAGCCGGGGCGCTGGCAGGGACCCCCGTGGGGTAGTGGCCGGGGGGGAGGGGGTCGGGGAGGCTGTGCCCCCACGGTGAGCCTGAGGCCGGGAGCAGCCCCTGCGGCAGAAGGAGGTTGGGCTGTGCCCGCACCGGCTGCGGCAAGCGGCGCTGGGACACTGCGGAACGGTACCGGCAGAGGGGCTGGGATCTGGCTGGGGGGTACTGCCGGGGGCCTGGGGGCTCTGCTGAGGGGCTGGGGCGCACTGCTGGGGGTCTGGGACATGGCTAGCAGGCACGGCTGGTGGGCTGGGACACTGCTGGGGGGCTGGGAGGTAGCTGGGGAGCACTGCCGGGGAGCTGAGGACACTGCTGAGGGCTGGAACATGGCTGGGGGCTGGGACACTGCTATGGGGCTCGGCACACAGCTGGGGGCTAGGGACAGTGCTATGGGGTACTACTGTGGCTAAAGACACGGCTCTAGGGCTGAGGACACTACCATAGGGTTGGGGACACTGCCATGGGGCTGGGGACATGGCTACAGGGCTGAGGACACTACCGTGGGTCTCTGCCCATGGACACAAGGACAGAGTCGGCCCCCCACTGTCTCCACTTGGTGATAAGAGGGATTTTCTAACTCCTGCAGGACAAGGAAGAGGGAGGAGGAAGGAGGAGGAAGGAGAGCCCGACCACAGGTGATGCTGGGGGACACAGGGGCCCAGTCTCAGCCTGTTGGGTGCTGAGGGGCCCTGGGGGGCAGCTACACCCCTGAGTGTTCCCAGACCTTGGGGTGGTCCTCAGGAACTGGGCAACGAGGCTGCTGTCCCCCACCCAGGACCAGGGTCCTGTATGCACTCAGCCCTTGCGCTGGCAACGAGGGGACCCACGTGGGTGCCACCACGTTGGGTCCCCCCCAGGCTGAGACCTGACCAAAGCAGGACCCAGCTGGGACAATTGAGCTGAAGCCTAAAGATGCTCAATCTCACCACCTCCCACCACGGGGACGAGCCCAAGAGGGTCCCCAAGCTCTTAGTAGTGGCAAAGAAGCCACCACCAGCATGAACCTCACCAGCATGAACCTTACCAGAACGGGGAACCAGAGCTGCACTGGGGCCAGCGAGGAGGAGGAGCTCACCCTGCTGCCCACCTTCTCCACCGCAGCCAAGGTGAGGGTGGCAGTCACCTGCCTCCTCTTCCTCTCCTCAGCTTGCTGCAACGGGGCTGTCCTCTGGTCAGTGACCCGGGCCCAGCACCGGCGCCCACCGCGCTTCCGCGTCCTGATGGCCAACCTGGCAGCGGCTGACCTGCTGGTGACGGTGGTGGTGATGCCCTTGGATGCCACCTGGAATGTGACAGTGCAGTGGTATGGGGGGGAAGTGGCTTGCAGGGGGTTAATGTTCCTCAAGCTGGCTGCCATGTATGCCTCGGCCTTCATCACCGTCATCATCGCCCTGGACCGGCACGCAGCCATCGTCACCCCCTTGGCACTGGGGAGCGCCCAGAAGAGGAACAAGGCCATGCTGTGCGTGGCCTGGGGACTGAGCGCCTTGCTGGCACTGCCCCAGGTGAGGCAACAGCTTGGGAGGAGGTGGGAGGGATGGAGGGATGGGTGGTGGTCCTCAGGGCTCACGGTTGGGGCAGTTCTGTTATGTCTTTATGGATGATCTGGATGAGGAGATCGAGGGCACCTCAGGCAGTTTGCAGATGACACCAAGTTAGGTGCAAGTGTTGATCTGCTGGAGGGTAGAAAGGATCCCCAGAGGGATCAGCCAGGCTGGATCCATGGTATGAGGTTCAGCAAGGCCAAGTGCTGGGTCCTGCCCTTGGCTCACAGCAAGCCCAGGGAGACTCCAGGCTTGGGGCAGAGTGGCTGGAAAGTGCCCAGGGGAAAAGACCCTGGGGGGGGTTGGTCACCAGTGGCTGAAGATGAGGCAGCAGAGTGCCCAGGTGAGCAAGAAGGCCACCAGCAGCCTGGCTTGGAGCAGCCCCAGGGTGGCCAGCAGCACTAGGGCAGGGATTGTCCTCCTGCACTGGGCACTGGGGAGGTGACACCTGGAATCCTGGGCTCAGCTTTGGGCTCCTCACTCCAAGAAGGACATGGTCTAGAGCACAAGTGTTGTGAGGAGCAGCTGAGGGCGCTGGGCTTGGTTAGGTTGGAGGAGGCTCAGGGCAGACTGTCTGGCTCTCTGCAAGTCCCTGCAAGGAGGTTGGAGCTAGGTGGGGGTTGGTCTCTTCTCTCGAGGAACAAGTGATAGGAGAAGAAAACAGCCTCAAGTTGTGCCAGGGGAGGTTTAGGTTGGCCATGAGGAACAATTTCTTGCTGGAAAGGATTGTCCAGGCCTGGCCCAGGCTGCCCAGGGCAGTGCTGGAGTCCCCATCCCTGGAGGGGTTTCCAAGCCCTGAAGATGTGGTGCTGAGGACATGGTTTAGTGGTGACCTGGCAGTGCTGGGTGTTAAGATCTCAGAGACCTTTCCCAACTGTAATGACTGATGATGATGATTGCTGGGGAGGAAGGCCACTGATGGCTCCCATGCTCCCTTGCAGGTCTTTGTCTTCCACACGGTGCGGCGCTCGCAGCCCCGCTGCTTCGTGCAGTGCGCGACAGTTGGCAGCTTTGGGGCCCACTGGCAGGAGACTCTCTACAACATGTTCACCTTCTCTTGCCTCTTCCTCCTGCCTCTCCTGGTCATGGTGCTCTGCTACGGCCGAATCCTCGCTGCCATCTCAGGCCGGATGAAGGATGCTCGTGGTGAGAGCACAGGTCACCCCTCCAACCCCTTCTCCATCACTGCTCAGCCTCAAGTTGCTCCATGGGAGGTTTAGGTTGGACAGAAGTGGTTTCCTACCCCAAAAGGGTTGTCCAGGCCTGCTCAAGGCTTGGCCCAGCCTGCTCAAGGCACTGCTGGAGTCCCCATCCCTGGAGGGGTTTCAAAGCCCTGGAAATGTGGTGCTGAGGGACATGGTTCAGTGGTGACCTGGCAGTGCTGGGGATTGATTGCACTCAATCATCTTAAAGGTATCTTCCAACCTGACAATTCCACGATTCTAGATTCTATCCTCCACTAGAGCAGGTTGCTCACAGCCCCAACCAACCTGATCTGGTTCCAGGGATGGGACATCTCCCAACTCTCTGGACATCCTGGGCCAGGGTCTCACCACCCTCAGCATCAAAACATTCTGTCTCATGTCCAGTTTAAGCCTCCAGTCCTCCCCTTCAAAGCCATCATCCTTTGTCCATGTCACCACCCGACCTCTCCATCCCTAGAAATCCCTTTTTATCCTGGAAGGCCACACCTGAGGATCTTAAAGGCCTCTTCCAACCTCAACGATTCCATAACTCCATGATCTTCTTCCTTCCCTCACATCCCCCTGGGGGCCAGCACCTCTTCTCTCCCCAGCTCGTTAACCCATGGCTCTACATGAACCCTACATGAACCCCTGGGGGACACCTTCCTCCTCTTTCCCTGCTCCCAGTCTCCTCCCAGCAGATCCAGCTCCGTCGCTCCTACAACAACATCCCACGGGCCAGGATGCGGATGCTCAAGATGTCCATCGTCATCATCCTCACCTTCATCATCTGCTGGACTCCTTACTACCTCCTGGGCCTCTGGTACTGGTTCTCCCCCGAGATGCTGACCAGGGAGAAGGTGCCACCAGCCCTCAGCCACATCCTCTTCCTCTTTGGCCTCTTCAACACGTGCCTGGATCCACTTGTCTATGGCCTCTTCACCGTCCATTTCCGCAGGGAGATGTGGCGCTGTGGCCGCCACCGGCACCATCAGGAGGTTCCTTCTGGTTCCTTCCGTGTCTCCACCACAGCTGTGATGGCCAGGAGAGCTGGGAATGACCTGGAGGGACCTGGAAAAGCTGGGACTGGCTTGGGAGAACCTGAGAAGCATGAGCTGGAGGTGATGGCAGGTACAGCCCTGGCAGGACGGAGGTGTGAGCTGTGCCAGAGGAGGATGGTGGAAAGCCAGCAAGGAGAACCAACCAAGAAGGGGCTGGGGGGAGGTAGAAGAAGGGATCTGCATCACCATGAAGCTACTCAGCAATAAACTCCCAACTCTTTTCCCTGTCTTTGGGCCAAGGGAAGGTTTAACTGGAGCAGGGCAGGTTCTAATGGCACCAGTAGGGTGTGAGGAGCTAGAAGGCAGATGCCACATGTATACGTTGGGCAGGGAGTGAAATCTGGGGTAAAAACCACCTTTAAATGGTGTTCACTTTAAAGAGTGAATTTCAAAGGTGACCCTTCACCTGGATGGGGAGAATTCCACCCTCCAGAATCAAGCTGCACAGACCTGATGGTGAAGAAGCATCTGGTCAAACCCAGCTGTCGCTTCCAAATCCTATTTTAAGGAAAAATGGCTTTTTTGGGACCAAAATGATGTTCTTCTGCCACAGCCCTGAGGAGATCAACAGCACATCTAGAGGCAAGAAGGGACTTGGGGCTTGGTTACAGCTTCTCTGAGCGTTTAATGAAGGACAAAGGAGAGGACAATCCCACCCCCCAAATCAAGGTGAGAGGAACCTTGATGGAAGAAAGCCCTCAGGGGAGCAACCAACTTCTCTCCAAGAGGAGAGTGGCCAAGAGCCAGCTCACCCTTTGGGATGGGCACAAAACCCTTTCAACCACAGCAGTTTGGGGGCATCCAAGCTTGGGCGTTCTGTCTAACAGGAGAACAAACATCCCCCCCCAAAAAAACCTCTCAGGAGCTGCTTCTTCCCTCAGGTCTTCTTGTTTAAAAACAATAAAATCTGGTAAAAAGCAAATCCACCTCAGCACTGGTTTACTCCTCAAACATTCTGTCCCCAAAGCGCAAACCGACCCACCCCTCCAGACCCTCAGCTAAGGTTCCCCCCTCCCAGTTTGGCCTTGGAAGGCATGGGGAGAAACGAGGATCCATCACCGGCGTCTCCTGTCCGGGCTCCTGCTCCGCCGGCGTCCGCCCCTGGAACATAGGACAGGACAGAGTGCTCAGCAGCATTCCCAGCCCAGGGAGTGGTTGCAGTCTGGGATCTACTGATCACTCTTCTAGAGTGATGTCATCTGTAGGGCCCTGTCTATGCTCCAGCTGTCTGCTTGGAGAGCTGTGGATGTGGTGGCAGAGAGGAACCTGATGGAGTTCAACAAGGGCAAGGGGAGAGTCCTGAACCTGGGGAGGGATAATCCTATGGAGCAGGACAGGTTAGGAGTTACCAGCTGGAAAGCAGCTCCATGAAGGAGCGGGGAGTGCTGGGGGACAAGTTGTCCATGAGGCAACAACGTGCCCTGGTGGCCAAGAAGGCCAATGCTCTCNTGATCCTCACAGGTCCCTTCCAACCCAATCCCTTCTGTGATGCTTTGAACGGGGTTTGACCTTGATTTTGTGGAAGATGTCCCTGCTCATGATCTAGATGGTCCTCAAAGATCCCTCCCAACCCAAAACCCTCTGCAAATCTCTCCAGGTTCTGGAGTTTTCTTGGACAAGCCTGTTCCTGGCACACCAAGGTCTCACTCATCCCCCTCCTCACCTTCTCTTTCCCTTGGGGGGTCCTCTGACGAAACACCAGTCCACACTGATGGGCTGTCCCATCAGCTCCTGCCCATTCAGCCCTTCCATGGCTGCCTGCGCCTCTTTGTAGGTCTCATACTCAACCAGAGTATATCCCTAAGGAGCAGGAGGGAGGGAAGGTGAGCCACCATGGAGCCTGGATACAGGTCTAATCCACCCTCTAGGGCAGGAGGAGGTGGTGTTGAGCCCCTGTCCTACCTTCAGGTAGCCTGTCCTCCTGTCAAGGTTGAGGTGGAGGTTTTTTATCTCGCCATACTCGGCGAATCTGTCGTGGATGTCTTCTTCCGTTGCCTCCTCGTGAATCCCCGTGACAAAGAGGATCCAGCCCTCCACCGCTGCCATGCCAAAGGGATCAGGGTCAGGGCATGCTCCCACCTCAGCTTGGGGGGGTCAGGGAAGGAATGATCCCCCCCCCAAATACACTGGGGTGAGGTACATGGGTGGGAAGGGGAGATGGAGCCCTGGAGACCAACGCTCTTGGCTTAGTCTCTCTTGGCTTAGTCTGGGATAAACCGTGGTGAGGAGGGGAAAAGCTGCATGCCAGAAGGTCTGAGGGAGCCAAGATCCTACAAGTGAGGGCTGGGATGGTACCTCCAGTGCTACTCACACCTCTGTGGGCCTGGCTCATCCCCGTCCTGCTCCACGCTGTCGTAGTCCTCACGCACACGAGCCCTGGAACCTTCCTCTGGGCACAGTGAAAGGTGGGAAAGAAAGAAGTGGGCAACAGGGCCCAACCAGCCACAAACCCACTTAAAACACCCCCAAAACCCACTTAAAACGTCCCCAAAAGCACAAAGAGAGTGTGGGTTTCACATCAGCAACTCCAGGGGAAGTGTTTAACCCCAGAGGGGTGGGAGATACCCCGAGCTGGCCAGGACAGGAAGAGAAGAGAGCACTGGGGGGTCCTCACCTGAGCCAAAGCCTCGACCTTTCCGCTTCTTGGCTTTCTCCTTCAGCTTGTGGATGCTCTCTGCGGGCGAGAGGGGAGAGTGCTGGAGTTGGGGAGGGGACCCAGACTACAGCACTGGGACCTGCAGGACGCCCCTCAGGGGCTAGGCAAGACCATTCAGAGCCGGATAGGTGCCACTCCCCAGGATCAGGCAAGGTCCCTTGGGACCGAGTAAGACCCCTCAGGGCGGGCAGGACCATTCAGGGCCAGGCAGGACTCCTCAGGGCTTAATGGGAGTCGTCCACGCCCCAGCCAGGCAGGGCCGGGTAGGACCCCACGCCCCAAGCTAGGCAGGACCCCTCAGGGTCCAAGCAGAACACCCTGGGCCGGGCAGGACTCTCCCGGAACCAGGCAGGTCCCTTGGGGCAGAGCAGGACCCCTCCGGGGCTAGACTCGGTACTGAGGCTTGTGGGGAGTGGTGGAACCGCTAGGGGAAAGCCCTCAAACAAGAAGGGCCTGGCCCGGGAGCAGACCCGGGAGCAGCTGTACTGGCCATGCACTGCGGGGGCAGCCAGAGGGCCGTGGCTGGGAGCGAGCAGGCCCGAAACGGGACATCCCCTTCCCCCCAGGCCGGGCCAAGCCCAGCACCTCCCTTACCATCGCCATCCTCATCCATGGCGAAGTCCTCGCCTCCCGCCTCATGCAGATCAAGTACGTCCGCCATCTTGCCGCTCCCGCCGCAACCGCTACCGTCGTTGAGCACGCCAGGAAACTCACCGGAACCGGAACAGCACCCTTGACACCGCCCCTGCCGCCATCTTGGGGAGGGAGCGAGGAGGAAGGCCCTTGCGCCGCCATTTTGGAAAGGATACGTAGGCGGAGGTCCCGCGCCGCCATCTTGGGAAGGTGAATTGTAGACTATACCGCGCCGCCATCTTGGGGAGGGTTCATGGCAGACAGCCTTGTGCCGCCATCTTGGGGAGGTCAAGGCCTCTTCCCCATCCCAAACTGGGCCATACTGGGGCCCACTCTCACCTCCCTGAGGTGACAGCAGCCTAGCTGCTCTCCGAGTCCTGGTACAGGAATGGTTCAAAGGAGAGGTTGGGGGCATGATGAAGAAGGAAGAAGCCACCACTGAGACCCCATCAGGTTTTCCTTTTCCCCTCCACTGGAATGAATGGAAGAATGGTGATCCTCCTCAATCCATCCAGGAGCAGCTGCTGGCATCAGAATCTGCTCATGCAGGACCAGGCACTGCAGGACAAACCTGGGCTCAAGGCATTCAAAACACTCATTATTGCCCCAAAAAGCCAAAGAGCACCAAGGAGAACTGCCAGGAGGGCACAAAACCTGCTGGCTGTGAGGTTCTGTGGGCATTCCCATCTTCAGGAGATGGATAAATCCCTGCCCAAGGTGGTGGAAGGTGATAGGAGGGGGTGGAGAGGTGTTGGACCCCCACAGTATTCCAGGATATTTCTCAAGTCCCAGTGGAGTTGTAGCGCCCATTTTTGATGCACCCCAGAGTCCTAAAGAATTGGCTGATGGAGTTGCCAAGCCACTCTCAATAATATTTGAGAAGTCCTGGCAGTCAGGTGCAGTCCCTAGTGATTGGAAGAAGGGACATGTTACAACCATTGTCAAAAAGGGTGGAAAGGAGGAGCCTGGGAACTACTGACCTGTTAGCCTCACCTCTGTGCCTGGGAAAATCATGGAGCAGATTCTCCTAGAAGGTCTGCTAAGGCACATGGAGGAGAGGGAGGTGATCAGAGACAGTCAGCATGGCTTCACTAAGGGCAGATCCTGTCTGACAAACCTAGTGGCTTTCTACGATAGTGTGACTACCTCAGTGGACAAGGGACAAGCTGTGGATGTGATCTAGCTGGACTTGTGCAAGGCCTTGGACACAGTCCCCACAACATTCTACTGGCCAAGTTAGAGAGCTATGGATTGGATGGGTGGACTGTTCAGTGGATAAGGAACTGGCTGGCTGACCACATCCAGANGAGGAGGCCAGAAGAATGCTCAGGAGCTGGAACACCTCTCCTACAAGGACAGGCTGAGGGAGCTGGGATTTTTCAGCCTGGAGAACAGAAGGCTTCAGGGGACCTCCCAGTGACTTTCCAGTACCTAAAGGGAACTGTTATAGGGTATGTGAATTCCCAAGAGTATCTGTCTTTTCCCCCTTCACCCCCCTGACCGTTAATGTGTTTGTTTGTGAACTCTTGGTGGGTGATAGCCCTTTCCATCGTCTAAGCTGCGTGGCTGCGTGGGTAGGAGTGGGGCCGGTGGCGGCGGGTCGGCAAAGTGACCTGCACCGCCGCCTGGTGGTGCCTGCCTGGCATGGCGCTGTGCGGAGCCGCAGTGGGGCAGCCCCTGGTGAGCACGGAGGCAGTGGACCACTGCCGGAAACACCCCCACCCCACCAGGTTCCGTGCAGCAACAGACCCCGGAACGGCAACGCAGCGGCGATGTGGCCATGGCACGCCAGGGGGAGGAGCTTCCGCAGTGAGGACTGCCAGGAACCCTTGGTGCTTCTGGGAAGAAGAAGGCGAGACAGTGAGAGGGAAGAAGGCGTGCTCTCCTCCATCTTTGCAGCAGCCAGACCACCTCTACATCTCTCACCACCCACCACCTGAGTTTCCTCCATTCTTCATCTCATCTGCCCTCATCTTGATCGGACTGAACCCCTAGCAGCTTTCACTGCGAGTGGGGGGTGGCCAGTGGCGTAAGGGGGGGAACCGGGAGGGTTTGTATTATCCTGTATTTTTATTGTTATACATTTTTTCTATGTTAAAAAGTTATTCTTTATAACTCACTCCCCATGTGCAGCGGTTTCTTTTCCTTTTGGGGAAGGGGGAGGTTCTTAAAGCGGCCTTCTTCCGAGTTTGTCCTTTCAAACCAGGACAGGAACTCACAAGAAGGCTGCAGAGGGCCTGTTTGCAAAGGCCTGTAGTGAAAGGACATGGGGCAATGGTTTTAAATTGGAGAAGAGTAGGTTTAGATTGGATATTAGAAACAAGTTCCTCACCACGAGAGTGGTGGAACACTGGAACAGGTTGCCCAGGGAGGTGGTTGGGGCCTCATCCCTGGAATCATTCCAGGTGAGGCTTGACAGGGCTCTAGGCAATCTGATCTAGTTGGGGATGTCCCTGCCCACTGTAGGGGGGTTGGGCTAGATGACCTCCAGAGGTCCCATCCAACCCAAACCATTCTATGAGTCTATGATTCTAAATCCTAGCAGAAAGTGTGGATATTGTCAGCCCGCAAAATAAACAACCAAACAACTATCACCATGTACAATCACTTTTATCCATGTGTTACATGTTAATACTGGTGTGGAAAGAGGCTGCATATAAAAAAAAAAAAAAAAAAAAAAAAAAATATATATATATATATATATATAAAACAACAAAACACAACCAAAGAGGCTTGTTAGGAGAAGGATACAAAAGCAGAATAGCTACAGAGAATGCAACTTGTTAAACCAAAGACTATTGATCCAATATCCTCTGCAGGGAAAGGAGAGGGCACAGGGAAGGGACAGCCCAGCCCTGAGGGCTTGGCACCTCTCCTCAGGGGAGAAGAAGCCCAGAAAGCACCAAGAAAAAGCTCTGTCTGCCACTGAAATTCCCTCTGGGACTGATATTCCCCCTGAAATATCAATCCTGGCTCTTCTGAACTACAGCTTGGCAAAGCAGGAAGGAGATAGGGGGATTAGTTGGACAAGATGCTGCTTTCTTGAGTGCCTTGGAGCTGTAGGAAGGCTTTGAGGTCAGAAAAGGGCATTATTTTAAACTCTATTGTCTAGATTTAGTTCTACTAAGAGTATGAAGAATAGGGAGCTATTTGTGTACAAAAATAGTGCATCTAGAGGGGTTTGTTCTGTTTGCTGTTCCAGGGAGCAAGCTGTGAAGCTCCAGCCCCTGCTCTCTCCTCTAGGCCATGAGGCCCCCACCCTCATTTTGGCCAAGCCAGCAGCCACAAGATTCCTTTCCTCCCAAGCTCTCCCCAAGGAATGGGAAGCTCTGCCTGCTCTGTTGACATGAAGACGAGTCAGCTCTCTGCTCCACCAGAAATCCAAGGAATTGTCCCTAAAACTTGCTTCTTGAGGGGGAAGCTGAGCAGCATGAAGGGTCAGAGCCTTTCATCCAGCTGAGAGGCACAGAGGAGTCAAAGCCAAACCCTTGGCTGAGCTTTTCCTGCTCAGGTTCAAGGGATTAAAGACAGTTCTAGTTGAGAAAAAAATCCTAATTCTAGTTAGCAAAAGCATAGCTCTAGTCAGCAAAGGCTCTTCAGGGAGACCAGCCAAGCAGTTTCCCCTCTTGCTGCTCTCCTGGAAGCCTGGCAAGGCTTTTGAAACCTTCCTGGCAAAGGCCAAGGCTGCTCTTTGGGCTGGAATCAGCTCCAGGGAGAACAGTGTGTCCAGCTCGTGTTCCTCACAAGACTTTCAACAGCTCTGCATCTCCTCAGCTTGCAGGAGGAAGCTAAACCCCAGCAATGCTCCCTTTCCAGCAAAATATTTGGGGCCAGACCTGTTCAGTGTCTTTATGGATGATCTGGAGGAGGTGGAGGGCAGCCTCAGGCAGTTTGCAGATGATAGCAGGCTGGGTGGAAGTGTTGATCTGCTGGAGGGTAGGAGGCTCTGCAGAGGGATCTGGCCAGACTGGATCCATGGACACAGAGCAATGCGGTGAGGTCCAGCAGGGCCGAGTGCTGGGTCCTGGCCTTGGCTCACAGCAAGCTCAGGGAGGCTCCAGGCTTGGGGCAGAGTGGCTGGAAAGTGCCCGGGGGAAAGGCCCTGGGGGGGTTGGTCTCTTCTCCCAAGAAACAACAGGAAACAGCCTCAAGTTGCCCCAGGGGAGGTTTAGGTTGCACATGAGGAACCATTTCTTACCCCAAAGGGCTGTCCAGGTCTGTCCCATGCTGCCCAGGGCAGTGCTGGAGTCACCATCCCTGGAGGTGTTTCCAAGCCCTGGAGATGTGGTGCTGAGGGACATGGCTCAGTGGTGACCTGGCAATGCTGGGTTAACAGTTGCACTCAACATCTGAAAGGTCTTTTCCAACCTTAATGATTCCATGGCTCCTCACTCCATCCCCATGCTGTCTGCTGCTGCTTGGGACAGGACTTTGGCATCCCCACCCTGCCAGCCTGGCCTGAAGAGCCCAAAGAGGACTGAAGCAGTGAGGAGCAGGAGGTTCCATCTGCTGCAGACTAATTCAACTCCCTGGTCCAATCCCTCATGACCTTGGGGCCTTGCACGGTGCTGGTAAGTGCCTTATGGAGGGGATGATCCACATCCCACTCTAGAGCAGGTGCAGGCCCAGCTAGAGGGGGAAGCAGGAATCCTGCCTGAGCTCAAGACTGGATTTCTCTAGAGCTGATCCCCAGATTAAGGTCTGGCCATAAGGAAATCCCAGTTTTCAATCCCTTCTCTGCGCTTGGGAGGATTCCTTCCCACAGCTTGTGGTTAAGAGAAGAGCTGGGGTGGGTTGTTGGGTTTGAATTAGTGTGCTTCTCAAGGAGTTTGGATGGACTTGCCTTCTCCTCTGGAAGCAGAAGCACTAAAGGAAAACAAGCAGGTCTAGCTGATGTGCCTCAGCTCCAGAGAACGGAAGCTTTAGGGAAGAAGTGCTGTAATTCCATGGAATGCTGCTTGCTAGAGAGGAAAGGGTTGGCATGGCCTGGCCCAAGGCTGCCCAGGGCAGTGGTGGAACCACAATCCCTGGAAAGGTTTTCCCTGGAGCTGTGGTGCTGAGGGCCATGGTTCATTGGTGACCTGGCAGTGTTGGGTTAACAGCTGGACATGATGATCTAAATGTCTTTTCCAACCTAACTGATTGGAGCCTCCCCTGTTAACAGTGCAAAGCTGCACTTTTAGCACCATTGTTCGAGAGCAGTGAAGAGGATTCTGGAGCAGAGCAGAGGCTGAGGAGCAGCTCTGGAAGTTAAAGTGTTAAAAGCTTTCCAAATCTGTACAGAAAATTCATCCAAATGTGCAAATGGGCCACAATTCTGGCAGAGGCATGGACATGCTGTAGGTGAGACAGGAAGGTTCCTGTCAGGAATGGAGGTGAGAGAGGCAGGCTCTAGCAGCTGGAGGAGTGGATGCTCCCCAGCTGCCCTGCAGCCAGCAGCAGGATGTCTTTCCTCTCCTTATGGAAGCGCAGCTCCTTGCCGGCCAGGCGCGCCTCATCCAGCTCCCGCTCGGTGCAAGCTAACTCCCTGGAGAGGGCTCCTGGGCTGCTCTGCTCCCTGCTCACCCAGTCCATGGCCATCTGGTTCCTGATGTCATCATCCAGAGCACGGTGTGAGTAGTGAGCCAGGACCTCCTGGTGGCAATGGACACACCAGCTTAGGAAAGACAAAGTCATTGCTCCCTGCAAGGAGCTTGGGGCCAGCTGGGGGTTGGGCTCTTCTCCCAAGGAACAAGAGGAAACAGCCTCGCACTGCACTGGGGAGGTTTAGGGAAGGACACAAAGGCATTGGAGTGTGGCCAGAGAAGGGCAAGAAGGCTGGGGAGGGCTCTGGAGAAGAAGTGTGGGGAGGAGCAGCTGAGGGCACTGGGTTTGCTTAGTGTGGCAAAGAGGAGGCTCAGGGCAGACCTTAGCTCTCTCTACAGCTTCCTGCAAGGAGCTTGCAGTGAGCTGAGCGTAGGTCTCTTGTGCAGGGTCAGCAGGGAGAGGCCAAGAGGCAATGGCCTCAAGTTGCCCCAGGGGAGGTTTAGATTGGCTGTCAGGAGGAATTTCTTCCCTACAAGGCTTGTTAAGTCATGGCCCAGGCTGCCCAGGGAGGTGGTGGAGACATCATCCCTGGAGAGGTTTCAAAGCCGTGGAGATGTGGTGCTGAGGGACATGGTGACCTGGCAGTTCTGGTTAATGGTTGGACTCAATCACCTTAAAGATCTATTCCAATCTAAACAATTCCATGATTCTCTGTGGGACACCCAGCACAGAGCAGCACCTACCTTCCTCCCCAGAGGAGGAGAGCTTAAGGAGAAGGTTGGTGTGACCCTAAGACACCTGGAGGAGAAGCCCTGAGGCCCTCCCAGACTCACCTGCCTCGAGCACTGCCTCTCTCTCATGGCCTTGAGGCTGCCATTCCAATGGAGCAGCTGGAACACAGTCATCAGCTCCTGCAAGGGCAAGAGGCACCTCAGCTTCTGAGCACACACCAGGGACAAGGACTCAGGCTTATGAGCAGCTGGGTGAATTTCTAGCTATGGGAACAACGCTTTTTGCATGCTCACACCCTGTCCTTTGCAACTGCAAGGACCACAGAGTGTGTTTGCAACCCCAGAGTTCCATCAATAAAAGATTTCCAGCATTCACGACCTAAGGTTTACCAAAAAGACAAGAAACTCCCCAAAGCGGAGGAGGTGGAAGGCACCACCACCACCCCAGGAGGCAGGACACGAGAGCAAAGCCCAGCTCAGCCCACAGACAGCAATCCCCTGAGCAGAGGAGGGGATTACAGCAGAGGAAAGGACACTGATCCTTCACTGCTCCAGGGATTTCAGGGCTCTGCAGGCCCAGGTGGGAGCAGAGGAGAATGCCAAGGTTTTCCAACCAACCCTTTGTGCCTCAAAGCCACACAAACTGGAGGGACTGCTTGGGCTTCCCAATCCCAAGCAGAGCCTGAGGAATCCACACCACCAGAGGCACGCTGTGTAAACAGTCCTGGTAATATAAACATGTCTGCCTTCCTCCTACTGAGTGTTTCCATCCCAGGGAAAGGAGCCCGGCAGGGAGGCAGCTTCAGGAGAAGTTTTCCTGCAGCAAAGAACCCCAAAACCCAGCAGCACTGCAGACATTGAGCTGGATCCAAACCCTGGAGCAGAGCTAAGGTCTCATTTCTCCTCTGCTAAAGCTCCAGTTCTGCTTGATGCACTCAGTCTGACTCTTTTCCAGTCCCTTTGTGAAGCCCACATTGAGATGAAAGGGTTTAGGAATCTCAAAGCACTGTCCTAATGTGTGAGGACAGACATCTGACAAGGAGGTGAGTGCTCAAAGGCCACCAGGTCACACCTAGAGCTCAGAGTGCTCCAGGCAGGCTTCTTTACCTGGCTGGGCTGCTCTGCTCTGCTCCTAGGAGCAGCTCCCTCCAAAAGGTTGGAATAAAGCCCAGGAGAATCTCAGCTCTCAGTCCTCTCTTTCTGCTCCACTAAGGAGAGAACTGAGAAGGGTTAGAGCAGCTTCCCCCAGCAGCTCAGGCTCTTTGTTCCACAGATGGTTTGTTGTTAAGGAGTGACAAGAGGGAGCAGATGACACCAAACTGCCCTGCTCTGGTGACTCTGTGGCTTGAGGACATGTAACTGCAGGCATCAAGGCTGCTAATTCCACAATCAGAATGCCTTTGGGTGACAGATCTCCACCAGTTTTCCCAGGGGAAGTGAGATCTATCCTATTTTACAGGGAGAGGATCAAAAGCACCACTGAAGCAGTTCATTAACACCACGAGTTAAGGTACCTGGAAGAATCATCTGGGCTTTCCAGCAGCAGGATCTAAAGACTTTGTCACTGCAAACACTTCCCCAACACTGAGCCATGCAAATATCAGAGTGTTTAGGGAGAGAAGCCCAATTCAAAGCATTTTTCAGCACCTGGAAGTGCCACAATTCCTGAGTTATGCTGAAGAGGAAAGGCTCGCTTTTAGTTTGACTATAAACCACTGCAGCTCAACCCAACCAACCCAGGTCCTGAAGTTCTGAGCAGTACCTGGAACTCCAGCATGGATTTGCCCTTGTTGGATTCCAGCATGAAGCGGAAAGCCCCGATGCCAGTGTTGGGATTATCAGCTTCCTCTTGCTTGCCCTGCAAGAGACAGTGCAGGATGAGGGCCCAGCAACTTCCAACTGAGTGTGCCTCATCCAGGACCTGCTTCTTCTGCCACACCACCTCCACCTCCATCATTCCCACCACATTCTCCTGCAGAAGCTGGCAGCTCATGCTTTAGACAGGTTTAGGCTTGGCTGAGTAAGGAACTGGCTGGAGGGCTGAGCTCAGAGAGTAGTGCTCAGTAGAGTTCAGTCCAGTTGGTGACAGTCACCAGTGCTGTTCCCCAGGGCTCAGGGCGGGGGCTCAGCTCTGTTCAATGTCTTTATCTGTATGAAGAGATTGAGTGCACCTTCAGGAAGTTTGACACTAAGCTAGGAGGTAGAGTTGATCTGCTGGAGGGGAGGGAGGCTCTGCAGAGGGATCTGGCCAGGCTGGACCCATGGCCTGAGGCCAATGGGCTGAGCTTCCCCAAGGCCAGGGGCCAGCTCCTACCCTTGGGGCACAATAAGCCCATGAAGACTCCAGGCCTGGGGCAGAGTGCTTGGCTTGGTGCCTGGCACAGAAGGAGGTGGGGGTGCTGGGGCAGAGTGGACCAAGCAGAAGGCAGCAGAGTGCCCAGGTAGCCAAGCAAGCNCTTTAGACAGGTTTAGGCTTGGCTGAGTAAGGAACTGGCTGGAGGGCTGAGCTCAGAGAGTAGTGCTCAGTAGAGTTCAGTCCAGTTGGTGACAGTCACCAGTGCTGTTCCCCAGGGCTCAGGGCGGGGGCTCAGCTCTGTTCAATGTCTTTATCTGTATGAAGAGATTGAGTGCACCTTCAGGAAGTTTGACACTAAGCTAGGAGGTAGAGTTGATCTGCTGGAGGGGAGGGAGGCTCTGCAGAGGGATCTGGCCAGGCTGGACCCATGGCCTGAGGCCAATGGGCTGAGCTTCCCCAAGGCCAGGGGCCAGCTCCTACCCTTGGGGCACAATAAGCCCATGAAGACTCCAGGCCTGGGGCAGAGTGCTTGGCTTGGTGCCTGGCACAGAAGGAGGTGGGGGTGCTGGGGCAGAGTGGACCAAGCAGAAGGCAGCAGAGTGCCCAGGTAGCCAAGCAAGCGAAGAGCATCTTGGCCTGGATCAGCCCTAGTGTGAGCAGCAGAAGCAGAGCAGTGATCCTCCTCCTGGCCTCAGCACTGGGGAGGCCACCCCGAGAGTGCTGGGCTCAGCTTTGGGCCCTTCAGGCCAAGCAGGAGCCAGAGGCATTGGAGTGTGGCCAGAGAACGGCAAGAAGGCTGGGGAGGGCTCTGGAGAAGATGTGTGGGGAGGAGCAGCTGAGGACACTGGGTTTGCTTAGTGTGGAGAAGAGGAGGCTCAGGGCAGACTTTAGCTCTCTCTACAGCTCCCTGCAAGGAGCTTGGAGTGAGCTGGGGGTAGGTCTGTTCTGCAGGGTTAGCAGGGAGAGGCCAAGAGGCAATGGCCTCAAGTTGCCCCAGGGGAGGTTTAGATTGGCTGTCAGGAGGAATTTCTTCCCTGCAAGGCTTGTTAAGTCTTGGCGCAGGCAGGTGCTGGAGTCACCATCCCCAGAGGGCTTTAAAAAAGAGAGATGTGTCCTTAGGGCCATGGTTTAGTGGCCTGGGGGTGACAGGCATGGTGGGACTTGATGATCTTAGAGTTCTCTTCCATCCTTCATGATTCTATGATTCCAGGTGGGATTAGCAAGGAGAGCCCCAGGCCCCTCAGCCTTGTGCCAGCAGACTTGGGCTAACCCAGCCTCAAAGACTCACAGCCTTCACTCCAGCTCTCAGGGAGCAACAGAACCTGCTCAGCTTTTTGGCAATGCCACTGGTAATGGGATTTTTTTTTTTTTGCCTGCAGCCTGTTGTGGTGATGTCAAAGTTCTTACAATATTCAGGGGTCATCAAGCACCATGTGGCTGCTCAGCAAAAAGCTCCCTCCAGGATAAGGGATAATTAAGGGCAGTAAAAGAAGAATGCAAAGCTCCTGCTGCCAGAAACAACCACTTCTGGACAACATTTGGGTACAAGATAGCTAGGCAAAGGGACAAGCTGGTCACAGAAGTGTCATATCAATCAACATCTCAGTCTAACCACCCTGGCCAGACCTGAGGGCAGCAGAACTAAACTTGAGAAGAGCATGAGACTGTGTGGGAGGGGAAGCAGGAGAGTCGGAGCTAACAGTTCAAGTCTGAATGCTCAGAAGCCACTGAAAACAAACCCCAACCCTGCCATAAAGAGTTCCAGATGTAAAAGCAAACTCATTGTCCCACAAATTGAGGTTTTTCCCCAGCCAGTCCCCATCAACATCTCTCTTATGTGGAGAGGCTGAGAGAGCTGGGGCTGCTTAGCCTGGAGCAGAGCAGCCTGAGGGGGCTGCTTAGCAATCCTAAGGCTGGGGGTCAGGAGTCTGGGGCCAGGCTGTGTGCTGTGGTGCCCAGGGACAGGACTAGAGGCAATGGACACAAACTAGCAGCCAGCAAGTTCCATCTGAACATCAGGAGGAACTTCTTTCCTTGGAGGGTGCTGGAGCACTGGCCCAGGCTGCCCAGGGAGGTGCTGGAGTCTCCATCTCCAGAGCTATTCCAGAGCCAGCTGTGCAAGCTGCTCTAGGTTGTCCTGCTCTGGCAGAGAGGTTGGACTAGATGATCTCCAGAGGTCCCTCCCAACCCCTAACAGTCTGTGACTGTGTGATCAAGGCTTACATTGAATGATGCCAGGGCCTCTGAAACACTCTTCTCAATGAACTCATCTGTGATTCGCCTGGAGGGATGCTCGTTAAACACCGAGTTCATCAGAGCAATCTTGGCAGCACTGCGCCGGGCTTCAGCCTTGGTGGGACAGAACTGAGGAGAGACACACACCATCAGGACAGAAGGAGGACCAAGATTCCTCTGTGCTCCCAACTTCTCCCTCCTCCAGACAGAAGGGGGAAGAGATGGCAGAGTGCTGCAGGGCTGGGACGTGGCTAGCAGACAGCCTGAAGTTCATTAGGAGGTGGTTTAGAACACTACCAGCAGGCTGGCAGCTGAGCCCAGCACCCAGGGAACAGCACCCAGGGAACAGCACCCAGCAGATAATCAACCAAATTAACTGCCTTAAAAGCAAAACATAACCAACAGACTCTGAAGAACAAGGACTGGGCACTGGGGAGGTGACACCTCCAATCCTGGGCTCAGTTTTGGGTTCCTCACTCCAAGAAGGACATGGAGGTGCTGCCAGAGAAGGGTACGGAAGGTGGGGAAGAGTCCAGAGCACAAGTGTGCTGAGGAGCAGCTGTGGGCACTGGAATTGGTTAGTGTGGAGAAGAGGAGGCTCAAGGGAGATCTTCTGGCTCTCTGCAAGTCCCTGCAAGGAGCTTGGAGCCAGGTGGGGGTTGGGCTCTTCTCCCAAGGAACAAGGGGCAATGGTTTTAAACTGGAGAGGAGTAGATTTAAATTGGACATTAGGAAGAAGTTCCTCACCACAAGGGTGGTGGAACACTGGAACAGGTTGCCCAGAGAGGTGGTTGAGGCCCCATCCCTGGAGGCATTCAAGGTGAGGCTTGCCAGGGCTCTGGGCAAGCTGATCTAGTTGGGGATGTCCCTGCCCACTGCAGGGGGGTTGGACTAGATGACCTCCAGAGGTCCCTTCCAACCCTAACCATTCTATGATTCTATGATTCTAAGTGATAGGAGAAGAGGAAACAGCTTCAAGTTGTGCCAGGGGAGGTTTAGGTTCAACATCAGGGACAATTTCTTGCTGGAAAGGGTTGTCCAGGCCTGTCCCAGGCTGCCCAGGGCAGTGCTGGAGTCACCATCCCTAGAGGGTTTCAAAGCCCTGGAGATGTGGTGCTGAGGGACACAGTTCAGTGGCGACCTGGCAGTGTTAGGCTAACAGTTGGACTCTTAGAGGTCTTTTTCAACCTTTAGGATTCTGTGATTTGATGACTCTATGATTCTAGGACTGTTCTTCAGCTGGGGCAGACAGCGGAGCTGCTAGAAGTGTTTCTTTTGGATACCTTCTTCAAACCCAGCCAAGAGGGGAATTGCCTGAAGTCACCACAGCAGCAGAATCTGTTGTGATTATTGGACCTTAACATTTTGAGGTAGGTATTTGGGTTGGACATTTTCCCTTTAAACAGAAAGAGGGGAGAAATGATTGATCTAATGTCAGGATTTGGTTTCCAGAGCATTTTGGCACCTTCAGAAGAGGTTCTTGGTCAAACCCAGAGCCCTTGCAAGGAAGTATTACTCCACCAGTTTGCCTGAGCCTCTACATCCTAGTGCATCCTCTTGGGGAGGAAAACTAAGTATCCAACCTACTTTTCTCTGCTATCTTATCTCAGTCCTGCCAAGGCCCAAGTGTAGGGAGCACAATCCACACAACAAAGCCAAACTGACAGCCAAACCACCCCAGATGGAAGCCAGGAGCTGAGTTTATAGCCATTTAGGAACACTTACTAGCCACCTTGAACTTAGAGAGGGTTACCCTCAGACTTGTGTCATGCTCATGTTTCAAACCAGCAGGAAAATGTCAACACACACAAAGATATTTGAGCACTAACTCTTTGAGGCAGAATTCTCAGGACACCCAAGTTGTCAGAGGTGGCCACTGAGCTACAGGGACAGCCCCAAGCACACAACCCTACCTGGAAACTGCCAAAGCAGCTGCCTCCTGGCAGGGTGACATAGCAGACATAGGGAGGGCTGTTGGCAGGGACCATCTCATACACCACCAGGGCTCCGTTCTTCAGATCGGCTCCACGCGACTGCTTCATCTGCCAGAACTCCTGCAGGGCCTCCACCACGTTCACTGAGGAGAGAGAAGCAGCAGGGAGCTCAGACACAGCCAACAGGAGCCTGGCAAGATGATTTCCTCATGTGTCACCGCCCTCACCACTGTTACTATGTTCCTACCTACACGAGCAGGGAACTCTGTTCTCAATGCTGTCACCTTTGAGGGAAGGTGCAAGGTGCACAGTGGCACCACCAGCACATCTCTGCCAGCAGCAGGGACATGAGGAGAACCTCTGAGTTACCTCATAAAGCTTCCTGCAGAAAAGCTTTTCTCACAGAACCCCAAATCCAGCATTGTGGGGGTGGGAAGGGACCATCATCCAGTCCAAACCCCCTGCTCTACCAGGCTCACTGCCAGCACCTTGCACACCAGCACCTCCAGCTGCCCTGGCAAGCTCTCCACACAAGGAGACTCCACAAGCTCTCTGGGCAGCCTGGGTCAGGCACTGATAACTCTTGCCAGGAATAAAATTGTTCCTCATGACCAACCTAAAGCTCCCCTGGCACAACTTGAGGCTGTTTCCTCAGCCTACGACCGGTTCCTTGGGAGAAGAGCCCAACCCCCACCTGGCTCCAACCTCCTTGCAGGGACTTGCAGAGAGCCAGAAGGTCTCCCCTGAGCCTCCTCTTCTCCACACTAACCAAGCCCAGTGCCCTCAGCTGCTCCTCAGCACACTTGTGCTCTAGACCCTTCCCCACCTGCCTTGCCCTTCTCTGGACCACTCCAGCACCTCCATGTCCTCCTTGGAGTGAGGAGCCCAAAGCTGAGCCCAGGATTCCAGGTGTCACCTCCCCAGTGCCCGGTGCAGGAGGACAATCCCTGCCCTAGTGCTGCTGGCCACCCTGGGGCTGCTCCAAGCCAGGCTGCTGGTGGCCTTCTTGCCCATCTGGGCACACAGAGTAGACCCCTAGATGGAGAGAGGAAAGCTGAAGGGAAGCAGGGAGGTGACGCAGCTCCTGCTCTTCCCATGGTTCCTCCCTGCTTAGATCCCAGTGTGGTGTGTACAGCAGCAGATCTGACTTGCATGCTAAACAGCAGAGGGTAAGTGATTCCACATGGCTCTTAGCAGCTCTGGAGCCAGTCAGCAGCCAGCCCCCTGCTCCCCCCACCCCTGCTGGACTTGCTGCCGCAGCCAGAAGAAGCTAGGAACTCAAAATAGATGCAAAGTGTCTCCTTTCGGGTGGGGTGCAAGATTCTTTCCATCACAGTGCCAGGAAAATATGTGCTTTAACCTTTTTTCTCACTTCCCTACTTATTTTTTTGTTTTTTTTGAACTCAAAAGGAATGCAGGAGAAATCCAGAGACGAGCTTCCTTGGCTGCATCTGATGCAACACTGGGAGCCCTCTGGGCCCAGAGCGTGGTGGAGAGTTAAACAGCTCTGTGTCAGCTCCTGCCAGCATCAGCAGAGCTGACTTCTCCTTCCAGCCCCAAGGTTCTGCAAGTGGAGAGTCCTGAACCTGGGGAGGAATAGATAGAATCATAGAATGGCCAGGTTGGAAGGGACCCTAAAGATCACCTAGTTCCAACCTCCCCACACTGAGCAGGGATGCCAATCACTAGCCCAGGTCACCCAGGGCCGCATCCAGCCTGGCCTTGAACACTGCCAGGGATGGGGCAGCCACAACCTCTCTGGGCAACCTGTGCCAGTGCCTAACCACTCTCTGGGTAAAGAACTTCCTTATAATCTCTAATCTAAATTTCCCCTCCTTCAGTTTATATCCATTCCCCCTTGTCCTATCACAGTCTGACCACTTAAAAAGTCTCACCCCTTCTGTTTTATAATCCCCCTTTAGGTACTGGAAAGCTGCTATAAGATCCCCTCAAAGCCTTCTCTTTCCCAGACTGAACAATCCCAACTCCCTCAGCCTGTCTTCATAGGGGAGGTTCTCCAATCCTTTAATCATCTTTGTGGCCCTCCTCTGGACTCGTTCCAACAGATCCACATCTTTTTTATGCTGAGGAGCCCAGAACTGGATGCAGTACTCCAGGTGGGGCCTCACAAGAGCAGAGTAGAGAGGCAGAATCACCTGCCTAGATCTGCTGCTCATGCCTCTCCTGATGCAGCCCAGGATGTGGTTGGACTTCTGGGCTGCGAATATACATTGCTGGCTCATATCCAGCTTTTCATCTATTATGACTCCCAAGTCCTTCTCTGCACTGCTGCTTACAATGAGCTCTTCACACAGTCTGTACTCGTGTCTAGGGTTACTCCTACCCAAGTGTAGAACCTTGCATTTTGACTTATTAAACTTCATTTTATTCTCTTGGGCCCACTCTTCAAGTTTATCCAGATCCCTCTGGATGCCATCCCGCCCTTCTGGCCTATCAACCACACCACTCAGCTTCGTGTCATCCGCACACTTGCTGAGGGTGCATTCGATACCTATGTCCAGGTCGTTTATGAAGATGTTGAAGAGCACAGGTCCCAAGACAGAGCCCTGAGGGACATCACTCGTTACTGCTCTCCACCTGGACAAAGAGCCATTGACCATGACTCTCTGATAGTGTCCTTCCAGCCAATTTCTTATCCATTGAACAATCCACTCATCAAATCCACATCTCTCCAGTTTGGAGATGAGGATGTCATAAGGAACCGTATCGAAGGCCTTACAAAAGTCCAAGTAGACGACATCAGTTGGTCTCCCCTCATCAACTGCTGCAATCACTCCATCATAGAAGGCCACCAGATTGGTCAGGCACAATTTGCCCTTAGTGAATCCGTGTTGACTACTTAGGATCACCTCTTTATCTTGTATGTGCCCTTCCATTACTATTCGCTCCATGACCTCATGGAGCAGGACAGGTTAGGGGTTGACCTGCTGGAAAGCAGCTCCATGGAGAAGGAGCTGGGAGTGCTGGTGGACAACAAGTTGCCCATGAGCCAGTGATGTGCCCCAGTGGCCAAGAAGGCCAATGCTCTCCTGTGGCAATGGGCAGCAACTGGAAGCCAGGAGGTTGCAGGTGAGCAGCAGGAGGAGAAGCTTGTTTGGTGTGAGGGTGCAGAGCACTGGCCCAGCCTGCCCAGAGAGCTTGGGGAGTGTCCTGGTGCGGAGAGCTTGCCAGGGCAGCTGGAGGTGCTGGTGGGCAAGGTGCTGGGGGTGAGCCTGCTGGAGCAGGGGGGTTGGGGTGGACGATCCCCAGTGGTCCCTTCCCACCCCCACCATGCTGGAATTTGGGGATTCTGGGATTTCTAGATAGAGGATGAAATCACTACTACACAAGAAGCATCCACAGCCTTGGCTTTCTCTGACCCCTTCCCACATTTACCTATTACAGTACAAGCAGGAAACCTGCTCTGCTTTAAGCTGCTCACCCACCCACCTCAGGTTCCTGCCTCCAAACCCCCTCTAGGTCTCTCCTGCCCATGATTGGGTCCCCTTGACCCAAGTTTTGTCCCCATGCCATGGTTGGGTTCCCTTGTCCCCAGCTGAGTGCTCTTGGCCCATCTGGGTTCCCTTGACCATGGCTGGGTCTTCATGCCATAGCAGGGTTCCCATACCATGGTTGGGTCCCTTTGGCCATGGCTGCATTCCTTTGCCATGGTTTAGTTCCCTTGGCCCCAGTTTTGTCCCCATGCCATGGGTGGGTTTCCTTGACCATGGTTTGGTTCCCATGCCATGGCTGGATCCCTTGGCCATGGTTGGGTCTCCTTGACTACTGGTGGGTCCCCATACCACGACTGGGTTCCCCATACCACAGCTGTTCCCTCATGCCACCCCTTCCCCTTCACCCTCCCCGGCTCACCGCGGCCGTAGCCCTGCGTGTGCTTGGCGAAGCTCCTCACCACGGCCTCCACCGCCTCCCGCAGCACGGCGGGCGGG
>VWZO01004377.1:0-24934 GCA_013396975.1 Bucco capensis
GTTTCAGTCCCTTCCTCTTTCTCTCTAGAGAAAGATGGTTTTCCCTGTTTTTAGGTGGAAGTTGCTGTGTTGCAGTGTGTGCCCATTACCCATTGTTCTATCACTGAGCACCACTGAAAAGAGACTGACCCCATCTTCTTGACACCTGCCCTTTAGATATTGATAAGCATTGGTAAGATCCCCTCTCTGTCTTCTCCAGGCCAAACAGCCCCAGGTCTCTTCAGTGTGTGATCCAGCATGCTGAAGGCAGGGCAGTACTTCCTAACCTAGCTGCTTCAAGTTGCTCTTCTGAGATGTCTTCCGCTTTCTTTGCTCCAGGAAGAATCTGCACTTCTTAGCATGGGTACCTAAGTTAAGTGGTGTGGATTATCCCACAGGTTTGTGCAAGGATTAGAGATGTACTGGCACTTTTAAGTGAGCAGGAAGGGATACTGACTCTGTGAACACACCCTTCTTTCTCCGTGCACTTTCTGGACCTCATTGGTAGTAACTGGCCTCTTGAAGGCAGCTTGACTGGCGACATGTGACCCAGAAGCAGTGTAGAAAGGTGCAAACAGATGCTTAGACTGAAGTGCTGAAGTTGGAGAACTAGGTGAACAAGAATGTGTCAAGAGTGCAGCAGTGACGGGGAGCTCAGTGTGTTTTGCAAGAGTGGGTTAAACATGTATTGGAAGCAAGGAAAAGTCTGTGCCAGAAATCCTGTAAAGCTCATGTGCTTAATGTGTGTCTAACATCACCCATGCATGTCCCACTAAACACCTGCAGAAGTGCTGAGGGGATCAGAGTCCAATTATTTATGCACAACTTGTGTTATCTGTTCACCTTTCTTTGCTATGCTAGGGCTTTGTGTACTCTCTGTAATCTGTTAGAGACATCTTCCATCAAACAGGTAGTGAGAGGCAGTACTGCTCAGCCTGACTTACTGCATGCTAGCACTTGGGTAGTTGGCTGCTTGACTGCTGCAATTTCAAAGCTGGGAGTGAAACAGATCATGACTACTCATCTTGGATAAGAGGGCTGCTCCCTCCTGTGTGTTACACAAATACACAGGGTAATGATTAATTTGAGTAAACATCATTACAGAAGAGGAGTAGTGCAGAGCAAAAAGAAAATGTAGTCTGACTATGTGGGTGTCTATTTTTGTAACAAAACCTGGTGTTTTGCGTATCACCGTATCTGACAGTATTTTGCCTTTTTTTTTTTTTTTTTAATCATGGTGCAGCTGTCAGCAGATTTACAAACCTCATCCTGTCTCCAGGGGTAGACAGTCAAAATCAGGCTGATGTTAACAACATCCTTTCAACTGAGGAAGAACCCAGTGCTGGGAAGCGAGAAGGATCAAGTTTGCAAAGCGCTGGTGGCGGCTGTGCGGTGGAGAGAACAACACTGCCACCTGACGCCACGAGCAAAGACGTGCGAAGAAGTACCGCGATAAGCAGCCGCGCTGGGGACTGCACTGCCATCCCTGTCACTGATATCGATGACTTGCTCAGCCAAATGGGTGCTCCTGAGAGCAGAGCTTCACGCACCCCGTCGCGAGCAGAAAGTCCCCTCCGAGATGAGTACACCACGATGTGCTGCTGTGGAACTGATGAAGGCTGCCCTGGACCCGAGCTGCGGCCAGCCAAGGAGGAGCTGCTGGAAAAACCTGTAAATTGTGGAGCTAACGCACAAGGGGCTTTGGGGCTGTCTGTGTTGGACTCCATTAGTACAGGCAAACTTTTTACTGTGAATAAAAACTCTTTAAATAACTATTCTAGGAATTTTAGCAGTTTAAATGAGGATGAGTTGCCTGCAGCAAACTCCCTGGGAGGTAAGAGAAGCGACCCATTTCCAAAGTCTATGTATGGGGCTGCAGAGGATTCTCACTCCGACACAGAGTCTATCACAGAAACCTTTGATAATGCTAATGAGATGTTAGTTGGATTGTGTGCTGCTGCTGCTAATGGCCCTGCAGTCTGTACTGTAATGGAGTCAGATGAGGAGCAAATTGAGATTTGTTGCATAAATGATGAGCTGCTAAAGCCCACACAGGAGCAGCATCTCACATCTGCAACAAGCTCATCCTCTCTGTCCCTGCTGCACCCTTACAACAGCGAAGTTTTGCAAACTGAGAGCTGTGCAATGTGTGGATCACTGGAGACAAGCATCAACAAACTAGGATTGGAAGATCATGGTGGTCCCACTCAGCGTCCCTCACAGGGTTCAGATGTGTCCTCTGCACCATTGTGTTCTTCTTCCTCAGTTTTCCTGCCAGAAAAAGTCATTCTTAAAAATTCAGTCAATATCCCTGAAGTTCACTCTTTCTGTAACAATGGTGCCTTAAATACAGAAGAACAGGTAGGACTGGGGAGCAGTATGAGACATACGAAATGCTGTGAATCGTATGAAGAGGAAGGGTCTCTGCAATGTGAAAAGACAAGCTTTTGCTCTGCTAGAGGTGGCAATGGCTCGGAGAACAGCTTCCTTGAGAAAGAAGGATGTCATGATGAGCAGAGATCTAAGTCTGAAAGCAAAACAGTGGCTGATGACTGTAACCATGCTGTTAGTTACTGCTTAGTGAAGAAAGAAACAAATGTTTTGTCCAACCTGTCTAGAACAGACAGCAATAATGTGAATGCATTGGCATCAAGAGCAATATCACTCAGGTCTCCCTTTCCCACTAGATCTAAAGATCCAAAGGCTAATACAAGTCATGACTTGCCAGGGAAAAGTGAGAAAATAAACTCTGTGACTTCAGGAAGGACTTCAAATGGAAAAGTCCAAAGCTCAGGCACAAATCCCTGCAAAGGAGCTGCAGTACCACACAGTCCATCCTCACAGAAAAAATCCTGTCAGGAGTCTAAGGGAACAGCACAGAAAAGTATAATGGATACCCTTTTAAATAACCAGAAGGCCAAAGTAGGACCAAAGCTAAAAGGATTCACCATCAAAAGCAAAACAAAGTCAAATTCAGATTCTTCTAGCATTAATCCTACCAAAGTCAATGGGGCTGATCAGAAAAGGGCTTCTGTTTCTCCACAGCTGTCCCCCAAACTCCTAGGGAAGAAAACACCATTATCCCGTAATTCACTTACAAATCCAGATCCTGGCAAGAGCATTTCGGCAGCCTCAAGAACTCTGAAGTCAGAGCTAGAAAATAAACCATCTTTGGTCATTTCTGAAGATTCATTTCTGCCTCTCCTGAATGGCACCAGCAACCCAACAGCAAGTGTTGAAATGAAATGTGGCTGTGGGGGGCTAACAGACCTGCAGCAGGCATGGGGAAAGCCAAAAGAAAAACAAGTTTCCACGCAGCCTGCAGTGTGTCAGGGAAAGGGAGCTAAAGTGGATGATTTCAGAGTCAGAGATGGCCAGTCCAAACTCACTTCATCTCCTCAGGGCATACCAAAAGTTGAATATGTGAAAGGGAGGACTGAGAATTCTGGAATAGGCCTGAGTGCAATCAAGAGCATCTATAGTGCAGACGACCTTAGACAATTAGATCTGCAACACGTAGGACCATCTGCTGAAAGCTCTTCTTTGAGGTCCTCCTCAGTTCAGCAGGAGCAGCTGGAAGGGCAGGAGATCCAGCGCACTTTCATTGAGGTGAAGCTTTCCTCATCATCCTCTTCCTCTTCTTCCTCTTCCTCCCCAGCCTCATTTTTGCAGCTGCCATTGCTGGAGAAGACAGAAGAGATGAACTCAGAAGTGCCTCAGCTGGCTGAGGAGATGGGGACCATGCAATATTTTTCAAAAGTAGATACCACTGGAGACAGAAATCTCTATGGCTTGTCAAAACCTGTGACAAGGACTTACTCAATGCCAGCCCAGTTATCAGGTCACTTGAGGGAGGACTGCCATGTTGCAGAATTTCATCCTGTGCAAGGACCCCAGGGCCATGCTGCAGAGGAGAAAGGTCCCCAGGCAGCAGCAGGGATGGTCCATCTGAATCTGCCAAACGACCAAAGCAGGAAGGAGCGGCCATATGCCTCCAAAAGCACCTGGAAGGTCCAAGACACATCCTCCTTGGCCAGTGACATCAGCTGCCCAGCCACTGAGAAACTGAGGAGCTTCAGAAGAAATTACTACTACTATGAGCTGAACTGGCCACATGAACCTACCTCATCCTTCTCTGTCAAACAGAGGATCAAATCATTTGAAAACCTGGCAAATTTTGACCGGCCCATTGTGAAGACCATTGATATACACTCAGCTGTGAGGTCCTCCCATGCCAGAAGGTCATGTGGTGGGATGGCCACTGCAGCCAGCCCTGCTGAGATGCCACGGGCCTTGCGGCGCAGCTTGAGCTCCTATGGTGGCAGCCCAAGCCCAGCTAACAGCATGTCCAAGTCTCTCACCAGTGCAGAGCCCACATGTGTGGTGGAGGGTGGCAAGGAGGAAGGAAAGCCCCAGAGGAGTGAGGAGGGTGGCACTGGGGCAGCCACAGCCGCCTTTGCCTCGTCAACCTCGCAGGCACGCCGCAGCCGGGTCCTGGGACGACCGCCACTGTCCCGCTCCCGGCTGCGGGAGCTGAGGGCCCTCAGCATGCCCGACCTGGACAAGCTGTGTGGAGAGGGCTTCTCAGGGCCGCCACAGCCCACCTACTTCAAGACGGAACTGGAAATAACACCCCGAAGAGCCCTTGGCATGCCCAGCCAGAGTGACATAGCCCCAACAGCCAACCGTGGCCCTGCCAAGACAAGTGGGAAGGGAATAGGTGCCAGCAGCCCTCAGGAGAGTGGCTCAGGGACACCAGGGTCTGCCTCAGATGATGATATACCCCATGGCAGCTCTCCAGATAGGGGGCACTCAGAAAACAGCTGGTCCATCAGGTTGGTGCTATCTTTGCTATCTCTGTTTTTTTTTTCATTCCCACAAGCTTCACCTGATGTAAAGCTTCCCCATTCCTCCAGTTCCACCCCAAAGCATATTTCAGCTTTGGCCTCAGTCCCAATTCCCCTCACCATTTGGGGTTGCCATTCTTCACACTCTTGATTGCTTGGAGCCACCATGCTGCTCTATGGTGGCAGCCATGCTTTAGTACAGGGTGAATCACTTTATCCTGGCAGGGCCAAGCTCCTTTTCTGTGTTCCTTCTAGCTGATTTTGGTCAGGCTTTTACCACATTAACGGCACAGCAGCTGCTGTGGAGGGGAGGCTGTGCAGCAGTGGCTGCCAGCATAACCTGCAGTGACAAATGAGCTTTTTGTCCTGCCAGAAGCAGTCTTCAGTTGTAGCTGTCTCCTTGTTTTGTTAATGTCTGTTTCTAAAACCATTGGGGAAGGCAGAAGGGAACAGAATGGGGACTGATTTTGAGAGTTATTATTAAACTGCTTTCCCATTCTCCCAGCATACACCATTTCTTAGCTGTTTTCAAGATTTCTGCTTGTTAATGAGCTGGTCCTTCATCATTAAGCCTAACGCAACCTACCTTGTATACCTGAAATGTATACATCATCTTGAAATATGTATACATCACCTTGAAATACAAAGCTGACTTTCATATTTTTCTGTTCTTTTTAGCTTGGATCAGCTGCTCATCTCAAGTCTGGACCAGCAAAAACTGCAATCTGCTTTGTCAGCAATAGTACCAAAATGTGATGTTGCTGTGATGCTTCAAGAAGTCAAATCACAAGTAAAGGTAAAACCCAGAAGATAAAACTAGATTATTTACATTATTTTTAAAGGTTTTCTTAATGGCAGGTAAAAATCTCTTCCAGACAGTTTCAGAGCTCCCTCAGTAGTCCTGTGGTAGGTTACAGTTGATGGTAGTTTTACTAATGCTGGTTTTTGAATACCTGCTATAAACTCATAATAAATTTGAATGGTTTTTGTACAAGAAAGGGTATTGTTTGTCTAGTGTGAAAGCAGTTTTGAACCACATTAAGTAGAACCATTTTAAATGGAAAAGTATGCAGAAACTCCTAGTTTGCCAATAAATGCACATGAGAATTTTAACTTTCCACTATCTGGGTCAGACTTGCTTACTGCACCATGCAAGGGAAGCTCTGCTCCTCTCTGTGCCTGGAAGGACCCGCCTTTTGCTGAAAGCTGCACTGATGGAAATTGAATTTGTTTTGTTTAATGCTGAACTAATGGCTTGCAACACCAGAAAGCAGCTGCTGGAGGGTTTGTAAGAGACTACTGTGACCTTTTTTGTTCTTTTCTGTGAAAAGCGTTTATTTCATTAAGATAACCTGCTTCATTATTTAGGTGTCTAAAGAAGGCCTCCAAAGTGAAATGACTGCCAGAGGATTACTTCCCTGTTGGCAGTGTTTTTGTTTGTGGGATACATCCACATCCTTTTTAAATCAGAAGTAGATGAAATAATGACAGTACTGGAGGGGTGACTGTCATCTGGTCTGCATAATTGCTGACTGAGAAGCGTTCAGAGCATTCCTGAGTCTAACTCAAAAAGATTGCTATTTCAAATGTAGAACAGGCTGAGGGGAACAGGACCTCCCCAAAATACCCAGCTTTACCTGCTTACAGGGATACTGTAGCTAAAGCTTGCAAGTCTGGAGAGCTTGGTGAGCCAAGACGGTTGGTAGGTATACTGATAAAATTAGAATTGAATTATACTTCTGGCCAAAGTTAATTAAGTGTTCTTTAAAATATTTTTCTTGGGGTCTTGGAGAGATTACTTATTTGTGCCACTTTTCAAAGCCTGAGAACTCAATTATTTGTAAAGCTGAATGCTTTTTGGAATGCACTTCTTGTCTATTTAGTTTCTTATCCATTTTTTAGCCCAGAATGGCATGTACAATGGAAAATTTTATGCTAGTCAAATGCTGGATTTAAATGTACAATAGGACAGTTCTTCAGTTACACAATTGCTGAAAAATGAGATGGACTGCCTGATTTGAACTGAGAGCTTCCCCAGGAAGAGTTTGTCATCATCTTTTGCTCTGAACAGTGCTGAATTTACTGCTACCATGTAATAATTGCTATTAATATATAAAAATATAAATATGTGGGCATTTTATTGTTTAAATCTCTATGCCATATGATCTTTGACTAGCAGAGGTGATCACTGGAGGCCTTGTGTGTCTCCACTGTGTAGCCAGGTAAAGCAGTAAGCATCCATAGCCAGGTCTCTTTGCCTCCTAGTACGTACGCTGGCTGAGGACAGTGTTGAGTGCTGGGGAGGAAGGGGATGCACAACCTAGCAACGGGAAGCCAAGGTTCAAACTGTGATGCTGCCTGGTTCAGGACGTGGTCCTTGCACAACCCTCTTAACATCTGAGCCTTGGATGTTCTTGTTGGTTTTTTTCTTCCTCGGTGTAAGCAAAGTCAGTTGTGGTAGCAAGGATTGGAAAGAATGTGACCTCAAAAACAAAAAGGGTTGCTACAGTACTTAACAGTCAAAGATATTTGTATGTGTCCATTATTGTCATTGAATTTTGAAAGGGACTAGCTTAGGTACTTAACTGATTTTATCATTTCTAGCCTAACTTAAAGCTATTCTCACTTGAATACAGATCAGAAGGGTCTTAACTTCTACAGACAGGCACAGTCTGAAAATCCCTTGGGGNCTTCTACAGAAGTCTGTGAACTAAGATGTTCAGCTCTGACTGTTCCTGTCTCCTCAAGCACTGGCATATCAGTGATGTGGAGCAAGGTGGCATCAGTTTCTGACATTGACTCTCTGCATTGTAGGGGTGTTTCTAATGCAGAAAATCTTCCAGGGCCACTGTTTGGCAAAAAAGCGCACAAAGAGACTGAGAGTTTGACTGTTGTTTCACCAAAATCCAACAATAATGTGGGATTCCCTCTGTCTTTTGAAACAAAAGGCAAATGCTGAGTTAAAATGTTTAGTGAACTATATATGTAATTTAATGCTAAATAGATTAAGAGGTTAATTCTAATGATGTGCCATTAATTTTAGTATTGGCAGTTTCTGAAATAAATGTTGGATAGTGTCCCAGAGAAAAGCTAAGAGACCTACTTTCTGCTCCCCACTTCTGATGCTCTGCCCCACAGATCGTTACTATTCCCTTGCTCCACCAAATGCCTGTGTATAGTCCCCCTTACACCACAAAATGTGGCCTCTGTAATAACGTCTGGTTTTGTCCTAATAATGGTTCAGAAGATAGCACCAGACTTGGTGGACAGGACTGTTTCTCTCTCTCATGGCAAATTCTGTGTTTTGGCAGCTGGTCATTACTTCAAAGAAATCAGCTTAACACCTTTGTTCCAGTCTGGAGCCAAGTTCAGCCCTAGGGCAGACCTGCACCAGTTCCTTTCCTGTGCTTGATGCTCCCATTTCCACAACAGCACAACTTGGTTCTGTTTGGATCACTAACAGGCTCCTTACTTTCATATCCCAAGCAAAACAGACTTTTTTCTGCTCTCCCATCTAACCTTCCCAAGCTTCAGTTTGTAGCTGTTGTCCCTTGCAAGATTGTCCAGCACTGAGAGTTTGATGCATTTCCCCTGAATTACATCTTTGTAACTGCCTTCCAAGAGGAAAGAGAAATGGAATAACAAAAGTGTTAGTAATTCCCGGAAAGCATAATGTTTGATCTAGAAAGGCGAATGGGAAATAGTGAGTTTTGACTGCATAATATTAAGCAATGTAAATTTGATTAGAGCTGTGAAAATTAGGTTGTCCGGGATTTAATACCCTTCTACTATCTTAATTATGACTTTGCTTTCTAGCCATGGACTGACTGAAGAAATCTTTGCTATCACCTGAGTTCTCTTTTCTGACTGCTACTTGTCTTAGCATGAAAAGAAATGCATTTAATGTCTCAGTTTTAATTCCTTCAATTGCTTTTTTTCACCTACCATAATCTGAGAGTACTGAGAATTTGTGTGGGAACTTGGTTTTGATCTTTGTTTTTACTTTTCTTCTCCTCCCTCTCCTTCTCCATTTTTCTGCTAGAGCAAGGAAGACACATACTTTGTAGTCTTGCACAAAGAAGAAGGAGCTGGCCTGGGATTTAGCGTTGCTGGAGGAATAGATCTGGAACAGAAATCAGTCACAGTAAGTGATGGCTTCATTTTTTTGCAAAGCTCACTTTAAAGCAGGCTGGTGATTAGCTCTAGTGCTTGTTTATCAAGACACTGCAAATCATTCACAGTCATAAAACAGTGTCTTTCAGAAGTGGCTGCATGCCATCTGCTACTGAAATCTAAGAGTGTCTGGGAAGAGTAATTTTTATTATTGAAGATGGCTGCCAATTATGTTTTCAGTCTATTAAAGGTCTGTTACTGAACGGAATTGGCTAGATCTAAATCCTAAGCATGTGAATAAAATTCTGTGTGCAGTTGCATTACATGCAACCATTTAGGGGAGATTTTAATCTGCAGCCCTTGAAAGTGAACTCCTTGCAGCAAAGCTTTTGAAGGATTTTGTGAATCTTGAGAATGACTGTTTCAGACCTCAGCAAACATTTTGAGTTTTGCCTCACAAATTTGTTCTGGTGTTAAGACCTGTGAGTGGTCAGTAAATGAGGGTTATCATTTTGGTTAGTTGGTTTGTTCTGAACCAAAGATACTGTGTAGCTCTAAGTGATGTTGGTGTGTAAGAAGTGATATCAAGCAACTGATAACACTATTCAAAAACAGATCGGTGAGACAAAAATCCAAGACAACTAGTGTCCTGTGTGACAATTTCTTTGCACAAGATATATATTTCAATTCTGCCTTTTAAGAGAGAGATTCATTAACTGCTCAGATTAGAAGAAGGGTATGTTCTCAGTGTTTTGGGCCTGCAGCCAGGCACAGTCTGGAAATCACTTGGGGTCTTCTGTGGCCCCTGGTGCGATAACTGTGCCGACAGCAGAGGGAGTATTAAACTCATTGCCCATGGGAAAGTGTGGGGAGTGAAACCCATGTTCCTATAATCCTTGTATGGGTAGGATGAGCTCATTAGCCTTCTGGCAGTCATCCTAGGAGAAGGACAACTCTGATTCCAAACCGGGGCAGATGGAGCTTGTTTAGCCTTACAGCCTTCCATCTAAGAGGTTAAACCTCTGTCCTACGGACTTTGCTGCCTGCGTCCAAGCTTGCTAGGCCCTGGCAGATGAACGTTAGGACTAAAGCTCTGCACACGCTGTGTCTCACCTAAAAAAAAAATCAATTGCACAGGCTCGAGGGGGCTATCCGCTATCCTCTTTTCATCAGCGCGCTTGGAAAAGGCGCTGATGAGGAGCATGGGTGGAGCCCTCCCTGGATCTTCGTTCGTGAAGCCTAGCCACGACGACGGACCTGCAGCAGTCCTTGGAGAAATCTTCTGGTTTTTTGCTCTTAGACAAGAGCAGTGACCTGTAATGATCATCTTGTCCAACGGACTGGACAGTTCAGGGCTGTCCAAAGTTAAAGCATGTTATTAAGGGCATTGTCCAAATGACTCTTAAACACTGACAGCCTTGGAGCCTTGACCACCTCTCTTGGAAGCCTATTACAGTGTTTGATTGCCCTTTCAGTAAAGAAATGCTTCCTAATGTCTAATCAAAACCTAGACCTTCTCTGGCACAGCTTTGAACCATTCCCATATGTCCTGTCACTGGTTCCCAGGGAGAAGAAATCAACACCTCTGTCACTGTTTTCCCCCTCATTAGGAAGCTGTAGAGCACAATGAGGTTACCCGTCAGCCTCCTTCTCTCCAAATTAGGCAAGCCCAAAGTGCTCAGCCACTCCTCATAGGACATGCCTTCCATCCCTGTCACCAGCTTTTTTGCCTTCCTTCTCATTCTTCTCAAATTACGGGGCCCAGAATTGCATATAATGCTCATGGTGAGGGCACACCAGTGCTGAATTCACCTCTTTTGACTGGCTGGTTTGACACACCCCAGGATGCAGTTTGCCCTCTTGGCTGCCAGGGCACATGGATCACTCCTATTGCCTGCTCTCAACCAGCAGTCCCGGATCCCTTTCTGTAGCACTGATCTCCAGCCAATCCTCTCCCAGCTTACACTTGTACCAGCATTACTCTGTCTCAAGTACAGATTCTGGGATTTGTTCTTGTTAAATTTCATCCCTATAATCATTACCCAGTGCTCCAGTCTAATTAGATTGGAGCTCTGCAAGGCTTCCTGTCTTTCAAGAGTGTCAACAGCACCTCTCAGTTTGGTAACATCAGCAAACTTGCTGATGGTGCATTCAACTCCCATATCCAGATCATTGGTAAATCTGTTGAATGGAACTGGCCCTAGAGTTCAGTCCTGAGGAGGACCACTGGTGGCTAGTCTACAGCCAGATGAAGCCCCCATTCACTGCAGCCCTTTGAGCCCTGACATCCAGGTAGTTCTTCACCTTTATATAAAATAATGTATTTTACATGAAGTGGTCATTGAATTAGAACATAATCACAGTTCTCTTGCTGCAAAGGTTGTGTTCCCTGTCTCTGAACCAAACACTTGCAGGGACAGCTATGACCGAGAGGAACTGTCCTAGAGAGCTCCTTACTTAAGAGATTGGGACACTACCTAAAAATATGATCTTGTGCTCTCCAAGGCTAAGTAGCTGATGATTCAGGTTTTCTCCTGAATGGCATTAGCCATGAGACAGAAGAGCATCATCTCGTGCTCTTTCCAGATCTTCTTTGCTCAGTGTGCGTGAAGAATGCTTCCCACATGGGGAACATTCCAATCCATACTGGGTCCCATCTGGTCTTAAGGTGACCTCTGGGTGCTAAGATTCTTAGATGGGACCTGCAGCAGTCCTTGCAGGAATCTTCTGTTTTTTTGCTCTTAGACAGCTTAGATGGGCTGTTATGCCTACACTTGGAAGCAGAAATAGAAATGCCTAGAGAGCTTTATGGTACTGAGGAGCTGAGCATGTGAGGGAAGGCAGCAGATGTTTTGGACATGACCCTTGTTTCACTTACTTCTTGTATTTGGGTATCTACATCTATTATTGAGAGAGTTATTCCAGTTTTGAGTGCATACTTTGGCTGGCTGGAAATGAATCTCTTTGGATATGTAGCGTCTCGGCTGCTGAGAAGGAACAGGAACCAGAAGGCTTCTGATTCCTTGCAGTTGGTCTGGGTATTAGGAGAAATACCCTAGAGAAAATGCCATGCAGAATTGTGTGCTTGTGTCCAAATTTGCTTCCTTGAAGCACTGCCCAGCAGACCTACAACTGTGTTCATGGGAAGTCATATTCTAGCTGCTAAAATTGCATTGCTTAGTAGGCAAGTCTCTAAATATCAGGTCTGGAGTCCTCTAGTCAGTTCCTTTCTGTAAGTGGCACACTTCTAAGTCTCAATTGCACTTGCTGGAGTTTACTCAAAGTTTAATCCACTTAACTAGAGTTGATTTTTTTCCTCTCAAGAAAAAATGCATTTCAAGACACTAAGTCATCCCTTTGCATCTATTTGCATGATATTTGATCAGCCAGAGATGGATGATTAAATACTTGTACAGAATCACAGTATTTCCCGAGTTGGAAGGGACCCACAGAGATAATCAAGTCCAACTCCTATTTAGGCACAGGACAACCGCAAGTCACAGCGTGTGACTAAGAGCAATTTTACAGGTACAATAAGTCAGATACTTTCTGTGCACTGGTGCTGTGCATTGCTTAGAAGTGTGCATCTGAAAACAGCACAGGACCCATCTCCCAGTCAGTGAGAATTGGGGGAGCGGGTGTTGTGCACCACAATGCTATTCTTGGTGTTTACTGTAGCACCAGTGTAGATTTAACCTCTGTGTCAGTTGAAGTATGTTAACTGAAGACCTTTGAGGAGTTTAGTAAAAGCAGAAGTGATTTGTGATATTACGTTCTTTCACTGATTTTGGTTGTCTTTGGCTTAGAAATGACCATACAATGATAGCATCTGTTCCTCTGTTTCCCCTCCTCCCCCTGCATTCCCTAGCAACAGTTCTTGTCTAGTAACTTAGGCCCTACTATTTGAGGGTGTTCACTGAGCAAAAGTTACACGCTAGATATCCAGGCAGTGGGCACTGATAGCAGATTTTGGAAGGCTCTCCATATTCACCTTGGCCTGTAGAGCACTACATATGGTCATGAGGTTACAGCATCCTTAAGTTAAAATCTTTCTTGTAGGTCCACAGAGTGTTTTCAAAGGGAGTTGCATCTCAAGAAGGGACTATTCATCGAGGAGATCTTGTTCTGTCAATCAATGGCAAGTCTCTTGCGAGCTCACTCCATGGGGATGTCCTGAATACTCTTCATCAGGCAAGACTATACAAATATGCAGTCATTGTCACCCAGAAGGAAAAAGACAAAGCAAACAAGTCCTCCAGGCTTGAGATATCAGCTACTGGAAGAAAATGTGTGAGGTCTGGGAAGGATGTTTCCATGGAAATAGGAACAGGTATGATCTTTGTCCAAGAACAGTTGGAAGGATTCCCTTGCAGAGCAGACTGAAGGGAAGAATGTCCATGTGTTTTAGATTAAAAGCGTCTGTGCTTTATGTAATTGAAGGGAGCAAATGAAATTACGTTTAGATTTTATTTGTTCTCTTTGGAGCCTAGATGAAGTTTGGGTTTGTTGGGTTTTTTTTAAATATCATAACTAGACAGAAACTTAGAAGGACATTTAGGGCCTAATGCAATTTCTGCTAGAGTAAATGATTCCACATATTCTTCCAATCCAGGATAAACTCCTTTTAAGTCATAACAGTAGTCAGTGAAAAAAAGCAAACAACCTAAAAAGAAAAGAAAATTTAAAAAAAATACAACCCTCAAATAAAACCCCAAGCCCTGCAGTTTATTATGCATTGGAACTGAATGTGCTCTTTGTAATAGCAGATTTTGTATTATTTCTACTGAAAATACAGATAAAATTATTTTTATATTTCCGTAAGTGGAGCTAGGCCAAATCCAAGTCAGCTATCCCATAGGAAAGTAGGGATAAATTGTTTAAGTTGAAAAGTATCAGTGGAATGGTTAAGTTCTTGTTCGAAGCAAGACAGCATTTCAGTGTGAAGACTGTGCTTAGGGTGTTACAAACAAATCTCTCAAGTTTTTTACAGAATTGACACAACACCATTTAGTACCTGTCTTTATGCCTCTGCTTCAGGAGCTTAGAATGACCTGCTTCAGCTCTGTGCAGTGTTCCTGGGATGGATTGGGCAGTGGTTACAGCTCATTGCTTAGGGACTTGGTGATGTGGCGTCTCCTGCCTTCTGGGACAGTACCAGGCACTTAGCTCAGACCACCCCAAACCTAGGACATGAAGCTACCACTTACCCATTTTTAACCTGTTTGGCAATAATCATTACCATTATGGTTTTTTTTTCTGCAACAGTTTTTATTGTTTTATGTTTTCACGGGGTTTTATCATACAGCTTCATAGTACAGCTTAAAAAAAACAGAGCAGTCTGTAAATGAATGGATCACTCTTTCTGGAGTTACTGCCATGAATATGGTACATGTAATTACTTAATCCCTTTCTACCCTGAACTGCACTGCATCCTGCACGTTGACAGACGGAGAATATCTGCTGGATGCAGGCAGTAGGGGGCAACATTATCTCACAAACAACATGATCCTGGGTTATTAAGAACATACTAACATCCTGACTGGCAAAGCACTGTCTTGGAATGTTTTTGATAATATTTAAAGTTGTTTGAGATAAGAGTAGCAGTCATTTGTGATAAAGTGGACTGCATTTTTACATTCACATAGAACAACGAGGGTGCCGGTTTCCAAGACTGTAGATTTATCTCCTCCTAAATAAAATTGTATGTTATGTCAGCTACAGCAATATTGTGTACTAAAAATATCTGCTATGCAGGAGGCAGGATGCACCTACAGGTGATTTTGGTCGTTTCTATAGATATGAGACCAGAAACAATTATTCACACTAATGAGTGATTACAGACTTTTCCTTAAGAGGATGGAACGTGTTTGTTTAATATTTCATTCATTACTGTTATTTAAAAAGATATGGCTCATTGAATAAGTAACTGGGAACAAATGAAAGAAAAAAAAGTGCTCTCCACTAACCAATTTTGTAATTTTTCAGTTATTTTGGTGATGTTTAGTCTCTGTGGAGTCTGCTAAGTTTTAATTTTGGGAAAAAAAAAATAGCCAAAACCAAACACCTTGGCAGGTTTATGTTGAACATGCGAAATGAAAATGTCTCTGTGTGTAAATGCAAGTTCTACTGTCTCCCATTCACAGCTGCAGTAATACACATTCAGTTCTGAGAAACCAGCTGAAAACATGTTCTTGTCTGAATATGAACTGAACTCTGAACTGTTTTGTCACTGCAGCAAAAACAAACCCAGGCAAACACAACTTGCAATTTACTGTTAACTGCATAACAAGATGCCATGTATATTCTGTCACAGATCCGAACCTGGACATGAATGATGTCATTTGCATTGAATTATTGAAAACCTCTGCTGGCTTGGGATTCAGTCTTGATGGTGGAAAAGCTTCCATTGCTGGAGACAGGCCCTTGCTTGTAAAAAGAATATTTAAAGGTACTGTAAGCTTGTAGTGGACATTATCCTAGGTTTCCATTTGTGCATTGTACAGGCACTGTAGTTCTGGGGGAGGGGGGGTGTTGTTTGTTTTTTTTTTAATTCTATTTTATTTGGTTTGGTAGCAGTAAGAGTGTTTTTTGTGGCCCTTGTTTATTTCCACTTACTAGTCAAAGTGGTCAGTACAAAAAAAAGTAAAAAACCCCACACCTGGCATACCACTCCTGGGAATCACTAGGGATTGCATCTGCTAGTAAGCATTTGTGGAGGAATATGATTTACTAAATACAATGCAGAGTCTTTCCAGGCTTCTCCACTATTCTAGACATTAAATTATTGCAATATCATATGTTACGGTTTGAGAAGTTCATACCTTAGCCAATTCTCATTTTCAAGAGAACAGTGCAGATAACTGGTGTGATTCTAAAGCACAGTCCTGCATTATTCCCAATTATTTATTTTACCTTTTTTGGGGGTGGGAGGAGGGTAGTTTGGTTGTTTTTTGGTTTTGTTGTTTGGGGTTTGTTGGGTGTTTTTTTTTTAGGAAAAAAATGAATAGCACGTTAGTTTCACAGAATCACAGAATTAGGGGTTGGAAGGGACCTCTGGACATCATCTAGTCCAATTGCCTGCAAGAGCAGGATGGCCTAGATCAGGTTGCACAGGATGACATCTAGTCAGGTTTTGGATATCTTCAGAAAATGAGAGTCAGCCATGTCCCTGGCAGCCTGCTCCAGTGCTCTACCACTCTCAAAGTAAAAAAGTTCCTCCTCACGTTCAGATGAAATTTCCTGTGTGCTAGTTCTGTCACTGGGCACCACAGAAAAAACGCCTAGTCCCATCCTCCTGACACCCACCTATTAAGTATTTGTAAGTATTGATGAGATCCCCCCTTCAGTCTTCTCTTCTCCAGGCTAAACAGGCCCAGCTCTTTCAGCCTCTCTGCATAAGAGAAGTGTTCAAGTCCCCCAGTCATTTCTGTAGGCTTTCTCTGTACCCTCTCCAGAAGTTCTCTGTCCTTCTTAAACAGGGGAGACCAGAACTGAACACAATACTCCAGATGTGGCCTCACCAGGGCAGAGTAGAGGGGAAGAATAACCTCCCTCGAGGAGGTTAACCTAACCTTGTAAATCTACAACCTCCCTGCTGGCCACAGTCTTCTTGCTGCACCCCAGGATGCCATTAGCCTTCTTGCCCACAAAGGCACATTGCTGGCTCATGAGCATCCTGTTGTCTGCCTAGACACCCAGGGCTTTCTCCACAGAGCTGCTTTCCAGCAGATCAGCCTATAACCTGTATTTGTTCGTGGGGTTATTCCTCACCAGGTGCTTCACCCTACTCTTGCCCTTGTTGAATTTCATGAGGTTTTTCTCTGCCCAGCTCTCCAGCCTGTCGAGGTCACACTGAATGGCAGCAGAGCCTTCTGGTGTGTCAGCCTCTCCTCCCAGTTTTGTATCATCAGCAAATTTGCTGAGGGTACACGCTATACCTTCATCCATGTCATTGATGTGTGTATGTTTGTTTTCTCCTCTTTAGAAAGTGATTCTGAGGGTAAAGGTCACATTTAATTTTGAGTTTATTAATTTATATCTTTAGATACAGACCATTTCCCCTACCCATTACAGCTGATGTTAGTTAAATTTCCATTACAGAAAACACACTTGATCTTCAGCAGTGAAGGGTGGGGCTCTCGCTAGGAACTATTTCTGTGTCTGGTGTGCTTGTCCTAAGTTTGCTATCTGTGCTTGGTCTGTTCATCCCTGTTATCCAGGTTTCACAATCTACTGCATTATCTGCTTATTGCCATGTTAGAATTCTGTTTGAGAAAATACATCCATGTCATATACAACCTGTATTTTTATTTTATCATCCAAGATTTCTTACAGCTACAGAGGTAATATACAGCACATTTGATACACCTGCTTTTTCCTTCAAAGACAGACATTTTTTCTTTGTTAAGATTCTCTGTGAGGTGCAGCATAGGATAGGATACCAGTGCTGAGCTGAAAAGAAGTGACTTGGACTGAAATTACCACTGTTGGAAAAATGATTTATTTGCTCTTCATCACGGTGGAAAACAAATGTTTGTGGGTTTTGTGGTTTTGTTTGTTTGTTGGGTTTTTTTTGGTTGGTTGGTTGTTTTTTTACACTGACATTTTTTCTCCTTTTTCTTCTAGGTGGTGCTGCAGAGCAATCTGGAAATATAGAAACTGGAGATGAAATTCTTGCTGTTAGTGGAAAATCATTACTTGGCCTCATGCATTACGATGCCTGGAACATTATTAAATCTGTCCCAGAGGGCCCTGTTCAGTTACTAATCAGAAAACACAGAACTTCAGTATGATGGAAGCACTACGTCTAATCACACTTGCCGAGACAAAGCATTTAAAACTGGCTACAAGCTGTCTTTGTTTTTAAAGTCACACAGAAGTGTCTTAATGCTCTACAGAGAGGTGCTAAGAGCCTTGGAGAGCCACTGAGCAAGTGTGTGATCAGCACCATAAAATCTCACTTAATTATTGGGGATAAAGAAAGCCAAATGTTAGAGACATTTTTGTATTATGTGGCAGTTTTAATGGAACTTCAAGGCCTCTCCTGGGCTCGATTTAAACTATTTTGACTGAGATAAAAAACACTGTGCCTGTCCCTGATATTTTTAGTACCTGCAGAGCGTTGGGAATATAACTTGTTGGTTGCCATCCTGTTGACAAGGATGAGTATTTAGACTGTACTGTATCATTTAGCTGTAACAAGACTTCAGTATACTTACTTAGGGTCTGTTCCTTTTTTTTTGTTGTGATAAGAGAATGTCTGGAACAGTCTCATTTTATTCTTCTAAATCCAGTTTTGCTAAAAATGCATGACAAAAGAGTATAATTTTGCACAACTTTTATGTCCAAAACATAAGCATTTTATTGCAAAGCTGAAAAATCCTCTTAAAACTGATAAACTAAATCAGTATCCACTATAGCTGAATCTGCTCTCAGATGCATCTTGTATCTGAAAGTACTTGGCATTAATGTGGTAGAAATCTGTAAGCAAGAAAATCATGTCCAAATAATAGGTGATTGTCCACCAAGGTGTAGATTGAGTTGTGATTAAAATGGGAGTGATAAAAATCGGGGTCTGAATTTTCAAATTCAGGCTTCTAACATTGGACACCTTTAAAATACATATATTTTTAAAGAGGGATAATTTCAAGTGCTGAGCACTTGCAGAGCCCACAGACTTTGACTATCATGAAGTACGTCTGAAAGCTAAGCTGCTTTTATTTGGCTGCAAGAGGTTTAAGGCTTCCTGGCTTGAAACAGTCAAGCTGGAAAACAATGGTCTAAGGGTGGGAATTATAACAGATTAGATCTGAACAGGCCATACTTGTGGTGGCTTAATCATTCTTTTTTGTTTTCTTCTATCTAGTATTTAATTTTGCTTGTGTGAGAGGGTATGTGTGGAAGACATAAGTGCTCAGCTGCATTAGGAATGGGCTGATACTGAGGCTTCTGGATGATAAAACTGAAAACTGTTCATGTAGATGGGAGAAACTATGGTCTTAGATACAGCAAAACTGAAAGGGTTGCAGTGCTGCAGGCACTTAGTTTGGATTTTCTCACCTCTACTCATAGTAGAGGTATCAGTAGCAAGCCATGCTGCCAAGTGGTATTTATAGTCTGCTGTGTTCGGAGGAGAGTGTATGGGTGCAAAAGATTAGACTGTTATTTCTCTTCATACATCGGGGATAGCTAAACAACATAAAAGAGATACAGGAGGAAATGGGCCAGAGTCCTTACCAGTTGAGAAACAGTTGTTTGTTCCAGAGTGCTCAGGTTGTTCCTGGCATTAGGCTGGAGGCTGCTTACAGCCAACATGTCCAGGATGAAGATCTCCCAGACTGGAACCAGTCCAAATGCTACCAACATTTCTAGTGAGCCAAGACACTTCGTAGCTGTTACAAAAAGGTCTGGACTTGTTCCTTTGCCCTACCCCAAGATTGTACTATAGTTCAGTTTATTTACATTTATTCAACAGTACTTGGAGCAATTGCTTCCAGGTTAGCAGAGCACTCACTTTGGTTCATTTCTGTGACAACTTCATTAGACTGCAACTCATGACGTGCAGAGGAAAACTCAGTTCTGCAAGGCAACCCAAGAACCAGGTGAGCAGAAAAACGGTGCAAGGTTTGCTTAAAAAGGAATAGATTTGGTTCTTTTTCAGTAACATCTTGGCATATCAATCCAGGGAGAGCTGCAGCTTTTGGTTACAGGAAAGGCAATACTTTACATAGTCCTACAGCTGCTTTGCCTGTAAGTTTTCTTTTGAAACTAATTCAGGTTCAGTGCTGTGAAATAATTGCAGAGTTTGGTCCCCTGTGACCCCAAAGAGACCTCAGCTGCTCTGTCAAGACTGGGCCTTGCCTCCAGTCACTTCTGTGGTGGGAGAGGCTTCAGGAGGATGCAGCACTTGGGGGTCAAAGGACTACTGAGGTTGTAGGCCTGTGCTAGGATAAAAGAGATTACTCCTGCATATTTGCTGAAAGGCAGGGAGAAGATATTTGGCAGTGACAAATGGTAAGGCCTTGTTCAGGAATGACCAAAATCTGACCATAATAGCATGTACAATAGATACATAAAATGCATGTGGAATTTAACGCAGCGTAGTGAATACATACCTGTATGCGTATAATACGTACAAGTGCAGTACTGACGTTTTGCTACTTTAATGTGGTAAATCACAATTGTGTTTTAGGAGATGGCATTTTTATTTTATTTTGTCCACAGCTTAAAATTTTGGAGGTTCCAGTGCAGGGAGGTGTCTGCCTCCCTCACTCCTAAACCAGTGTGAGCTCAAAGGTAACGTCTTCATTTTGTAAATGAAACTTAATTTGAAGTGTCCTCAGATGATAGATGGTGAATATTTTCAGATGCTTATTTGCAGGTACTGTTCATTGTGAGTGGTTTAGAAGGCTTTAATTTTTCAGTAATTGAATACTGTTCAGTATTTTATTTTACATGCACGTAGATATGTGTTGGCTGAGTAACAGCAAAGAGAGGCGGGGATTTTTGTGTGCAATTCAGTAGTGGCTATAATTTAAAAGATAGATTTAATGTTTTAAATCTGCTAGTTACTGTGGGTAGAATGATACACTTCTCTAGTAACTTTACAGCAAGAAAAAGAATAGTATTTAACCCTGATTGTTTCTCTTCCTGAAAATCTGAAAATACTTTTTTTTGGGGGGGGGGGTGAAAGAACAAGAAATGTTTTAACTGATGCTACCAATATTGCCATGATTAGAATAGCATTTCCTGACATCTCTGTTGGGGTGAGATTCCCCATAAAAGCCCCAGGATTTCTGCAGAATGGATGTCAGCTTTATTACAGACGGGATGGGTAGACCAAACACGTGTAGTGAACCTTTGGTTGCACTTGGCAAAGTAAATGTTATTCTTCTGAGAGCCTGGTTACACCAAAACGACATGGCATTGCATTAGTTCATCAGTATTCAGTAGGTTTGTGAGCATTTTTAGCCGTGCTGTTTGCGTATCAGTCCCCGTGGTGATTCTTTGCCATGCTGTAGGGTTGGACAAGCTCTAGGAGATCGGTGATCCTCCAGAGATTTCCAGCTGCATCTTGGAAGACAAAAAAAACCAGGATAAAATGATATACTTGGTCCACAACTCTTCACTGGGGACCTGAAGGCATTCCACATAAGGTGAATTTGCTCCTAGATGGAGAAAAGGCTTTGCTGTTTCCAGGCCTGGCACTGCTCAGGGTGCACAACCTGAATGCGAGAGTGGGCTCTGATGCGATACTGCCATTGCATATTCTGCATCCTTTTGTACCTGGAAGCTCTTTCCAGCTTATGTGGGGACTGCATCTGTACTAGAAACTGAGAGATTAGGCCTAAATTAGGAAGAGAGCAACATCAGATGATTTTCTTGCAAAAAAAACACCAAAAGGAGGGTAGGTAATTATTAAGAAACTGTTGAGTAATTTCTAACAACCCTCACTTAAAATTAACCCTAGCTAATGTTCTGCAGTGGTTCTTGTCAAAATCTGAAGGAACTGTGCCCAGATGGGAATGTTTACCTTCTTCTACATTTGGGGTATGTAAACGTACTTGTGGAAATACTGATGAAGAGTTGACAGATCATGTGAGTAATGGGGATCCCACATTAGATAGGTTTTGTGTGTTATGCTGATACACTTATTGTATGATACTGTATATTTACACTTATTTATATAAATAAAACTTCTTTTAATGAAAACTGTTTAATATGCCTTGTATATTATAAAAAGGTGAGTGCAATAACATGAAATAGCTTGTACATTTTTCAATTTGCTGTCTCTGTTATGTAAATCTGTATCGCCATAAACTGTTCTGTTCAGGTTTTCTAGTGATTTTGAAAATAAATGGTATCCTTAGTACTCCTCTAGATATTTATTTCTGTTATGCCAAAGTCTGTCAGTCAATTGGAACTGGCACTGCAGGTACAAAGTGGTCAAGGAAAGCACAATCAAAGACTAAGTGTAAACACTGTCCAGATGTTCATCTAAGCTGGAAGTAAAATACTACTTGCTAAGAGCTTTCATTCAGTGTGAAGAGGATTAAAATTTTTACAAAGTGTTAGAAGGTGTATTGTAAGGACCTGCTTCAGTATCTTGGAAGCTGTACTTTGGTTTTTTCCTGCCCCTGTGCAAGGAAAATGTGGAGGGCAAAGGTGAAATCTGGAGTTTTCATAAAGAGCAGCCGTCTCTGGAGCCCACTGCCTGTAAACTGTACCTCCTGCCCACCCCTGGGCTATGTAAGGGAGCAAGTTATATGTGTAGGGAATAAATATATACAGCTAGTCCTAGTCTGGTATTTGTCCTTACCTTCCACCTACCCTGGGGATTAATTCTCCTTCAAAGCTGCAGTGAGCCGGTGGAACAGACTGGACTGGATGCGACCCCTCTGCAGATGGAGTGGAGCTTCAGTGGAACTCGTAGGGGGCTGAAGGCCATTACATCCAAACTGGGATGGTTTTCACCAAGTGGGCCACCTTTTTATGGGCACAGCTGGCTTCACCATCACTGCATGGCAGCCCAAAGCGAGCCTGTCTCCCAGAAAGATGAAGCACCCAGAAAGCTCTCCTCTCTGCTGCACTGACATGGGGAACGGCACAGGCATCCACAATCCTGCATTGCTTGGCAGCACATGGGTATGTTAGCTAGTTAGTCACTGTTGCGTAGGCTGAGCTGGCAGAAGGAGCTTGTGAGTTAAAGAGTTTATCTCCACATTGTAAGCCTGAGTGCTTTGCTGCTCCATGTTTGAGTGCTGGGTTGGGCACTCATAGCAGCAGCGTGGCTGGAAGCGCCCACCCAGGTCACAGCATGGCACAGTCCTGCCCTCAGTGAATGCATGGTGCTTTCCTGCATTTCTCTGGCCATGCCTTGCAAACATAGCTGTTTCCTCTAGTGCCCCAAAAGGGCTGGGTGGGTTTTTCTGCAAGGTGAGGAAGGCATTTGCTTTCCTGTGCTGATGGTGTCAGGACATCTCCCTCATACCTGGGCTTGTGCCCCAAGAGCTGCTGTGTTTACTTTCAGTTTCCTTCTTTAGGTGCTGTGCCACAAGGCTGCAAATAAGCAAGAGGCATGTGAGGATGGATAAGCCCTCGTGCTTCTGCTGCCTCACTCTGCTGGAAAGGCTGGCAGATTGGGCTCCTAGCATGCCCAGCAGGCACTAAGGCCTTTTCCTGGGCTGGAGGGGAAAGGAAAGGGCTGGTCTCCCATCTACATTTGGACCCATTTTCTCCATTTTCTTCTCTCTTGCGAACAGCCACAATGGGGGATCTTACGGAGCCTATGTGGAAAACCAGTAGCGTGGAAAGGGGATGGACAGGGAGGTGTGAGGTGATGTGTGAAGTGATGTCACCCATGCATTCAGATCTGCCAAAGAGGGTCTGAGAAGAAGCTCTGAGAAACTCTGTGGCAGAAGGTTTGTGCCGAGGGGACCATGCAGACCCTTTTCAGAGGCGGAAAAAGCAAGGGAACTAGCACAGGGAGAGAGGTTGCTGCAGCCCAGCCCCCTGCAAGCAGGTAGCTCATAGCCCCAAGCTCTGACTCATCGTGTCAAGCCAGTGCTCAGTGGAGCTGAACTCCACCAGCAGTGGAGCACCAATGTCCCTGGAGCACAGTGAACAGGAGTGGGCAAACAGGGGAAGGCATGTCAGTTTGTGCAGCAGTTCGCACAGGCAGGGAGGGTGCTGAAGCTCTGCCAGGTCCAGAGGTGAGGTCAGCTTGGACAGTTGTCCCCTCAGGACAACTCAACAGAGAGTTGTCCCTAGGAAGACTGTGGCAACCCAGACAGAGCTCCCACTTAAAGATGCAGCTATCCAGGTTTCTGGCTGTGAGGAGTGCCTGAGCCTGTCACTGCTTGTGGAGGGCAGCAGAGTTAACACTTGTGTAAGATGCAACAGGTGGATCATCTGCTTAGCCTGGTGGTGGTATTGAAAGAGGAGGTGTTGAGGTTGAGGAGTATCAGGGATTGTGAGCAGGAGATAGACTGGTGGAGGCACAACGTGTCTTCTCTTAGGCAACTGCACAAGTTGGATGCTCCACCAGTAGCAGAGGAGCCCTTACCCTCTTGTCATCATGTAGAAGGAGGGTTCATTCTAGTTGGCAGCTGGTCACCAGTGGTGTTCCCCAGGGCTCAGTGTTGGGGCCAGCTCTGTTCAATGTCTTTATCAGTGATCTGGATGAGGAGATTGAGTGCACCCTCAGTAAGTTTGCAGATGACACCAAGATAGGAGGGAGAGTTGATCTGCTTGAGGGTAGAGAGGCACTGCAGAGGGACCTGGATAGGCTGGATCAGTGGGCTGAGGTCAATGGGATGAGCTTCAACAAGACCCAGTACTGGGTTCTCCACTTTGGCCGCAATAACCCCATAGGCTTGGGTGGCTGGGTTACTACCTGGCAGAGAAAGACCTAGAATCATAGAATCATAGAATGGTTAGGGTTGGAAGGGACCTCTGGAGGTCATCTAGTCCAGCCCCTCTGCAGTGGGCAGGGACATCCCCAACTAGATCAGGTTGCCCAGAGCCCTGTCAAGCCTCGCCTTGAATGCCTCCAGGGATGGGGCCTCAACCACCTCCCTGGGCAACCTGTTCCAGTGTTCCACCACCCTTGTGGTGAGGAACTTCTTCCTAACGTCCAATTTAAATCTCCTCCTCTCCAGTTTAAAACCATTGCCCCTTGTCCTTTCACTGCAGGCCTTTGCAAACAGGCCCTCTGCAGCCTTCTTATAAGTTCCCTTTAAGTACTGGAAAGTCACTATTAGGTCCCCCCAAAGTCTTCTCTTCTCCAGGCTGAACAATCCCAGCTCCTTCAGCCTGTCCTCATAGGAGAGGTGTTCCAGCCCCCTGATCATTTTTGTGGCCCTCCTCTGGACCTGCTCCATCAGATCCATGTCCTTTCTGTATTGAGGGCTCCAAAACTGGACACAGTATTCCAGATGAGGTCTCACCAGAGCAGAGTAAAGTGGCAAAATCACCTCTCTGGATCTGCTGGCCAC